>CAXIVR010000008.1:71968754-72568754 GCA_964035755.1 Teleogryllus oceanicus | reverse complement strand
TGTTAGCAATGCAGAGATATCAAATCTGCTGTTCGTTTATCGTTGCAAATAGTTTTTCTATAACTCGGGAACGAAAATGTCTAGTTTTTCAAAATCTCCCGCTTTTCTAAAATGTATTATAACTATTGTTATTATTATTATTATTATTTATAGTTAATAATAATAATAATAATTCCTTTATGTATTTCATTTGTGCTGCATACATATGAATGTTTTAGCCACCAAATTAGACGCTAACTTCGGCATATTATAGAAATACTTTACATGAAAATGTTGTTAAATGTTAATATATCTCTAATATGTATATTTAATGTATTCCTTTGTTTTGTATACTAGTCAAAATGTTATGTTTATTGCCAACCGATTGTCGAATGCTTTACTTATCAAATGCTTTTGAAAAGGCACATGCTAAATGTGCGAAACGTAAAGCAATAGATAAATGTATATATCTTATATGAATTATACATCATAATTCCTGATTTCTGTATTGATTGATCCTATTTGGTCCAATAGTTTAAAAAGATCCATATTTCTACTATATTATTATTATTATTATTATTATTATTATTATTATTATTATTATTTATTGTTGTTATTGTTGTTATTATTATTGCAGTTGTTTTAACTTTCAACTGTTTATCGTGAAAATGTTGGGATGGAATTCTGGTACTCGAGAAAACGTGCGCAAATTTTCTTCTCCCCCATACGTCATAAACAGTTTTTACTGTTGTTGTTTTTTTGTTTTTTTGACCAAATAAATTGAATCGAATCCAACTAACCCCGTCCCTGCTGTTGGCGTGCGCAGGGTGGCCATCGACGCGGATGTGCTGCTGGAGCAGGCCGGCGGGCGCGGGCGCTACCAGCTGCTGCTCGTGGCGCTGTACTCTGTCGTCAACGTGCTCTGCGCCTTCCACTACTTCGGACAGACCTTCATCACCCTCGTGCCTCCGCACAGGTAAGCTGCGACCAAACAGCCGAAAGTGGAATTCATTGCTGAAGCGCGTCATGTAAGAATCAGTGCCAGAGCGAACTTCATTTTATTAAAATTGCCATAACGACGTTACGTATTTTTTGTTACACATCTTTATGTGATAAAAGATAGTGGGTCTCAATTATGCATATTTAACGCAGCAATGCATTCTAAGTATAAATTAATTTCATTGCTTTAAGTAATAAAGATGGCATATTTTTCGAACTATAGTTAAACCGGAGAAATCACATTCTAAGGTATTCTATAGTTTCGAAATTGGAAACACTTGTCTTGAAACAGAAACAGTCTTTGGGCATTTTAAAAATACCTATGGAGGAAAGATGCAATATTTTTCTTTGATTCTACGCTCGACTTCGTTGAATTAATGCGATAAATAGTTTTTACATGCACATATATAATTCAGAAAGATTCCGAAAATTCAATTAGTTGTGTTATGGTAATGGTTATATTCTTCTCCAATATATGTGATAGAAGATGTCAATGTATTTTACCCTGAATATTGGCGGTCTTAAATATTTTACATAGATTCACACACACTTGTGATGTGCCGTGATTATATATAAAACCACAATTCAAATCCAAGACCAATCTTAGCAGGATTACCGCTAAGATCTCCCCTATCACTTATATTATTTAATTTATATGTTGCAGACATTACCAAACTAAACGACTTCCAAATTGCACAGATCACGATATTAATATTACAAATTAAGAAGAATAAAAATTAAAACTAAAGATACATGAAATTTTTTCGCGTTGAACGAAATATTATGAAGTAGGTATGCTTTGTAATAGTGATCGTGTACCTTTTATTACTCAGAGAGTTTGCTTGAACAGAATCACATAAGTTGGATGTCATTGGATCGATACACTTCAAACGATTCTCAACTAGGATAATTCTGACACCCCTTTTTTCATGCAAGGACAAAGTATACCTCAGATGTGTATGGTATATGGAGCACTTTGGCAACAAAGCTAGAAGCTATCAACAGATCGACGATATGAGGGTACAATCGCTGCAAGAATTTTTTTGGATTGAAAACCCGGAGAGGAGCAAGGATCATTTTAGAGTGTATCGGTCTGATAGGCAGTGAAGTGTGCAGGAGAAAGAGTAGCAGAGACGAGTGAAGGACAGAGAGGGGAGGAACAGGTTGTGAGGAGTGGAACGAGGTCGAGATATGTTGTAAGATCACTTCTATTGTACTTTTTGAGTTAATTTTTTTTTTCGGAGGCTTCTTCTAGCGTTTAGAGGTTGTCGATGTTGGCGATCCGCGACGGGTACCCACTATGTTCCTCATGTTCACTTATTAACCTTTTTCCAATAGACACACTAGCGGGCTTCTCGGTCTGTGATAAACAGACTCACAAGACTTTCCGCGACTACACAAACATGAAAGACAATGGACGAACAACCATGGGGGCGGGACTCTAACCCATGACCCTTCCGACCGATACGCTGAGTCTTCACATGCACTACCTCTCTTGGCCATCCGAGTCGGTTATTTAGATAATTAATTCATTTTCCTAAATTTTCCGTGGTTTCTCCGATGAACACCAGGCGAATGCCGGAGCAGTACCCTAACAAACGGGTCACGGACCACGCGCGATCTTTCCTTCCTCTTCCTTGTCCTATCCTCTCCCTTTACACACACACACACACACACACTTACACTAACATGTACTACACTACCACATATTCCGGGAGACCGGTCGGGAGCTTAGGGCTTGTTCCGGCTGGGGCGGTGCCCCGCTGGTGGGAGAGTCCTGGTTTGGGGGAAACCCCACTAGCCGACGGTAGGTCGGCGCCGGATCTCGTCATCCAGCGGGGGAAGATCACCGCCATCTCCCGATAAAAACATACACTACACGAACGGGACTAATGACCAAAGCAGTTGACGCGCCCGGAAACACGAAAAAACAAACCAAACCAAACCTTTTCCTAAAATATGATTGTGGTAAATAGCTGGGTAACGTTCGGTTACTTCAGCTAGACTTACAGAAAAAATAGAAACACGCATTTCAAATAGTATACAAAGTCGCTGTCATACGCCAAAACTTAGCATAATAGAAGGTATTTAATAAATAGAAATTTACTCAGAATCTTTATAATAAAAAAAGAAAATTACTTAATATCTACCACCCACGAGGTCATCTATTTCGTTAATTGTCAAGAACGGCATCATTTAACTATAATATTTATAACGGATGCTGTGCCATATAATTATTATTATCTTTCTACTAATTCACGGCTAAAGATGTTACGAGTCATTTCAATATAAAACATACTCCGGGTTTTAATCAGTTTCCTAAGGAAAGATCTAGGGACTGTCGCTGCATTCACAATACTTTGCGCAATATGTGGACTGTTCCCAAAAAAGCAAATATCTTCCACTTCCCAATCATTTAAATAATTTGGGTTAATTTTTTTGGTTTTAAATTAGTCAAGTTTTTACACAAATGTTCCAGAACAAATTCCAGAGCTCCGATAACTAAAGGGACAACTCGTGTTTTTATGTCCCACATTCGACTGATCTCGATTTCCAAACTCTTGTATTCAAGACGTTTCTCTGCCTCCTTGATTACATTTTGATCGCACGGCATAGCAATGTCTACAAGTACACAAGTTTTTTATCCGAATCCCGGATAACAATATTCGGTTTGTTTGTCGCTATCGTGCGATCAGTTTGAATTTGTTAGTCGTACAATATTGTACACAGTCCAACGGCCATCACCGGTTTTGGTGAGTGACTGTTTCACTTGGACCACGTGTTTGGTACTACGAGGGCGTTATAGATCTGCCAGTGTCGGTAACTACACACCCTACCGTGTCTTTTCAAGTATTCAGTCTTTGCAGCAATTGGACAATTTGAGACGATATGATCAATGGTTCCTACATGTTTCTAGTAAATTCTGCATTCATCTGGTATATTGACCGTGGAGTGATTTGTCTCTTCACGATTTCATGAACAGTTTTTGTCACTCACGTTTCATGTTAAGTCGCATCAGAAGTTTAGTTTCTGTATTATTCTGCCAACTTCTGTCTTCCATCGTTTTGTTCGCATTTATTATTAATATTATTATACGTTGAGTATTAATGTACCGCAATCTGTTTCTGTCAAATTCAGTCATTTTCGAAACTGCTCAGGATGCGGGTCATACCTTAGAACCTACAAATCTCAAAGAATCCTTTGCAGGATATGAGCGGCTTCCAGTAGCGCGGTCTGCGACATTTGCACTAACGCTTAGGATGGACAGGTGTTTCGTAAAGTGTCTGTATATGGTCTCTAGTACCTCAACTACTACTATAATAGCTCTGATCTTCCATTTTAGGAATCTTCACAGCTCAATTTAAAAATCATGATACTTCGTTATATTTTCTATCGTCTCTCCCATCATTCTGGAGTCTAATGGGGTGGACACGACCACTTTCCTTACCTATTTCACTTCGACAATGGTAAGGTTTGCTTTATTATGATCGAGGGGATGAATTAGGTTGATTCGCGACCGATCAGAGAAGAGCCGCGACAGGACATCCGCATCTGTTTTAAGGAATAAGAATAGGGAATAGGATTTCAAGGTCTACTGAGCAGCAAAGTTGAAGGACTATGGTAAAAATCCTAGTCGCTGGTAGAAACGTCCATGACGCAGGAAACGAATGAAACAATGCTGATAATTTTAAGATAATCCAATGCTCTATACTGAAGTGGCATGTAATACTTTTTTATTTCATGCAAGCTGATTTTATTTACAGCTGACTGAACATCGATTTTTGAGGGAGTTACAAAAACCTAAAATTTCGGGTTAATGCATTTAATTAGTCTAAAATAGGGAGCTATCTTTCTTTCTGCTCTGCTATAGTGTGTCCATCAGCTTAACGGACATGACGCTGGAGTTCTTTATCTCCAAGGTGGTGAGGCGATTGTCTCGCACTATGACTCATCTCCGGTCACTTAGTATTTATTCTGTTATTTCAGAGGTTAGAGGTTTTTGTGCAGCAGTGTCTCATGACTATCTTCTTTTCTCCCCCTCCACGGATCTTCCTGTAGCTCTGCAGTTTGTAGCCCCGGTTGACCAGCCAAAGATGAAAGGTCCTGTAATTCATTTTGTGACAATGTCCAGAGACTCTTATATCAGATGGTATCCTTGTTCATCCAGAGATTGTAGGTATCGTCCTACACCTACTAGACCTCTTCATGATATTCATTTGCCTTTTTACTCTGCCGGCAACCCTCCACTAACTCGATTCATGACAGCAGCTGTTTCCGAAAAGTCAGTTCATTTTAACAGCTCTCTTCTTATCAGCCCAGCTTAGCTGATACCAACTTGGCAAGCCTGCTCTGAAATTACCTGACAGTAGTCTTGCCAATATTTCCAAATCTCATTAGCCTATCGATATCTTGTCAAAATTGATTGTTACCACATTATTGGAATTTTTCTCGATTTAACTGTGTTCCTCATGCAAAGGGTGAGAGTTAAGTTAGAAGTGAGTGTGTCCAAGATTGTTGAGGTCGATATCCGTAAACAGATCACACCCATTGAACACCATTGTGAATAGACTTGAACATTTTGTTCCATGTAGCGTTCATCAGAGAACCCTGTCAGCCTGTTATTAGAGAGCATGTTCCCACGGAAGGTACTGTACCATACCTCTTCATGCATGCTTCACTAATCTAGGAAAAAAGAGACAAATGCAAAAATTGCAATTGAGCCACCGTATTGGGAAAACAAAGGTAATGGAATCACACTTCCGGGATGCATTTATCACGCCACACGCATAAGACCTGTTTGAAAAAAAATGTTACCTGTAATATAATGGCTTGCCAAAATCTTAAGGAATACCCTAATGTTTAAGGAAGGAAACACTTTTTACATTCCACGGCTGAGAAGTATCTTGCTAATTCGATGTTTTGGAAGTTGCTTTTATATCTCCAAAAGAACGCGTATACAGTATAACAGCCCTTAAATGCACGACATACACTGTTGAAATTCATTTTTATGATAAAAGCCGTACTCTCCAAAAAGATACGTGTTTATAATTGACGCTTAAGGTTCCTATGTAAGGTCGTTCGTGTCCAAAGACAGCATGACATGGTAGATAAGATTAAGAAAGAGTCAGTAAAGTGAATAAGTTATGTATGTTTTGAATTATAACTCCTGCTGGTTTTAACAAGAAATATCTGTGTCAACAAACTTATCATTCGTGTCTGTTCATATTTTTATGCCATAGTCTTACTACATACTAAGTAGTGAAGATTAAGTATTGTAATATTGCGGAGGAAATAGGTGATTTCTCAACAGAAAATCTTATTATTTTCTGGTACAGACAAAGAAAAAGTGGATAAATCTTCTTCCAATATGTAGTAATAATATCCTCTAAACATTGTGTAGTCGTAATAAATGCTTTGCGAGTCTTGATAAGTCTAATAGTCTGGGAGCTATAAGATGTATTTCCCCAGAATATTATGCCATATGTCAGGCGGGAATGAACATTTACGAAATATACACAACGAAATTTATATTCCTCGATTCCTCCTCGATCCTCGATTCCTCCTCCAAACTTTATATTCTTCGATTCCACCGATCTGAACAAACTCAAAGCCCTGAACGATTGAAAGAGATATTTTGACTTTTGGAGGTACTTTACATGATGTATCGATACTTAAACGTAAATAACGCTTAAAAATGTAGCTATACCAGTGAATTGTTGAAAACTACAAAAAAATTTCGGCGACTTCCTACAACTACAGTATTGTGATATAGATTCTGCCCTCATAACATCCACTTTTGACAAATATAGACAGACAGAAGACAGACGGACGTTTTGAAAAAACACTTTTTCGGTATCAGGGGTCCCCCAAAACCTGATTTCCGTTGAAATCTTGAGATCCATTTTCCGCAGAATCATATAACTTTCCCTATACTAGGTATATTACTCCGTATACACGTACGTATACGAGAAAGTAAAACCTGTTGATTCAAGACAGATCTTAAAATAAGGTCATGTACAATTTTTCGAAAATGTTAATTTTTTTCTCGTTGTTTTGCGTGGAATAGGCAATTTTTAAATAAATATTTTCTAAAAATCGGCTCGAAATATTGTCTTTAATTTTTCTCAGTATGTAGCAGAAAATGATAAAAGAATGGACGATGGTTCCATTTTCGGCGAACACTGCAGTTTCGAAAAGTGCAAAGCATTAACATTAAAAAAATTCAATATTTATGACAGATTAGTTCCATAATCGAAAACTATTCTTAAAAATGGATATTTAAATAAGCTCTCGTACGTTTTGTTAACGTGTAGTTTTCGCTTAATTTTTGTTTAAACTTAATGCATTTTACAAAAAGAAGATTCTCAAAACATCTCCAAATTCTTTCTTCAACGGATACAGCAAAGGACGCTTAAAATGTCGCTGGTCTCATTTTCTTTTAACTCTGAGTTTTCAAAATTTGAACTCTGAAAATTGCAAATATTATAAATAATTCTCGAAAGTATGTCCTGTTCTAGAACTTAGTCTACACTGTCAGTAATTAATTTTCTATATAGTAAGAGCAATTATCAAGAGCCTACTAGTAGTTTTAAAACCTGGCATTAAAAATTATGTCACAGAAACGTAGAACGGCATTTCTGTAAAAGTTTCCTGAACAAAGATGTATAATGTCTTCATAAAAAATATTATTAAGAAAATCCTGTGTGTTATGCTTTTCACAATAGTTTACAAACCCATTTTCATTAAAAAGTTGTATCATTAAATATTTTTGGCACTGATTTTCAAAAAATATTGAACTTGACTAGTAGTTCTACATACTAACATGTGCATTGGAATTATTTTCAATTTGCACTCATATTCTCCATTTTTACACGTAATAAATGCACTCCGAATACTATACAAATAATATGTGCATTTAAAATATACGAATCCCATGGTTTCCCATAGAAATAAAAACAATTTAATGAATTTCACAAACCCAAGCGCGAGCTCTGACAGGTTAAAAAAAATACAATTAAACTTCCTCAGGGTTAGATGAATTTTCAACATCACGCATGTACCATGAAACCTTACACATAAAATTGTGCACCTACTTAACTTTATAGCTACGGCAGAGCTAAAGAGCATAACCCGGAGAGCTGCGAGTTGCCCGAAGTAATCCCCTGTCATTACTTCAAGCAAAAGCCGGCACACACTGATTATAACTTAAGATGTTCGGTGCTTCGTGATGTAGCGTGGCGCGTTCTCTAGTTGTGACTGCTCGTACCTGCGCAGCTGCCGCCTGCCCGAAGTGCGCGACTCGGCCGCAGAGGAGCGCTGGCGGTACAACGTCCCGGGCGACGCCGCGTCCTGCTGGCGCTTCGACCTCAACCTGAGCGGCGTGGACCCCCCAGCGACGAAGAGCGGGAGGCGTGGCCGCGACGAGAGTGCGACACCGGCTGGACGTACGACCGGCCCCATGGCTATGAGACCATCGTTTCAGAGGTGAGCAATCACAACTACGCCCAGAAACAACTTAACTTACCGTTGGACACAGTTCTAGCGAATTAAATGCAGATGGGAATGATACGGTTATTGTTGTAGTATGTACTTGAATGTACTTTCACTAATTCAGACGTATAATTAGAAAAAAATACAATGTTCATGAGGTTTCATAAAAATGGAACCGCAACACAATGTTTTGTTAAAAAGAGGGTATGCTTTCTATTTCGCCTCAGTATCATTCAATGATTGTATTGTGGAGTCATGTAGTCAGGCTTAACAAAATATCTTTCGCTTTACGGTCTTATACGAAAAAATCACTGTTGACATAAATTAATTGTAACATTCATATTAACGTTAAACACAAGAAAATCAAAGCTGTATAATTTATAAACGTCACAATTGCTCATAAATCAATCTTAATTGACCTTTCCAATCAAGTATTGTTAACAATTAATATAAAAGCGCTGAATAGTGCGTCTGCTGAAAAGTTGTTGCAAATTGACATCTCTTCTAGTTCAGTCAGGAGTATTTACTACCCTTCTGAATATTTCGAATTCTGTGGAAGTTGTTAGACATTCGTCTAGGCATATAAAGTATATTACATGAATACGAACAATCAGACTGATGATGAGAATGACAGATGTTGAAATGCATTGCAATATGCAAATAACAACTTACAAAACTACGTTTCCACGAGTTTAGGAGTTCTGCAAGCCAAGGCTGCTCAATAAGCGTTCACGGTGCACTTCCATATCCCCCAACAGCTCAAGCTTCTCTCCTAAGAACGTCAGCACTAGTAGGAGGATTCTTCGACATTCCATTATTTTGAGAGGACTCTAGAGGAAGCGTACATTTTGGTCCGAAAGAAGAGTTGGATGCAATTTGCATTTGGATTACAGTTACCTTCTCTCAGATACCTACTGACCTTTCCCAAAATCCCGTTAACTCTCTATACAACTAAAACGTCTTAACTCGAAACTGATATATAAGTGTAGTCACGTGAGATCAGTCCTCGGAAAATTGTTTTCCCCCTCCAAATATGAAACCCCTTAAAGCATCTTCTCAAATTCCTAGAGATCAAAATCGTGGTCTTTTTTTCTGTCTTAGTTGCATGTTAAAGATAATGAAATGCATAAGTCTTTCAAAAACTTTATCCAGGTTCCCGAAATTACATTCTCCATACTATTAGTTGTGAATGCAGAAAACCCCTTTACGTTCGTAAAAATTCTCTGTAAGTTAACCACCGTCAAAATTAAATAGAAAACATTCGTTTTGCTCACAATACGCTAAGTAAATGTGCCTACTTTGTATCATTCGTAAGAAATCGTCACAGAAAAAACACTCACTGAGAGAATAACTCCTGAGGTCTGCATCAAACGGATTTAATTCAAAAAATAAGAAGTTCGCAAGTTATGCGAAGAGAACAGCAGTCGCGCATGCATCCCGCGACACAAGTCACGGTGCAACCACGCGTCATCCCGAGAAGATGTGTGCGAGGCCCTTTATATGAGGTCTTCTTGACTGAGGTATGGAGTAAGCGGCACTTAGAAATGGTTTAAACCGTTTTTTTTAAATATTCACCGTACAACATCTTAGCCGAAGGCACGGCGCGGCTCTAGGGTATCGAAGTGGCGGGTGACGTCAGTGGGAAATACTCAGAATAGGGGATGTACAGAAATAACCACTGGCTACGTGCTGGCTACGTGCGGGCTACGTGCGGGCTACGTGCGGGCTGCGTGCGGGCTACGTGCGGGCTACGTGCGGGCTACGTGCGGGCTACGTGCGGGCTACGTGCGGGCTGCGTGCGGGCTACGTGCTGGCTACGTGCTGGCTACGTGCGGGCTACGTGCGGGCTACGTGCGGGCACGTGCGGACTACGTGCGGGCTACGTGCGGACTACGTGCGGGCTACGTGCGGGCTACGTGCGGGCTCCGCGCAAGCAACACCCGTGCCCCATTTACCTAGAAGGCAAGTCTAGGGGAATGCATACGACCGAACTTTTAGAAAGATATGAAACGAATGGCCGGCGTGCCTAGAAGGACTCACGGGACAGCGGGTAGTGCTGCGAGTATGGGCGGTCAGAAAGAGAGCCCGGATGATGGGGGAGTCACATTGTCGCCTGTCGCGTGATCCCCCAATATTTGTCAGCAATGCACCCTGGTTCATTGCCAGTGACCAATTACACAATGAATTCAACCTCGATCCCATCAGTCACCACATTGCCTTCGGATTCCATAACTTCTCCAATATTCACCGCATCCAAAATTTACCTTCATTCAACCTCTCTAAAAACCCCACCCACTTTACTCGCATCAAAAACAAATATCCATATATTTTGTAAATTGTTTTCGGTTCTATAATAGAACCTATGAGGTGCCATCATGATTTCCTCAACCTCTGTATTAGTGTTAAGTTAGGTCAAGATGTATTGATTAAGCCATCACTACATACGTGTAGTTCAATGAACTGATCTATGTACAAAAAATTCAAATAATAAAAAAAATAATAAGCCCGATATTTAAGCGAGCGGACTCTGCCGCGTCGCCGTATTCGTTGAATAGAGGGATCTCCTTGTGAACGCGCAATTTCTCCAACCAAGGAGGTTGATGATCGCACTCTTACGCTGTGCGGAGTATGGTTCTTGTCACGGATCTCTAAGGCCAGAAGAGGCGCGGGTGCGCACACGCTGGGATATCAACAAAATAGATTGACTGAAGCACCTTGCTGCAGAGATAAAAGCAGCGGTGGGCGTCCCGAATAGTTTCCTTAGGAGTTCTGTACATACAGGTATGGTGTTTGTTTTTTGTTTGTTTCCTAGTGCTTTATCTAGTTGACAACCGATTACCCTTTACGTCCCGATGGGACCACACACTAAACACCAACACACTTGCGGGCTCCTCCAATCAGGGGTCAGCAGAACGCGATGCCCTCCGCGACAACACCTACATGAGAGACAAGGGACAAACAAACTTGCCCAAGGCTGGACTCGAACCCGCAACCCTGCGGACTGAAGCGCTGTGTCGGTACACGCTTAGCGTTAACTACTTCAGCCATCCAGGTCGTCAACAGTGCTCGTTAAAGTGTAAATAAACACGTAGATAGAAACTCGGTATCTGCAAACTGTCTATATCGTGATGATGTCAAACTATGAAACGTTACAAGTAACTGTTACTAGTAAAGTCCGTCCACCAGATAGAGGAGATAATAAAACTTGTTCAATAACTGAACTCGTTACCATCAAAAGAGTCTCTGAGGCAGCATTATTCATAATTATCATTATATAAATAATACCGGGAGCAAGTCCAAGCACTGCCCAAAATACGAGTGAAAACAATAAATATTTGTCTTCTTCTTCTTTCCTTGAGGCAATTACTCAAAGGGCAAATATACTCAATTTTTCACTTTAGAATGCCCATGTACTTTGCTTTTTTCAGTCATATAGTTAACCAATTTGAATAATTTATTGCAAAGTGCAAAAACCCAAATATTTTAACTATTACAGAATTGATATATTGTAAAATTACACGGTTTAAAACAAATTTCAGGCGGAACAGTTAGTAAATGTCGATTATTGCGTTGTAATATCATTTAATGAAATATTTTTAGCACTTGCAAAGTCTGTAATGCAGTTCACCTCTGCTTCTAAAATGGCGTAGGCACGAGCAAAATACAAGAAACTGTCCACTGCGAGTATAGGAAATGAATGGGTAGTGCTACAACCTCACCAGAAAAAACGTAGATAACGAAACCGAATGAAAGAAACGAACTCAACAAGGAAAACTATTCTTAATAAAAATTAAATCACATTTCTAAAATAGTAATATTTCAGGAGACCTCCATTAGCATAACAAACAGCAAGTGACTCAGCATTTTTACTGTTCTCTCTAGCTCGTCATAATCTAGTAAAAACTGTATGCATACGCGCGATTCACGTTATTCAGAAGCTGTTGATAAACGTTGGCCTTGAGATATCCCCACATGAAGAAATCTAGAGGGGACAAACCTGGCGACCACGGTGGCCAAGTAGTAGAATCACTCTTTCCTATCCGTAAATGACTAAACGTATTAGAGATTAAACGTACACTGACAGTGCTATAGGTTGGAGTTCCGTTATGCTGAAACCACTCCAATTCACTTCCTTCACTTCACTTCACTTCATGGATGCTCTCGAGAAGTTCCTGGGCCAGTAGACGTTTAGGTGTATAAGGTTGTTGTTTACCTCACACCAGCCCAGGCGTTTAACCGTCATTCTATTAGACATCTGAAGGTCCGAAAAAAGGACGGTTTTCAATTCCCAATTGATGAATATTTCTATCTTTTGATAAGACCACATTGAGTGAATGAGGCTTCACCACTCTAGACAAAACTCTTCAAGAGAAGTAATATTTGTGTCAACTGCTTCCTTTCTCGAGAACCACAGACAGAAAGGTCGATCGGTGTTGTCTCCTTCAATTCAAGCTTGCATATTCGGGTCTTGTGTTTCTCGGTAACCTTCGTCACTTGTTTAGTGAACAATGTTCCTTAATAACCCAAAATTGTTTACAATGTAACGTATAGTAACATCAGAACCTCGGAGTGTTATTTCCATTCAACTTCTTTGAGGTCCGCAATCATATACCTCGGTGCACTAGCAAATCCGTCCTGAGTACTCAAAACAAATCCAGTCATTCTTACACCCTCAAACTATCATCAACACTTAAAATAGCTGTAAGACTCCGTGCAACATATGTGGCGAACACACTACCGTGTTAACGCACGGGCCCGAAAGTCCCGGACCCCTTATGTTCAAAGGACCTCAATGGTTCTTAAAAAATATTTAATACTAAATTTTTCAAAAAATAAAATAAAATACGAATAAAAAGTTATGTATGATTAAACCGTTCGCAAAAAATTGACATAAAACATTGGATAATATTTATACTATGGAATGTAGCTGGTTGATTCGTTTCAAATTTATATCGTACAATTCAATAAAGTATTAAAACTATTTAATTTGTTGTCTTTTTTAGTGTAATTATAAATTTGTAATTCTTAATTCCTTATGTTTAATTTTTTGTTTAGATAATGCTAAATAATTGTTGAAACACTAAGAAATACTTTCGAAATATATTTAAAAAATACAAAATAGGTAAATTAATAGGATTTTCATTATATTTCAGCACCAAAATTGGGAAAGGGAGAGATCAGTGAAAGTAAGAACAGGAGCCCTCAAATTCAAGTAGGCCCAAGGGCTCCCATTGTTGTTAAAACAGGCCTGGGCATAGAGCAAACTGAGAACCTTCCCGACTCGCAGGGTAACGACTACATTTCTAGAAAATAGGTTTTGTATCACAACACTCATTTAAAGTGAAACACGGCAGCATTGCTTCAATGTCCTTTTAAACACACTCCTAAAATAAATTGATATAAGAAAACACGTGTAAAAAAAAAAAAGGTTTCTGCTGAGGTTTCGTATTAAAGCACGCATGTCATACCACGCCCGCACGAGCTACTTACCCGCCTGGGAAGCCTGGCGTTCCTGCGAGCACGGGCAACTTCCCCAGCACAACTTGTGCTTCCCCTCCAAATCTAATAAGTTTTTTGATTGATTGATTGATTTTATCCTGTTTCCGGGCGCGTAACTGCTTCGGCTAGTAGTCCCGTTAGTGTAGTGCATGTTTTTTTCTCGGGAGATGGCGGTGATCCTCCCCCGCTTGATGGCGAGATCCGGCACCGACCTAGCGTCGGCTAGTGGAGTTTCCCTAAACAGGACTCTTCCACCAGCGGGCACCGCCCAGTCGGGACCAGCTCTAAGCCCCCGACCGGTCCCCGGAATATGTAGTAGTGTGGTGCATGCTGGTGTACGTGTAAGAGGAGAGAATAGGACAAGGAAGAGGAAGGACAGATTGCGCGCGGTCCATGGCCCGTGCCCGGGCATTCGCCTTGTGTTGATCGGAGAAACTACGGAAAACTACCGATCAGAGCAGCCGGCCGCTAGAATTCTCCTCCAGACAGCAGCTGAAAAGCTAGTGTCGAAAATCCTGCCGCCGTGTGGAGTGGGAACCTAGGACCTCCCGGTCAGAGGCGCCGCAATGACATCAGTTGATGCACTGAGCAACCGCTACCGGTCCAGATCTAATAAGTGATGTACACGCGCAAACTGAAGCGGTGCGAGGCAGGGAATATTTGCTTCATTTGGGAACATATTTGCCAGATTTGTTCTATCAAACAAACGAGATTTGAATTATGTTTGCGTTTTTTTACTATTTAATACTATTTCATGTTTGTTTCATTTTTAAATTTTGCCTTGAACAAAACGTTTTTACAAAGTTTAAATGGCAAATTCTTTCCTTGCTTTTGTTTTTTTTATGTTTTATTACACCATTCACTTATTTGTAGTATATAGCAAAAAACATGAAATAAATTAACAAGTCTCCAGGCAACACTTCTAGCTTACGGACGGACAACTGTCAGCGGGCAAGAATATTTCTGTAGCAAAACTTCTAACCTGAACCTAGGAAGTTAATGCAATAATTGAAACTTAAGTTAACACGATTGCAAAATCAACATACTTCAGTTTCAAAATATTTAATTTTACTCTCAATTGACAATTAACTGATGTATTGCTACGTTTAATAGATCACTTTGCTTTCGTAGAAGAAATGGGAATTAATATGGCCAAATAACTCTCAACTGACTTCTCCAAAAGACTGTGAAATGCCAGGTATCAAGTGATGTACCGCCCCTCTGGAGCAATTTGTATAACTCTTACTTTTAAATCTCGTGCCAGTTGCTCTGAAAGCAGTGCCCGCGAACTCTACAAAGCTAGTTTCCTTGCTCGCAACCTTGACAGGCATGCATTAAAACACGAGGCCATTCAACTGCAAAGTACTGTGATAAGCTGAAAGAAACGGTAAACTTAAGTTCACGCCAGTTCACTACTTCCTGTAAGTTTTGCGCATTTGATCAATATGAATGGGCACGTAAATTATGGAGAATATCCACAAAATGGAACTGATGCATTCGACTTTATTCGAGGGCAGCTAACTTTCGCTAATACATTACGAATTTATATGGACGTAAAGGGACTCCTACTTGCACAGTAATTTGCTTTATCCGCCTTAACTCTTCACTTATGTCTTCTGCATATTGTATTGGTAAAAAAGTCTCAGTCATTTTGCTGATAAACACTGCAGTAATTAGCTACAAGTTTTTAGAGATATCAACAAATTGAGGAAAACTGGAGTAGTCGTGATAAATAAACCGTGTTCTCTACTTCACAAGAAAGAAAACTTAGAATCCTTAATATACGTAAACCACTAGGAAAAATTTGTACAACCCTAACTTTTAAATTTTGCCCCAGTTACTCTAGACGCAGTGCCCGTGAACTGTACTAAACTAGTAGCCTTGCCCGCGACCCTCACATGTCTGGTTTAAAGTAGTCGCAGTACAAAAGTCCCGCATATAAAACTGATCAAAAATATGTTTCGAAGTAACGACATCTACGAGAAGATCCGAGAAGGAATATTTTGTCTGTCATTTAGTTTCGAATTTGTTGATTGAAGATGGAAGAGAAACGAATCACGAATTATGTATATAATATATAGTGTGTGTATATAAGTGTATATAAGTATGTGTGTTCGTTATGTTTCATTTTTGCAAATTCTTTATATTTTTCTGAGACACTAACACACTTGATTGTTTATAGCTTGTTTCTAACTCTTGCTAGATAGGAAGATAAAATTTGAAACTGAATTGCAAATTTTGTATGCAGGAATGTCTCAAACGTTCATTAATAATTCAATTCTACAATCATACACTTTCGACACTTTTAAGTTCCCCGCAATAGGAGAGAGAACATTTTCCGAACGAAGCCGCAACTCCAGTGGACTGTCACAGTGGTTACAAAGAATGCCAAGAGTTGTGACACGTTTGGCCAAATTAAAAAGTCATTCGTAACCTTAATGAATATTGGAGATTCACAAAACCTCGCTAGCCGTCTGTAGGTTAAAATGCAAACGGAATTGGACCACTTTTTAAACATCTGCTTGCTATACTTGCAAAAACTAGAAAATAAAGTTGGATACTGGATTTCACTAAATGAACTGCAGAAAAAAAAGGAAGATCACGTAGTTCACATGTTAGAAAAAACACATTGTTATTGTAACCTTCTTGAAAATAATTTAGGTAGGATTTCAAAGAAAATCGCCAAAGCGAATGAGTAGTGTATTTTGTAACGCACATAACCGGGATCTTTTTTACAAGAAAATAATCCATTAGCATTCGAGTATATCAAAAATTAATCAACTGATTTAATCAATATTAATATTGATTTAGTGTATATTTATGTGATTGTATTATCTGTACACTTCGCGTATTTAGACTGTGTAATCTTCCATAGGCTCTTAAAAGAGATACATATTATTTATAATTTCTTAAAAACCCGTTTAAATAAAAATGAAAGTGACAAAATGAAATTTATTTTTACTATTAGAATGTACGGGAGGCGCCGCGTCCTAGGCACAGGTTCCAACGTTTCGGTCGTCATCTTGTTATCTTCCTGAGGGTGAAATGCTTGGCATTTTATGGCATTTTATGGCATTTCGCCGTGAGGAAGGTTGTAGCTTGACGGTTGGAACGTTCGCATCTGTGCCGGCCGTGGAAGACTACACTCTTAAAATTTATTTTATTCCCGATTACTTTATCTCAGATATATTAATATGAAATATTTTTAAACAATTAATATGAAATGGTAAAACTTAATTACATTAAATAGAGATAAACAAAGAAACAGTAAAATATATTTACCTCTAATTCCCTTACAATTAAATTTGCTTCACAATATACAACCAAAACATCTCCTACGTTTTGAAGCTGGAATCTGTGTCTTATTACCGGAAAACATTTTATCAGCAGAAAATTAGATTTCCACTCTTACACTTCTAATTAGTGCATACTTTAATTTTAGAACTTTGGAAATTAAGTGAACTAAATGTGTCGTTCTTCGACTCGTAATTTTTGGTGCAGAGCGAAACAACGATAACCCTGTAAAATTTAAATTTGTGGAATTGCTCATTAAATTTTAAAGCACTTAAGTTCAAGGTAAACATAAATACACATTTTGAGAGTATTTCCACGAAGTAATCTAGTCGAATACACTTAATGTACTTCGTCCATCGCTGGTGGTAAGAAGCTTTGAAACTGCTTGCGATGATGTTCCGAGATCAGAAGTGTTCTCACCTTACTCCACAACGAAACACGTTTGTCAATAGCCAATACATTTTTAAAAAAGGAAAATGAGGTAATTAACGGGCGAATACGCATTTCAAGCACAAAATTATTTTCTGCGCAATCAGTGAGGTCGGGTGTAAGATTTTCTACTTGTCAATAAACGTCAGCAATATTAGAACCCACAAACAGTACCGTGCTTACATGTCTAACCACAGACTAACTACACGCAAAATGGTTCTCCATTTTATATGGTTGTTTAATTCTGGTACTTTAATTTGTGTATATTTGACCACGTTACCTGAATATGTTGTACATTATAAGGTGTTGCTTACACCACTGAAGATGGGGAAAACTCCCCGAAACTATTTTGGTTGTGTTTCTTGGTGTATAGTATGTTAAACACATTATTTTCTCTTACATTGTGGTCTGATTACCTCCATCATACATCCATTGAATATGAATTACCACAAGATCTCCACATCAAAACAAATTAGTACTAAATCAATCGCTTTCTAAATCATCACTACCTAAATCAACAATTTAATTCATAATCTAAATTAATTATTTAAACCATCTTATTTACAAACATGACCACCCTAAAAACGAAGAAGCAAGGCCAGCGAGGCGAGGTGTAATGTGAGTGCGGCGGTGTCTGTGTGGCAGCGGACTGGGGGGGGGCGTGCTCTCGGACCGCGTGGGGCGGCTGCCGGCGCTGCTGGTGGCGCACGCGTGCGCGCTGCTCGGCGACCTCGTCACGGCCTTCGTGCACGACCTGCCCGGTTTCGGCGCCGCGCGAACCCTCGCGGGACTCGCCACCGACGCCAACTTCTTCATGATGTACATCATAGGTGCGTCCCCGCCCACTTGCTTTTCACCAGTTAAGCGACGATTTAATAGGTATTCTTCCTCAGAGCTTAAACCAGATGGGGTTTAAAACTATCAATTGACATCGAAACGATTGTTGATACAACGGCAGACAATGGAAATGTTTTGGATGCAAAAGATGACCCTTGAAATTGTGGATTCTATTTTTTCTTTGCCATTTGTTTCCCGTGCAGTACGATTGAAAAAGGTCATTTCATGGCTCGTAATTCAACCTGGTTGTCGCTTTTATGAAATCATCTTAATCCCCTTGAATCAAAATATTTACTCACATATGTCGTAAGCGTTTCCGTGTCGGTTATCGTGTCTTACATCCCTTCACATGACTTACGTTACATTAAGAATTTCTTACAATAAATTGAACCAAATTCGAATGTCAAATACAATCAATAATATTTAACAGCTCATAGAATTTATAGCAAAAAATACGCAACACCAGGGATTAAACGTTCATTTTCGGCAAATGATTAAGAAACCAGTCACCTGTATAAAATCTAAGAGCGCTGGCAGATAGCCAGCCCTCTATTACCATCTCCATTTGCTTACAATAATAACTGTATGGAAACGAACATGACTGTGAAGGTCACACTAAAGTGTGTCCGACTTCATCTCAAGCTAGGGCATCTGAAGAAAAAATAATATCTAAAGGCATGCTTATAAGTCGTGAATTTTATGGTATTAAATAAACGTACCGAGTTTCAAGGTCAGTTTTGCTGTTCATCTGCATCTAATATTGTATGAAATATTGTGCAACGCGTTACTTCGCATACCACGTTCGTGGTGTATTCGCACGTGCGTTGTATTTGCGACATTAAACGTCATCAATTTCACATAAAGTAGTGAATGAATACATAATAATAATTTCCAGGCTCTTCTTCAGAATTGACACGGTGTCCTTGTAAAGTTTGGTAATATTAATACAACACAAATGCAGAAAATAAATAATTTAAATAATATGTTGCTAGATGCACAACCCGCATTATTTTTCGCCCGTTGCTTAGAGCCTAATATGTTCCGCCAGAGGCCAGTAGCGGTGCAGTACAACTGGTACCTAATAGTTCGCAAGACGCCAGTAGCAGTGTGTAAGATAAAAAAATTTAATCTGATAGCAATGTACTGTAAAATAAAATGAAAGAAAAGTATAGATTTTTAATAGAACTTGAATCAATTACATTAAAATTAATAAACTTAAACACCGTGTATAAAGACGATCCTTTTCCTCTTTCACAAGAACTGCATATGACGAAAACTCGAGCAACGCCGGGGATACTGCTAGTTTCTTTATATACTGAAGCTCCTAAATGCCCAACTGCTCAAATGTTAATTCCCCCCCCACACACACACACACACACACACGTTTTAATGAAAGTATAGAGGCGTGGGATCCTTAGCGCACGTCCTCCCGCAGTGATGGAGTACCTGAGCCCCGAGCTGCGCACGACGGGCCTGAACCTGACCATCGGCGTGTTCTACACGGCCGGGTGCGTGGCGGTGCCGTGGCTGGCGCTGTGGCTGGGCTCGTGGCGGCGCCTCATGCTGGCCGTGGCGGCGTCGCACGCGCTGCTGCCGGCCTACTGGGTGCTGGTGCCCGAGAGCGCGCGCTGGCTGCTGCAGCGCGGACGCGTCGAGGCGGCGCTGCGCTGCTTCCGGCGCGTCGCGCACTGCAACGGACGCCGCCTCGACCCCGAGGCGCAGCGCCGTTTCCAGGTGAATGTGAATACGCACGGGGCGCGCACGCCCGAGGGTTTTTTTCGGGGTGGGTGTAATGATGTGAATGTGAATACGCACGGGCGCACGGCCGAGGGTTTTTGGGTGGGTGTAATGAGGTGAATGTGAATACGCACGGGTGGCACGGCCGAGGTTTTCGGGGTGGGTGTAATGAGGTGAATGTGAATACGCACGGGCGCGCACGGCCAGGGTTTTTCAGGGTGGGTGTAATGAGGTGAATGTGAATACACACGGGCGCACACGCCGAGGTTTTCGGGGTGGGTGTAATGGGTGAATGTGAATACGCACGGGCGCGCACGGCCGAGGGTTTTTCGGGGTGGGTGTAATGAGGTGAATGTGAATACGCACGGGCGCGCACGGCCGAGGGTTTTCGGGTGGGTGTAATGAGGTGAATGTGAATACGCACGGGCGCACGGCCAAGGGTTTTTCGGGTGGGTGTAATGAGGTGAATGTGAATACACACAGGGCGCACACGCCCGAGGTTTTTCGGGGTGGGTGTAATGGGTGAATGTGAATACGCACGGGCGCCACGGCCGAGGTTTTTAGGCTGGGTGTAATGAGGTGAATGTGAATACGCACGGGCGCGCACGCCGGAGGTTTTTTGTTGTTGTTTTTCGGGGTGAGTGTTGTGAGGTGAATGTGAATACGCGTAAGTCTAACTAGACTCCTACCATTCCTAGTACTGGATGAAGTTATAAAACACAACTCTTATCAAGAAAGGTATTTATTAGGTAGCATCTAATGTTACAGATATCCATAACGACTCATAAGAATAATAATGTCACAATCAACATACAAACCACCCCATTCTTTTCAACATCGCCACTCGTCACCTATCAAAACCATTCGCCCCAGTTACGGCCAAAAATGCTAGCTACTGAGGACTATAAAATAGTCTATATACTTCGAAAACTCTACAGGGTGGAAGGGCGGATCTCTAGTGGGTCTAGCTCTGTCTCACAAGACTGTGAAGAGGGACTCGACTCTGTTTTCAAGTTAACTTCTGGTACAAATATCGAAGGGATTTCTTATATTGAGTTGGAGCGACTCACGATGTAGCTGTCTACAAGCGCGAGACGTAAGTGCAGCCGTACTTAGTGGACCATACCATCATAACACTACGCGAATTAATTGGTAGTTTTTGGACTACGGAACACGTTTGCATTGAAACGTGTCCTGTGTTTCTCACATCAAAATTACGAACACACCATAGTGAATTAAAACTAATAATCTGTGGTATAATGAAGTATGTGATAAATTAAATAATAAGAGGAGTTAAAATGTTCTTTAACGAATCAGATTCAATTACTTGTCGAAATCATATTCGTTTGAATTGTATTTAAGTGAGTTGAATTTATCTAACATAGCAAACCTAAGTAATCGACTGTCCTCTGTTAAATGAGATTCTTTGGAATTTGCGGTAGGCAGAAACAACTGCTGAACTGGCCGAGGAAAGATGTGCATACTCTTCGTAGATTTTATTTGAGTGCTACAAATTCACGAAATTATCATACATCTTTCTTCTCCTTGAATGAATGCTGGTTAGGTATTTCCCCGAATTCCAGCAAGAACATGGGCTAAAAATCTATTTTTAAAATACTATTATTTGAATATTATTATGTGTCATCTGCATTCACACATGCTGAATATCACATTGCATTATCTCAATTTCTTTCAGGAAGCTGCTACTGCTAGCAAGTTGTATCGTAAGCCGCCATCAGGGAGCTTACTGGGTTTGTTCAAGACACCAAATCTGCGCAGGAAGACTTGCATTCTCATTTTTAAAACGTAAGTTCTGATTAAGGGGTGTAGAATATACTTAAACACAGTTATTTACATGAAGTTCTTACATTTTTAACTCTGAACAAAACTTGCTCTACCTCAAAATGCAATTTTAATACCTAACTATTGGTCGATAGTCCAATCTCATTGTCCCATTAAAGTACAACGTTCAAAATAGTGTTTGCACACAATATTTTCCAATACATCTAGTTTCAATAATATAAAAAAATCGTTAAAAATAGTTAATAAAAATATTCACCACAAAATTCCAAATATCACATCGCCATTATGTGAGACAACCGCGTGGAAAATGAACGGCAGGGGTCTATTCTTATTAGGGTCGAAATATAATTATCTCTTATTATTGAAGGCTTATTTAATATGTCATACGTGCTCAAGTACGATTGGAATGATGACTGCACACGATATTAGCGAGTCTCACATACTTAACTGTGATATTCCTTTGGGATCGGTATTTGGTAATTCAGCTCTACGTATTTTCACGTATCTTTGTAAACGATTTTTTTTTATTCGATGGAATATTTTCTTAATGTCGCATAATAATATTCTGTCGTTCTTGGTTCATGAATATATGGTTTTATATTGTTACATCACATTTAGCACCAGTGGTATCAGAGCAATTTAATACATTTCAGTGAAAGTTATTGAACCAGAGAAATTTTTTATTTATACGTAAATAATACTATCATTAATATCCCAATCATCAACTAATTAAATGGAAATTCATGATAAAATGAGTGCGTATTAGTACATATCTAGTTCATGACAAAATGTGTACATTGCTATCGGATATAAATGTTAGTTAACAAGTAAATTCATTATCAATATAATACTGAATTTATTTATAATATTACTTAACATTAATTAATACTGAATTTACTGACAATATAATAATCGTATAAACCGACCGAGTTAAATAGACTATTTTCGAAAAAACACAGATAACGGTATTCTCCGAGATTAGAACTATAAATCATCAGTCCGATCCATACAATTCATCATCAAAACACCTTCATATAATGCAATATGCGTGTCCTTGAACAGAAAAGCGCACAGAAGTGACACTTCATAATGATAACGTCCAATATTACTTCCGAGACTGACAAGGTGGTTTCATATTGTCCTCAATTCATTGTTGTTGACTTTCAACCAGATAAGTTTGCAAGTTGTGCAGCTGTACAAAAGCTACGAATCGAGCAAGCACAATGTGGGGAGAATTTCCCACTGATCGTAATGGGAGGTCCTTATGTTAAAGAATATAGCCGAATAAAGGGGTGAAAAGTGCCCCCAAACCAAATCGATAATCGCTATAATCATATGAAAGAAATCAAAAATCGTAATTCTAAAAAATTAGCCTCCTAGGGCAATCTGTGACAAAGATACAATGATAAACGTGTTTTTCGTATTTTTTCTCAGCTTCTATTGCATGTATCATGATGAAAAAATTGGAGAGACGGTAAAAATTGTTAAATTTGAAGGTAAAAAAATTATCGCAGCTATGTGGGAGCAGCATCCCAGTGTGCGACTTTCGTTCGCACGTTCACAATAATTTCACTCCCGGTATGAGAGTTTTCCATAGTTACACTCCCCATGATGGAAAGGGATGAGTGGGCTCCTCAGGTACACCGATTCTTGCTCGCTCTGCGCAGCACCAGTTTTCGTCGCGAACCACGTGACCACAACACGGGCACTTCGTTTGAAAGGCCAGACCAGACGTTGGCCGCTATGGTACATGGAGAGCGAGAAGTGTTGAGAAACATTTCAAAAGTGGCATAAAGTGACAATTTTCCGCGGTGACCAACCAAAAATAACACGATGAAGATGTAATTGAAATAAAAGATGCAATATTAAAGTTAATATTATGATCCAAACTGGTGCCTGGAGCTCATTGGTTGAAGTCAGAAACGATGCGCAAGAGTTCATCCATCTCCTTGCCCAAGGATATTCCGATTGAGTTTGGTACAAAATCAATGTAATACCTATAATATTTCAAGTTCATATGTGGTGGTTGGTGAATTAACTTGTGTTTAAATATTGGTAAAAACATTTTTTTTCAATCACATTTTGACGGGAATTTCTAATTTTTGAACTAATAAAATTGGTTTTCATTATTTTTCACTATCGTCCACTTTGTTTAAACATCTAAAAGCACTATATGTTATATAATGTTGTGATCAATGAGTGTTTTAAACGCGAAGATCAGTCAATGATTTTTAATTCCGAAGATCAATGCGTACATAAAACGTCAAACGAGGACGAGTTTCCACTTATATATTTTAAAAGCATGTGCCCGCGCTCTCGTTTAATCCTGAATATTGTTCAATCCGCCCTTGTTACTTAGCTCTTCCCATTGCGTGCGCGTGTTGTGTCGCAGGATGGTGCTGACGCTGTGCTACGACGTGCTGTCGCGCCACGTGAGCGGCATGGGGATCAACCCGTTCATCATGTTCAGCGCCAGCTCGGCGACGGTGCTGCCGTCGTGTCTGCTGGTCATCCTGCTGCAGGACCGCGTGGGGCGCAAGGCTCTGGCGAGCGCGTCCCTGCTGCTCACGGGCCGGCCGTCACCGGCGCGGTGCTGGGCGCCGCCGAATCTGACAGCGGTGCGTCCTCTGCAAACCATCTACACTTCGATTAAAACACGAAGTCATTTCGAGATCACGAGTTGGAAAGAGAGGGGGGGTCAATGTCATCGAATCGGGAACTGCAGTACCAACAATTTCAGTTGTAACGAAGCTTGCGATTCGATGTCAGCGTCCCCGTCTCCTACCAGCTCGGTACCTTGAAAGGATTTCATGTTTTAATCGGAGAATAGATGGAGGCTCCAGTGCTACGGCGTCCACCAACGCCGGCCCGGACGGGCGAGATCAGTGGAAGCCCCAAGGCGGTTTCAGATGGAAGGGCGGTTTATATCCCATATGGGTGTAGATGTTTACCTGATGTTTCCCATGTATATATTTCCACCTACATCATACAAGCTGAGTTTGCCACCATTACCGCTAACTCTACAATGACTCTGATCGAAATGTCCTAGGGTTTGAGTCCCGATGGTAGCGGATTTTTGACACTAGCTTGAGAGAGCTAGGTCGAATCCACTTGCTGTGTGGACGAGAATTCTAGGAATCAGGAGAACAGGCATGACTCAATTTACGAACATATGGTACCCAATAAATGTTTATTCCTTATTGATATTGTATATCCCTGGGTCTTAAACCGTGAGTAAAACGTGCTCAACGAACGTGTTTCTTCGACATGACTCCTTGGAATTAAAAATTACAATAGCATCCTGCCTACTGTACCCATCAAAATGAAGTCTCTTAGGTTTCTTATCTCTCTGTGTAAAATATGTTTTCTAAGCTTTCAAGCTTTCAAATTTATCATTCCTTTTCCCTACTGAAAAACATCACAATATTTCATGTGGAGTGAATCACTTACACTATGTTTCACATCTCAAAGCACACTATGTTTTCTTCAGTAGCTCAAGAATAAATGAAAGAATCTTTCAGCCTTTACATTCATTATGAAAAAACACATGATAATTCGTACTATGAGCTCTATGAAGGATCCGCATATCAGATTTGTGGGCATCAAAGAAATTAGTGGTGTTGTTCATCCTATGGCAAAGTCTGCACAGAACTGAGATTCAGTGTGTTAACTTTCACTGCAATTTTCTGGTTATACCATTCAAAAAATGGAATCCTATTGCGGATGTGTGATCCTATTGCAGATCTATAGTTAATTTAATTACTTTTGCAGTAAAAATATGACATAATAACATTTGCGACGGCCGTTTACCGACGTTTTTATGCCAAGAACTTAAAAGGAATTTAAATACAAAATTATTTGTGATTTTAATTTTGCAAAGTCTACGTCTCTAACAGTAGATTCAGGTTGTCTTTTTCAAACCTAAACCTAAATAAACATAACCCAAAATTCCAGTCATATAAACAAACATTCAGATACATTTTATCAGAATGACAATTATCTGAAATACTTACAATCTATTAGTAGATCTCATAAATGTGGGACGCTGTCTGGAAAAATTCTAGCAGCTTGCTTCTTTGATCGGTAGTATTCAGTGGATCCCCTGATCAATCCCAAGCGAATACCGGAGAACTACCCTAACAAATGAGCCACAGATCGCGCGCAATTTTTCCTTCATCTTCATTGTATCCTCACCTCTTACTTACACACACACACACGCACGCGCCACACACACACACACACACACACACACACACACCACGCACGCGCGCGTATATTCACTACATAACAACAATTGGGAGCTTAGAGCTTTTCCCAACTTTTCCCCGCTAGTGGGAGATACCTGGTTGGAGAAACCCTCTAGCCTGAATGTAGGTCGGCCGCGGATCTCTACATCCAGTTGGGGGAAAAACAACGCCACTTCGTGTGACAGAAACATTCACTATAGTTACGTAACCAGGAGCGGTAGCTCAGTGCATCAACTGATGCCACTGCAGCGCCTCTGACCGGGAGGTCCTAGGTTCGAGTCCTGACGGCAGCAGGATTTTCGACTCCAGCCAGACCGTCCACCGCCACCCCATCCACAGTCAAGCCCGACCGTCCACCGCCGATCCGGCTGTCCACCACCCAGTCGTCCAACCACCGACCGGAAGCGGTAGCTCAGTACATCAACTGATGTCACTGCAGCGCCTCTGTCCGGGAGGTCCTAAATTCCACTCCCCACAGCGGCAGGATTTTCGACACTAGCTTTTCAGCTGGGTCGACTTCAGTCGCTGTCTGGAGGAAAATTCTAGCGGCCGGCTGCTCTAATCGATAGTTTTCCGTGATTTCTCCGATCAACACCAGGCAAATGCCGGAGAAGTACCCTAACAAATGGGACACGGACCGCGCGCGATCTGTCCTTCCTTGTCCTATTCTCTCCCTTACACACCACTCACTTACATTAACATGCACTACACTGCTACATATTCCGGGAGACCGATAGGAGCTTAGAGCTAGTCCCGGCTGGGGCGGTGCCTTGCTGGTGCGAAAGTCCTGGTTAGGGGAGACCCACTAGCCGACGGTAGGTCGGCGCCGGATCTCGCCATCGGGCGGGGGAAGATCACCGCCATCTCCGGAGAAAAAACATGCACTACACTAACGGTACTAATGACCAAAGCAGTTGATGCACCCGGAAACACGAAAAAAAACAATCAATCAATCGTGTGACAAACATTCACTATAGTTACGGAACCAATGACTGTACCAGACTAATGACGCCCCCGAAACACGAAAAAATAATCATCCAATAATGCGTGTGCAACGCCTGTGTCGCAGACGTGGGGCCGGGAGCGGCGTGGCTGGCCATCTGCGGCCGCCTGGCGCTCAACGTGGCCTACAACTCGGGCGTGCAGTACTCGGCCGAGCTGGTGCCCACCGAAGTGCGAGGCCAGGGAGTGGCCGCCATGCACGTGGTGGGCTACGCGGCCACCTTCTTCAGCCCTTACGTCCTCTACCTGGTAAAGGCGCTTCAACCCCATTATTATTATTAAGAAGACACGAATGAAATAAACTCTGGAACATACCACGTGAAATTACGCGTTGATAGTGCTACTTTTAAGTTGCAGATCATAAGAGATTCTGATATTCCAATCAATCAGAACCGGGCGCCTCTTACCGGGAGGTCCTAGGTTCCAGTCCTGACGGCGGCAGATTTTCGACACTAACTTTTCAGCTAGGTCGAATTCAGTCGTTGTCTGGAGGTCAAGTCTAGCGGCCAGCTGCTCTGATCGGTAGTTTTCCGTGGTTTCTCCGATCAACACCAGGCGAATGCCGGAGCAGTACCCTACCAAACGGGCCACGGACCGCGCGCGATCTGTCCTTCCTCTTCCTTGTCCTATCCTCTCCTCTTACACACGCACTTACACTAACATGCACTACACTACCACATATTCCGGGAAATCGTTTGGGAGCTTAGAGCTTGTCCCGGCTGGGGCGGTGCCCGCTGGTGGGAGAGTCCTTGTTAGGTGGAAACCCCACTACCCGACGGTAGGTCGGCGCCGGATCTCGCCATGTTGCGGGGAAAGACTACCGTTTTTTCCTCCCGAAAAAACATGCACTACACTAACGGGACTAATGACCAAAGCCCGGAAACACGAAAACATCAAACCAATCCAATCAATCAGAATGTCGATACGCGTCATGTCGGCGCGACGTTTGTGTGACGTTCGACGTATTAGAAGCTCTTGAGGCACTTGCAAGGTTGCCTAGTTACTTGGCGGGAAGTGGTGCGTGTAACGTATACGAATGGAGTCGGATAATGTTCATCGAGGTCTTTAGGATTGTTTACCGTACGTCAACGTTTGTTTATTTGTTTTGTTTTTTGTTGTTTTTTTAATTGGTCGAAAGGATGTGAGAATGAACTCAACAGTTCGTTTAAGAGATCTAAAGATGAATCGCGTAAGACATGAGTTATTCATCTGCGACAATTCACGATCGGTCCTCAACGTTGAATCATACGGTACTAATTTACGCAGTATTCACTGCAGCCCTCAAAAACCTGAAAGAGATATTGGTTCTCACTGATAAGCCGTGTAGTATGAGTTGCCTTAATCTTTTACTATCATAATATTATTTTTCACACGTGTTCATTATCAGTTCATTTTGTACTCGTGAAATACGGACTAATGAGGTTTAAAAATTCCTATCACTACGAATCATAGAATTATTCGCGTGGTTTCGCTGGCGTTATAGCGCTTTTTTATGACCATGTCGTGCTGTAGCAGGTTATTTATATTGATATTAACAAAACCTTGATGCAATAATGGCATAGTCCTAAAAATGTTTTGTACAATTTTACAAACTTTGACATCACAAATTTTCCTCGAACATTTTTTGTCCAATTGCTTCTTTTCACACACAGAAGTGTCTAGATAAAACCGTTCGTGCTCTAGATATTCCCATACACCTTAAGTTCGTACGTCGCGGATCTTGATAACGTTCAAAGCTTTCATAATCGAGTATCGCCCGTTATATTTTCAGGAAATTGCGTCTCTCTTTAGCTGCCAATTTGAAACATTATTTTGCATCATTTGAGACATTAAATATTTGACAATACTCTGGTTTAAACATAGCTGCACTTCATAATAACGATGTGGAAGGAGAGGGGACATTGTTATCAAATTGGGAGCTCCAATACCAAAACTTTTTAACCGAGGGCGGTAGCTCAGTGCATCAACTGATATAACTGCAGGTCCTAGGTTCGAGTCCCGACGGCAGCAGGATTATCGACACTAGCTTTTCAGCTAGGTCGAATTCAGGAGCTGTCTGGAGGAGAAGTCTAGCGGCCGGCTGCTCTGATCGGTAGTTTTCCGTGGTTTCTCCGATCAACACCAGGCGAGTGCCGGCGCAGTACCCTACCAAATGGGCCACGGACCCCATCTTTCCTTCCTCTTCCTTGTCCTATCGTTTCCCTTACACACATACACTTACACTAACAATCAGTACACTACCACATATTTCGGGAGACAGGTCGGAAGCTTAGAGCTTGTCCCGGCTGGGGTGGTGCCCCGCTGGTGGGAGAGTCCTGGTTACGGAGAAACCCAGCTGGCCGACGGTAGGTCGGCGTCGGATCTCGCCATTTAGCTTGGGTAGATCACCGCCATCTCCCAAGAAAAAAACATGCACTACACTTGTGGGACTAATAACCTAAGCTGTTGACGCGTCCGGAATCACCAACCAACCAACCAAAAATGTTCAGTCTTAACGAAACTGACAGTGTTCCCCTCTCATTACAATTCGAGACCAGAAAGTGTAACTATGTTTAAATCGAAATATAACCAGAAAACCCTCCCCATCCCGCTAACAAGCGCCCGGGCGCTGGCTTGGCGCAGGGCCACTTCTGGCGGCCGTTCCCGGACGTGACGCTGGGCGCGCTGACGGTGCTGGGCGCCGGGCTGTGCCTGCTGCTGCCGGAGACGCTGGGCCGCGCGCTGCCCGTCACGCTGCAGGACGGAGAGCTCTTCGGCGAGGACGAGGGGCCCTGCGACTTTGCGTTCGCGTCGACTTGCTGCCGCCGCCACAGCCACGACGCACACGAAGATCCCGCCGATGGCGTCCGCGCACCCGCCAAGGCGCCGCTCTAGACCTCCCGGGACGCACCGGCCGCTCGGACTGACACCGTCCCGTCCCCACCGGCGCCGCCCGCGCTTGAGGCGGTCCCGCCGTTGGATCCGGGCAGCTACAGAGCCTCGACGTCGACAGATTATAAAAGCGCGGCGAAGTGATTGGAATCGCGGTGTAATTCCAACCGCGAAGTGATTACAATAGCAAAGCGAGTGCAGCGCAAAGCGATTGCAGCAGCGAGGTCACTGCAGTGCGACGCGACCGAGCAGGAAATTAAACAACGCAATTGCAGCTGTGAAGCGATTGCAACTGTGAAGTGATTGCAACTGCAACGCAATTGCAGCTGCGACGCGATTGCAACTGTGAAGCGATTGCAACTGCAACGCCATTGCAACTGCAACGCAATTGCAGCTGCGACGCGATTGCAACTGTGAAGCGATTGCAACTGCAACGCAATTGCAATGTGACGCCATTGCAACTGCAACGCAATTGCAGCTGCGACGCGATTGCAACTGTGAAGCGATTGCAACTGCAACGCAATTGCAATGGCAATCTGACTGTAGTTAGTTTTATTGGAAGTACGACCAAATGAGATCTGCAGCCACACTGCTATCTCAACCATGAAGAAACATTTTGTCCGGATCAAGAAATATGAATGTATCACAATGGTCGAATAAGCTTTCTGGCCTGAGCATCGCTCTAGCAGTTACGAGCGTTGATGGTGCGGTGGTGGCTGCGGAACGGTGATGTTTATGAATTAATGATAAACTTCATACAGAGCTATCTTAAGAAATCGCTCTCTCGAGTTTGGTTTGATGTTGGAAAGTACTGGTCTTATCGCAATAGTGTTTAGAGTGTTTTATGAAGAGTTAAGCATTGTATAAGAAACGGTCCACAAATTATTTCTGGAGTGTAGATATATTGCCACATTACGTGAGAAGTATCAACCAAGAACCTCATTGGTTCCAAACTGGTTCAAACTGCTCGAACTACGAGAGTGCTGAATCACTGCTGTGATAGATGCGATTTTTAAGGATAAGCAAAAGTGAAAAAACTGGAATGAGTGGATTTCTGAAAATATTTTTATTATACAAGGAATTTTTCTATTAGCAATTTGGAAGAGACACAAATATTTTAATAATGTAGTTCCTGATGGATAAGTTTTTTGTAAAATATAAACAAAACTATATTTTATATAATTCCAATTGGAAGAGAAATATCAAAACAATTGTAAATAACACTTCTCACCGGCATTTGAATGCAGTCAGATTAGTGGAAGAAACATATTTACAATTTTATGTTGAGCTATCTGATATAATTCATGGTCGTTGTAAAAACTTCCTAAAAAAAGAAACTATTTTTCCCAGTGCGTCGTGCGCATTAAAAATATATTTAAAAAATTGCGTGATATTTTATAGATTGCAAATTACAGATTTTACAGATTGAAATTGTTGAATTGATCAATTCGTTTTAGTCATCCCTGTATTTTGATATCGTAAGTCGATATTGGTGATGTTTCTGCATCCTGCATTTTGAGTTTTGACACGAATTCATTGCCGAATTCGTGTCATTGACACGAATTTATTACATTGGTACCAAATTTTATTGTACATTTAATCATTCAAACTTCTTGTAATGAAAACTAACTACTGTTTAATGTGCATTAACTGCTAGTTATTTTTTTCCTTGATGGTAATTTAGATTTCGAAGGTAATATATCATCCAATATCTTAAGAAATGTTGTTATTTTTAGTTCACAAACGATATTTTTGGAGATGAATTCGCGTGATAATTAAATGTAATTTGATTCAAATTGTTTTTTCGTAATGTCTTTACCTCAGTTTTTAGATTCGGGCTTCAGCGAAGATTTGAAACACACCAAATACATGCTGGAATTGGTATTTCTCTCCAAGTGTCGATCACATAATATGTATTACATCTTGAAATAAGTATTATGTTCAAATTTACAAAGCAAAGAGTGGAGATATGTTTGTGTTATTAACTTTCTTTAACTTTAAATGAAACTTTAATTTTTGTATTAGATCATAACAGAATGGACAAATATATAGGTTTCGCACAGCTCAACCAGTATAACACTATTGTTTAGAACCCAATGTTATAATATCTTACACAGATTACCAACAATATTGTTGCTTTATTATTGTACAGTTTCGATTTCACGAAATCTATGAGACAATTACAAGTTTTTAATCCAATTCAGAATGATACATTAATTTTGTGAACATTAAATATATGTTGTAAGTTCTCAATACACTGTTCAGTAGTTTCAACCTTGCAATTTTAAAAGCCCTCTTTCATTAGTGTAAACTTTCTGTTCGCTTTAACTAGTTTTCAGTAGCGCACTGGCCAATTACGGATATTACATTAGTTTACGGATAAATTGAGATACAACACTGATAGTAGTATAAATACTCATATAGGTAATATAATTATCCAAGAATCTCTACCTAACTTAGTAAAAATGTTTACATTCACACAAAAAACACTTTAGATGATTTTAAAAAATTAAAAGTACAATATTCATTGAAAGCAATAGGAAGCTAGAAAGAACATAAATTATCAAATGATTACCAAGACTAAAAGGGTCTTCAACCTCAATAATGCAACGACAATCTTCACGTTTGCGTCATCAAGAATTAGAAGTATTTTTATACCTATAATTATGTCACCAATTGAATTTTTGGTTACAAACTTTCAGAATACTACAGTAAATATACCTATATTCTTTTTTCTTCATACTGTAATGTTTTGTAAAATAAAGTCAAAAAACTAAATGAAAATAATGTACTGAATTAAACAAAATGTTCACGCTAATTTATAATGTACTTTAAAATAAACATTATTTCACAAATATGAAATAGTTTGTTTTAAAAAATACAAATAAAAATTAACAAATAGTATTTTAATATATTTTAACATGAACACATCAAGTAAGCATTTATAGCAACATTTTTACTTTCTCGCCTACTACGTACGTGTGTAGTAAATAGAAAGTATTGTAATGCTGCAGAGGAAATGAGCGAATTTTCATCAGAAAGCAGGTATTTTGGGCTCTAATATACAAAAAGTGGATAAACCTTACTCCTCTACAGTTAATTACTTCCTCTATCACATTGTGCAGTTAGAATCGACGTTTTGTGGATCCTTGATACGGAAAAATCGCTCAACATCACAACCCCCTTCCGTCCATCCGTCCGTCCACGGTCAACGCAAGCACCTGAGCCGTTCTCCAAAACTGGTATCTCGTCATCGATCTGGCTGAACCCTGCAAATTTGAAACGGATATTTAGGGGGGGTGCTTTATATGAATGCCAAAGACATTTCCAATTTTTTTAATTTTCTTAAATTTTCAATTTTTTATTAAATATTTTTCCTCAGATAGGGCAAAAGATGTTTAAAAATAACAAAGATCTCATTTTAGTTGAAATATCTGAATTTTCGAAAATTGCAAGGGTAAAAAATGTTTGGCAGCGTTCTACAATAGAGAAGCTAGATTGTTTTCTTACTGAAATCTATTATTTAAAGTTTTTTAAAAATAAAATGTGTTCTAAAGGTCAGGAACTTCATTAGGAGTATAAAAAAAGTAACGTTCAACTTTTTGAAAAAAAACTGTATTTACCGTATTTTTTGCTTGAAGTAAAACCAATTTATAAAAAAACTATCAAAAGCCGCTCAAATATTTTGTTTAACATTTTTCTCAGGTAATGAAAAAGACAATTAAAAACTGACACAGGTATCATTTTCGTTTAACTATCGAAATTTTTGAAAAATCTTAAGTAATGCGAGAATTTATGTGCTGTTGTAGCACATCAAGTTTTCGGATTTTATGCTAGTTTAAACTAAACATGCAGTTTTAATTCCATGTCTATCCCTTAAGAGATTTATAAAACTTGATAGAAAATATAGCGGCGTTATGCAGAGTCGTCCAGAAGGGGGACAACTGGGATAACTTGTCCCAGGACCCGTCTTAATTGGGAACTCGATTTTTTTTATTTAAATGAAATGAAAAATACATTTATGTCTAATCCTAATTTAATGCTATAAGTTATTTTTGATGCATGAAGAAATGAATTCTCTTTATGAATTGGGAGAAGAGGAAATGCTTTATTTGAAATAAGCCCCCCCCCCCTTGGATAAACAGCCCTAAGCCTCCGGTTTTTCTCTGGTCGGCCCTGGCGTTTTGACGGAATGACGCACAAGAAAGATTTATTCTGATCGGTTCTACCTTCCCTCTCTACGAACCATACTGAGTTGTTAGAAACTAAGTGAGAACTCATCTTCCTCATTCGGCTCAATTATCATTCGAGCATAAAATAGAAACCGACCAAAGTCAGCGGTCGAAGGGTTGGAAGTTGATGTATCGCCAAAAGCTTCATCTCACAGCTTTAGAAAACGCCACCTGTACCTTCACTTTATCTCAATTCTACTGCTTTACGCTTCAGCAAAGGCATGCGCACAGCGAGTCCTCTGAGGCCCGAGGCCTCTCTGAACATTTTGAACGGGACTTCGTAGTCTTGTATAATAAAACATTTATTATGCAAGACTACGGAGACCCGTATGCATATGTTCATTCCGATTTCCCCTTTTTAAATTAACAATATAGTTAGTTAATACCGTATTTCACGTGGCGAGACTCGGACCATCAGGCACGCTCTTTCCGTCTGACCACAGAAATTTCATTACGCTCCTTTCACCATCTACAGGAGAAAGAAGGTATCATATCGAGCGACGAAACAGGCGATTTGAATTCAGCTCAGAGGCTTTTTTTCGGCTTGAGGATCTTCTACATGCAGTAAATCTAGTACATGAGACAGCCGGCTTTACTTCCCCCGAAAGAAGGCGTAGGCAGGATTTTTTCGCCCTTAAAAATCCACAGCTTCAAGCGGGTTTGAACCCGCAAATTTGGGTCCAACAGCCCGATAAGCTAACCGTTATACCACCGAACCCGAATTTACAAAATTGTTATACGTTCGGGGCTCGTCAAATCGGTCAACATAAAAATTGGATTATACGTTCAGGGCTGGTCATCAAATGGTTCAGTATAAAATCAACTGTATTTATAAATTGTGTCATTCAAGTTATAATAACATTGTCCTTATTGTATTTTGTATTTATTTACTAAATAAAATGTCTTATGCATTTATATAATTTACTAAAAAAAATAATGGAAAAGGGGGGCCAACCCAATAGTGTTACTTTTAATTAAATATAACGATTAATAACAGATCTTGTAGCCATTATAAATTAAAACGTTATTTCCAATCACTGATATCTCACATGATACCATTGAGAGAAGCCATACATTACAGTTTCGACATATCATATTTCTAAACAATCCTACAAAATGCTGAAAAATATCCAAGCACGCGACTAGAAACCTTGCTCTCCAAACAGCGATGTTGATAAGAAACACTTCACCGCCTGCCATCGTAATCAGGAAAAGAAAAGCGTTTTTGAAAGTAGTTAGTACTTTTTTCAAGGAATTCTCTCTACCCGGTTTCAACATTAAGTTCTCAGTTCGCAATGCTTTTGTTTTCAACACTTTTATTGTAAATGGGGGTTATATTGAAATGATTCTCAATAGAATGCTTCTGTACTCAAGCGGAGGCATCAATGTACTGTTACCTCGTACTTAGTGCACTTATAGTAAGATGGTGATTATAAAAAAATCTTCCTGAAATATTTGAAACTCTTTTAAAAGTTTTGAATTTTACAAGGCGTCAAATATTCCCATTTTTATAAAAAGTTAAAAACACGCCTTTTGGAGGTTCAAGATTCCAGCTTTCAAACTGATTACCCTCAGTTAATGGATTGGTTCATGGAGGATGACGCGAATAATGTGTTCTGATGACGCGAATTTATTTGCAACTTATAAGTGAATTTATAAGTAAACTTTTAAATCCTTATTGGAAATGTATATTTCTTTTTCATCTATTGGGTATGTAAATAAATGTTCCATTTGTAAGGTTTTAACATGCATTTACTTTTTTTCAAAATTTTCACAAACCGATTCTAGATTTATTAATTCAACATTTTAATGAGAATGAATAAAGGAAAAATTGTTTTATAGATTCTACTGCAAGTATTCAATCAGATACACGAAATGTGTACTCAAAGTGCGTCTCCTGTAAGAGAGGAAGAAACACACTTCACTTGAATCGAACACTATTCTTTAAATTCTCACGAAATCTTTTACAATAAATTGGCAGATTTCGATTTATATACATTAAATTTAGGAAATTTAAACACCAAACGTTAAACGAAGATGTTCTGGACGTGCACTTGCGTATGTGGGAAGATGTAAGTGCGAGAAAGAAATAGATGTCGCAGTTGGTTATCACGTCAACAATTAACCGTAAAGACGCGTTATTTTGACCCTGAGATATCATTTCTTGCATTTTAAGTTTCCATTGCTGGTGGAAGCGTCTGTTTAATCAGGTAGCGTCTTTAAATCTTTGTATCTTATTCATTCCAAAATGTAAAATAGGAAACAGTGGTACACAATAAACTACAAAGGGAACAAATAACGAAAAAATGAGAGCCGAGAAAACAATTTTAATCATATTAACAGCCGGTAATGATCAGGAGCTACTGACTACGTAGGCGGACACGTGCTTTCAAAACAATAGTACTAAAACGTCGTCATCTAACATTTTGTAAATACTTTTGCTTCCACAGATATTCCACAAATATGGCATGATAGTGACTTGATGTAAGCAGCAATAGTTCCTTATTCTGCCTGCGACTAAGTTAAGAGACAAGTAATGCTTTGCCCCGTGGAAATTTTACGCCTTTAATTCATTGATTGTTTCTAGGCGCGTTAACTATTATCATTAATCCCTAGCTACGTAGCTAGTGATGAAAATCCACTACCTTCGGGACTCATATCCAAGAACCTCCCGGATAGCGACACTACAGAAGTAACGACAGTGCTGTCACAGAGCCATCGCAGCCGGTGTGCCACCTTCGGGAACTCCCTATAACCTCAGAACGAGTTGTAAATTGGCGCGAGCCCAGCATGCCTAAATTACCTAAGGGCAAACAATGAAGCATTCGTAACGAATAAATCACTCCCAGTGAAGTAATACTTGGTCCCCAAACGCAAAAATAACAGCAGCAAGTGTGCTTGAAGCTGATTGCTTCATTTCGCAGGGCAACTGCCATTTCTGCCAGGACACTTACTATGCAACCCAAAAGTCATAATCTTATAGCATGCGTGCTTCGGTCTTTTTCTTTCTTTTTTTCTCTTTTTTTCGTTTTGAGAGGAAAATACCACACAGACCTAGTAACCTCTTTTTACAGCACTATATATTTATATTTTAAACTAAACAAAAAATGTGGGAATACCACTCTAAAATGACTAAGTGGATGCATTTTGTCTTACAGTAGTCTGTTTTTACACTTGCGCATGTTTCTGGATATTGCTGGTATGGCAACCGATAGTGTTGATATTTAAATTTTTATTACATATTATGGAAGGCTCAGCTTCAAACTTAGATGAAAATGTATGTGTGATATATATGCCATTCCAGTTTTAGAGACAAATTATTCACAATATTTGTGAACTACGACGCCAACTCTCTAGTACGTTGCAGTATGTTGTAGTGCGTTTCATGTTATAAAATTATTTTTAGTGCACTTATAGTAAGATGGTGATTATAAAAAAATCTTCCTGAAATATTTGAAACTCTTTACAATTTTGAACATCTATTTCAAGGAGTACGCTAAGCAGCAAAACACTATTATTCACGCTTGTAGGCACTAATTACATACACACACACACACATACTAAATCTGAATCCCTAATGAGAGCTCTTGAACTCTCAGAGCTCTCTCCCCGTTGCGTAAGTCCAATATAACGATCTGACGACCTCCAGGGTCCTCCCACGATACCGGGCGCGAGATAAGAGAACGTGTTGGCGGGTAATGGTAGCATCAATGAAGCGCCGAGTGTACCCGCGCACCACTCGACGGTATCTTGGCGTGAGCTGCGCCGCAACAGCCGCAGAAGGTCCCCGGATCACGTGTCCAGGTGGCGGAATCTCCATACGATCCGCATTATCTCCAGTGTGTCAGCGCAGCCCGACGGGAACGCACAGGTGGTGTGGACGGACGTGTCGCCGAAAACTGCCCACATCGACAGCGAACTACAGCGCCGCTCATCATTATGTCGCAACTCTACCACAGATCCATGGCCTACCTTGACACAAAGGTGCCTCCCAAGCTGTTTCCTCTTTGGAATCACCCGATCGGTAAGGTTCTTCAAAATACCTGGTTTTTGATTCGCGTGACTGCGCTGATTTGAGGGTTGATTGTAAGATCGTTACCTGTCATGAATATTGCCTGGTGTAAACAAAATAACTTCCTTTCAACTATACTGTACAAATATAAATTATGTATGTGAAATTTGAATGTGGCTAACTCCTGCATCTGCATGGTAGAAATCATTTCATTAAAAATGCTGGGAAACCACTAGCGCTTAATCGGAATCATTGGTACTGATTGATTCAGAAGCGAAGGGGACACACACACACACACACACAGTTGAAAAGAAATGCGAGTCTAGATCTTCCAGAAAATGTAGTTTGCATCCAACATTTGATGGTATGAGGATATTAAATAGTGGATGCAAAGGCACAGGGAGGGAGGCACGAAATCATGCCTACCTGAAAATTTTGATATTTTTGAAGCCTTACATAATGAAAGATTTATTTTCTAAAATGCGTCACCTAGGGGTAACCCTTAAAAAATAACAGGTCGAAATTACATTCTTACATTTGTTAACGCATTAAATTTTAATCCGCCACTACTCGCACTTAATTTCGTTTGACGATTACTGGCATTAGATTTTATCTAAAACCGTTAATATTGTATTTACTATTTTATTAATTTGTAAATTAATATTCCGGCAAAATTTCCATTGCTTTCTATAAGGTGTACAGATAAGGAATTAAAATCAGTCCACAAATGTAATTTTAAAAATATAACTGTAATTAAAAATATCATTAAAATCGAAAGGAATAAAACTAAACACCTGGGAGATAATTCTAACCGCTAAGATACTAATGTCGAAATACTACCCGATTGCTTGCGTGTGAAAAAATATAGCAAGACGCATCGCATTAATCTTAAGAGATTAATCAGCGGCGTGTAGAATGCGACAACGACAATAAAATGATGACGTTTGAAAACCTGGATTTTCAAAATTAAAATATCGATATTAATACATCGCTCAAAAACCATCAATGTTTCAAATGCATTCAAATGCGGTTTAGCAACCTGTAAATTTACCTTAAACCAAAACCTTAAAATTTACATTCGTGGAAGAAACATTTCATTTTCCTGGGGGTCCTGTTTATTAATTTATAATTAAGAATAAACTGGCAAAACAACTATATAAAAAACATCGAGTAGATTTTCAATATAACGATGTTTCTCTAAAAACTAAACTCCTTACGGGGCATGCGACATCAATGTCGCATTCCTAGTAATAATAATAATAATAATAATAATAATAATAATAATAAGAAGAAGAAGAAGAAGAAGAAGAAGAAGAAGAAGAAGAGAAGGAAGAAGAAGAAGAAGAAGAAGAAGAAGAAGAAGAAGAAGAAGAAGAAGAAGAAGAAAAAGAAAATAGGACAAGTTGCCAGAGCCTTACCTCCGTTTCTTGAAAAATGTCAGGTGCTACTGAAATACATTGTTATATTTTGCGCGAGTAACAGGGTTTAAAAATCCCTTTTCATAATTTTTTCTTAAGAACTGAAATGTCTATTTTTATGAAACTGTTCCACAGTTAACGACCAAAGAAAAGAAATACAATATGGAACCTACTCTTCAGTGTGTACATTTGATAAATCACTTATAAAAAGCACTTACTTTTACAATTTTTGCCCCAAGCTACCACCAAAAATCAAGGGGGTTGACAATCGAAATCAATTTAGAGAAACCTTCCCGGCATTGCTAAATTTTTAAACTTCAAACCCACTCCAATTTCCTGTCCACTGGGCTCAAACTCGCACTACCGGCTTACGCGCGGCGAAAACTATTGAACTGTACCGCCAGATGTCCATACATCTACTTTCACATTGCAGACATTTATGGTGAACTGAGAGTTAGAAAAGAAAATTTCCAGGATGCACTACAAGGTGTGAGCGAGTATCCTGTATAAAGGCTTTGGGTTGCGAGAGCTCAACGGCAACAACTGTGGTTCTACAGTATCGTTGAAAGAGGGGGTTCGCTTCCAGACGGTGGCAAATCTTCGACCCTTGCAGCATAGCTGGATCGAATTCAATCACTTGAATGGAGGAGACTCTAGCGGCCAGCTTCTCTGACTGGTTATTTTCCGTATTTTTCCCATTCAAATCCAGGCGAGTGCTGGAGCAGTATGTTAACAAATGGGCAATATTGTCCTGCCTCAACCTTGGCTCCTCCCCTTCCCTACTATGTTCGCACGTGTTCTTGATCCTCCAGCTCCCTAGTCCTCGCTCAGCCCGGCACAGCACGGCCCGGTCAAAATATGAGCTCCACTCGGAACGTCACGGCTTAGTTTGCAGTGCTGCCCACCTTCGTCCTTTACAATGCGGGCTTCCCAGTTTTCACTCCGTCTTTCTAACGACCTTTGCGTACGGTGCTCCTTCTTGTTACTCAATACTTTCTATAGCTATTAATTATTTAAGAATTTTAAAATGTCTTGCTTTGTTTCTCATTGTTATGTAATCCAAGACGCGCTATAACCCTGAGTTTTCTGTCGTTCAAGTTGACAGCAGTGCACTGCCGTGACGTAGACAGGACCTGCCTTTCCCCGCATCCCCCGCTGTGGAGTATTAAGAAAAAGTGCGCGATTAGAATCGCCCGCTCAAGTTTTCTTGATACACGAGCTCCCTAGTTCTCAGTCAGCGCTTAATAGCACGGCCCGTTGAGATACTTAGGTTTGACTCGGAACGGCACGTACCATTTTACAATGCTGGCAACACTACTTCGTACTTTAAAAAACAAACGTAGTATTTCTCGTGGCACGCTCTTTTTATTTCATTTAGTCAAAAACTGTATGTGACGTATGGGGGAGAAAATCATCTGCGCACGCTTTCTTGATTTTCAGAATCCCTTCCCAACAATTCAACTATTAATAGTTGAAAGATGAAAAATTATATTAATAATAATAATAAATTTAAAAAAGCGAGGGATTAACATTTCGAAAACTATATATTTTCGACACCGAATTATAGAAAACTTATTTTTAACGGTTAACGAACAAACACATTTGATTTTTCTGCATTGCTAACAAAATAGAAACTCACCCTAAGCTCTATTACCACTACAAGCAAAAGGAAAGTTCAACAAACCTTTGCTTTGGTGCGTTAAGTTTAAACCGTGACGTAGCAGAGCCCTCCTCTCCCCGCACCTCCCGCTGCGGAATATCAAGAAAACGTGCGCGTGTAGTGCACACACTCGCGCACGCGCGCGCACACACAATCGTGTTGAGAAACACCGTAGACTCTCCTCTTATACAGTCATGTACAGAGACGGTAAGCGACCGCACAGTCATGTAGAGCGGCACGTCAGAATACACTGGTCGACAGGAGTAGTGTCTTTGGGATCTAACAGTTCATATATGTTGCGATGTGAAATTCCTTCCCAATTTGTCTAGTGTCTTGCGAGCGAAGTCGCTAGCCTGTCGCCAAGGAGGTCCGGGTTCGATTCCCGGACAATTTCATGTGAAATTTGTTTCAACAAAACGAGTTCAGCTGCTTCACAAGGGCTAGTTCAACCCCTTTGAAGTGTCCTAAACCCTACCCCTATCCTAGTTCCTTCCAAATTCTCGCCGCTGGGTAGTGATACAGGAGCGCGCAAGAGAGAGGCGCGTACGTGGAGACGCTACCTGGCGGTCCTTAGCGGACTTATGGACTATGCAATGAAGGATTACTCCCTAAGACAATGACTCCAAAATGTAACGGAAGATTACTCCAAGCGCTCAACGTCCAATGTGGATTATGAGACGTGTTGTGTCATGACAAGGCACAATAAATAAAAAAAAAAAGGAAAAAATAATTAAGAGCTTATGTACTAAAAGACAGTTCATTGAAAAACGTGATTCAAACAAGTATTTTTCTATTTCGATTTTCGCCAGCAAAATTCTCTAAAAAGCTTTGGGGAATAGAGGAATGGATAGAAAAAATTTCGCAGGCAATTTTGTCAGCTTTCATTTTGAATATAGTCACTTTTCACTAAGTTGCACCGGTTTCGATAAATAAGTCAAAAAAACATTTTACTTCAAAGTTGTGTTTAGAGAGGTAAGGACATAAATATGTTTAAAAGTTCCCAGATCCACGAGATGTCGGTATTACAGAAGAGCCTATTTTGTTTTTTATCTTCAGAAGAAAACTACTTTTGCCGTGACAACCAAGTGCGAAAATTGGAAAGAAACAAAATACGGGACATTTCCACGTCGCAACAAAGTTTTTCGGGACAGCAGGACAGAACTCAGAAAAACGGGACGATCTCGTATTTTACGGCACGTAAACAAACCCTACCTTTAATACGTATTACATCGAGCTTCATCTAGTACTTCTTCTGTGACAGGATAGCTATTAGAAGTTTATTTTTTACATTGAACGGTTATTTTTTACAGTTATACAGTTTATTTTTTAATTGAAAGTAAATATACTTTCAATGGTTTTCAATTTTTGTCTTTATGCTCTTTGCAATGCCATTTGTTTCCATAGTGGCACCTGGCATTCAACCAATGCCGCCTAAACGGGCATGTAGCCACCCATGTCTCCCAAGTGGCACTGGTTAAGCATGGATTATACTTAGGATTTCGTAACGTGGCGGATGACATTAGGTCATTTTTACACCTCCCGACTTATAAAATGAATATTTTTAATTAATTCGCGAACGTCCTTCTCAACGGCGCTCATGGCCTCAAACATGTGCTTATCACTGTTATAAAGATTCATTTTATAAGGCAGGCGGTGTAAAAATGACCTAATGTCATCGGCCACGTTACGAAAACACGCATCATTCCATCATGAGCACCAGCACCGTCCGACTTCAAACGAAGAGTGCACGACTCAAGCTGAAATTCAACTTATGAAAGAAATGTCATCAAAGATCAGTACCTATATGATATTTCTTAATATCTTAAAAGCATTTGATACGGTCCCTATTGGGGAAATCAGTATTAGGATTTTTTTCTTTTGAATTTTGTAAATGACTGTTTACCGTCACAACCCCACGAGTTGTATCGCCACAGCAATATACACAATAAAACGAAACAATTAATACAACGTGACCGATGATTGATTACTTCTCAACTGTAAACTCTGTGATTGTTCAACCATGCTCCTCCACTATATGAATCTGTTTCATAATGATTGTCATTATGCAATGAACTACAGCCATCTAATACAATAATTATAGGCCCTACAATGAGTAGAATATATGCGTACACAGTCTAAAATGTAGGTACTTCGCAATATTGAATCTAAGTATCTCAATTACATTTTACACCATTTGTTTCCATAGAAATATCTGAACAAAATTTCTTTAGCTTTAAAATCTATCAACATCATTAAGGTACAATTTTCACAAAATAAAATAACTTTAAAGGAAATGTCATAGATTAAAGTATTTGCAGATTGTCTAAATTAACATAATGGTTTAGTTTTCTCTCCCATAATATTTATATTAAGAGAAATCGATTTTATCTAAAAACATGTATATTTTGTCCATATTTTCTTAATTTTTCAGTCCTCTAATAGGGACTCCCTGAAGAGGTTTTAATGAAAATCAAACCAATGACATTTTTATAAGCATCCTTTGCTCTTTTCTAGCAACAGTTTTAAATACAAAATTTAGGGATTTTTTGTAGAAAATTTTAACAATGTCCCATGGGCATTCTTCAAATTTCTTTGATTGAGAGCAAAAAAAATATTTTTTTTCCATTTTAATTAATCACAACAATAAATATCATATGAATATTGAGCAATAAAAGAGAATAAGAGATAGCTAGATCATAAAATCAAGGAATTGTGCTTTGTAAAGGTTCTATCTTATTAATTTCATATTTCCAATTTTCAACCTCTCTCAGAAAATTTATTTTGGAATGCATCTATCCATCTACACATATATCCATCCAAAGAAGAATGGAACTGCTATTTCCAAGTAGCTGAGTTTGTGAACACTTGAATGGTTTTGAAAATAGGCTTAATCAACTCCAGATATACTACTTTATATTACAGACAGTTCTCAAGATCTTCAGTTACAAAATAAAAGAAATATCAAATTAATAGAAAAATTACATTCAAATGAATAATAATGTAAAGTCAGCATGAAAATACATATTATTACCTCAAGAACCAAATTTTCATGGCAGCAAAGCCATCAATAGAGTTCATCTAGACAAACTTACTACAGTCTACTTACTACAAACTTAGTCTAGACAAACTTATGGATCCCCAAAGAACTGAACCAATACCACCTAGACATGTGTCTAGGTGGTATTGGCTGATCTCTCAGACATTTGTAATTTTTTACATTTTTAATTTTATATACTCTTTTAACCATTTGCAATAGCAATAAGTCTTATAGATACACTTTATTCCAGTTCACAAAAATGTTAGTACATTACAAATTTTTCAAATGAAGAATCATCTTCACAAGGAAAACAGAAATACAGTAAGACAAACATGATATGGAAAAGATATGACATTCTGATAACCCTGCATTCCTTGTGACGTAATCAAACATTAAAAAATTGGAATTTAAAATGTACAGGTAATATTATTTCAGGTTAAAATATTTTAAGTTTGATAACCCAACCATTTCATCCTTATGAAATAATACCTATATTAATAAAATTAAGGGGTTATTTCAAATTAACTTTTTAGTAAGCATATATACTTATTAGTAAATATACTTTCAATGGTTTTCAATTTTTGTCTTCATGCTCTTTGCTAGAACTAATTTTGGGTTTGGCTAAACTGAGTTTGATTGTGTTTGTAGCTATTGTAGAATAGAGCTTTTGTTGAAAATAATTTAGGCTATGTACTGCACTATTCCTTATTATGATACCATTCCAGTCCCCATGCCTTATGCCTACCTGGAAATCAGTGAATCAATTTGACTACGAGATAGATGTGAAGACATGAATGATGGAGCAATATCGAAATGAGAAGTAGGGGATGGGAGAGCCCCGAGAAAACCTGTCATGAATCTGCTTTGTCCACCACTGTCCACATGGATCAACTGGGACCTAAACTATGGTTCCACAGGCGACAAGTTAGCAGTGTGAAAGCTACACCTGGGGCTGCACTTATTTAGACTATGAAAAATCTTTGTTGTTATTGTTGTTTTTTTATACAAATCTACACGTTTATTCTGATCTTAATGAAATTTTATGAACTTGACTTCTAATACAAGAGAAAAATTACTATCTACATGAGATTTCATAAAAAATATCCTCTATTTCCCTCACCTCCTCCTGCGAATATCTCAAAAACGATGAGAAAATCCAACAAAGTGGATCCAAATTTTCTGGAATAAAACAAATAAAATTATACAATTTCCTTCCAATTGCATTTTGATTTATTCCAATAGCGCAATTAGACTTCAAGGAAATGAAGACAAAATTGAAAATTAGTTCCGACATGGATGGTTTGGTGTAACTGGCGAGGCAAAGCAAGAAGAGCACAGTGTGGCTGGGTGGATCGATGCATAGTTCCTCTCAAATAAATGGGCAAGGATGTGTTACTTTCTGTAGTTTATAAATATATTTATAAATGATAAAAAGTTACGATGCTTTGCATTTATTTTGTATACAATTATTTATGAAAGTTATTTCCAACCAGATTATAAAATTTTAGCAAAAGATCAAACTAAGGTACATCTTCCAGAATTTTGGAAATTTCAAAATACTATGTAACTTCTTGAAGGAAAAGAAATGTTTAATTAATCAAATGCACAATTAATTCTCCATAAGTCATAATTAACTGCCCCGAAGTAGGTAGTAGTTGTAACATTTGTATAAAACTAAGAGAAATCTGGGCAGAATTGAATTACTTAGACCTCCAATGATTGACATGAGGTAGACTCATAGCAACTTTAAGAAATAGAACGCTGTAAGAAGATTAGCGGTGTAATGGTTTCACATGGCCATGTTGCTGTAATCTATGGGATTAACATTCTCCACATGTCACAGAATTCATACAAACGTAACAGGTGCAATTTCGTTAAGAAATTCGCCTACCTGTATTTCCCTTTGCAATCAGACGGCAGAGCTATTAAAATACTTGAAGATTTTTATCCATAACTCTGTACATCATAGTTACACACTTGCTCACTCGGGAACTTTTCACAGCCATCATTGATGCACGCGTGCATTCAGCATGACAATATTTGTATTTCAGAACACCCGCGAATAATATTTTTGTAGTTTTGAACCACGCCGGTAGGTATCACTTCAGTAAGTAAATAACCTCGGAATCATTGGCGCGGTGCGTGATCCGTGCGTTTCATAGGACAGCTGGATAGAATATTGGTTTGCCCTTGAAAATTCTGGTCGTAGCTAAGTTTTCTGGATTTGACAATGTCTTTCATTTACAACGGCATCATTCGTGTGGCTGATCAGTTTGTACCCGCTAGATTGCTTCCTTTGTGGAATCATCCTGCTGGTGAGATGAGATTTCATATAAATTAGAGCGGGCTTGATATGTCAGCAATATTATGGTTATGGATGACCCCACTTTACGAATGATTTAGCTAATATCCCTTTTTTTTTCAGGTCCTAAAACAATATTTTTTTGGTCTCCTCTATTTAAATGGGTAAGTTGCTATAACAATGTACTAGGCTCTAGGGTTTCAAAAATCTTATTGAAGAAAAAAATGTAAAATTGTTACATTTTAGGGCTTGGTGATTGCTGGCCTGGGTGACTTGAAACGACCAGCAGAAAAAGTAAGTGTCTCCCAGTCAGGAGCGCTTGCTGCAACTGGACTTATTTGGTCTCGATATTCATTGGTTATTATACCCAAAAACTGGAGTTTATTTAGTGTCAATGTCTTTGTGGCCCTTACTGGCATGTATTCATTTGGAAGAGCTGTCAAGTAAGTATAATGAAATCATTAGCTATTTATTGTTATTAATCATCTGAGTAACTTAACTCATGGAATGCATTTTTTTGCCTTTTTTTAGTTACCAATATTTTGAGAAACCTAAATTAACTGCTTCTGAGAGTGGAGAAACTCGACCACAAGTTCAAAGTTAACGCATAAATATTGATTTAGAAATTGTAGCGGTGAAATATGTAAAGTTTGTATAGTATAAATTCTTTGTTAGATTTCAGTTTTTCACTTGTTTAAAAGTGAACATTCATATACTGTGCCCTGAAAGATGCAGCCTTATTTGCCATCTTTATCAGATAGTGTACAAATATCATTTAGTATTTGCTGTTGTCTAGCTCTCCTATTTTTGGTATTTTTTTTGATATTCATGATGGAAATGGTGGTGAATATTTTAAGAACGCCAATTTATTACTGAACCTCATATCAGGTAGGATGATTGGAACTTGCTGGTTAAGTTCTATAATTATTCTCTTAAAATGCTCAAAATCTCAGTAGCCTTGCCAACAAGTGTAAATAGAAATTTAAGCCTTGAATTGTACACTAAACCTCTTGAGGTGAAATTTATTTCGTGTGAGGTTTCTGAAAAATTCCATAACTACTATTTGACCAGATACAAGTTATTTTATTGAAGTATCTGCAGCTGTAAAATATGAAATGAATGGTTTAGTATTTTTCACTATCATTCATATTTGCTACTCTTTTTCCAATAGTGGGACCTTTTTTTTTTAAAGGTATATACTTATGCTATTTTCTTATCTTTGATGTTACTATTGTGTAGATACAGAACTGTACAATTTAATGTTTGTGGAAATAATATTAATGTTTCTGTAATAGAATGCACAGTGCGATATCAAACAATTCCATTTATATATTTCTATTTAAAACATGACTGGTGCTAATTTGATTCTGATTAGATACTAGGTACGTTATATCTTGAAGATTATAACATTGTTGTCGCACATTTACATAATGAATAATACGTAAATAGTATATTGTAATGTTGAAGTATCTGTTAATCTGTTCTCAAATGTTAAGATTTATATAGTCTACTGAACTATCAATTTTAGTTTTTCTCTTTCTCTCCTAACAAAGTACATTCTCTTGTGGTTAATGACACTTGACCTTAAAAGTTAGTTTTGAAATAAAATAAACTTGGATGGATTTATGTATTGTCTTATTAAGGATGTTGGCAGATGTGAACATTTTTTTCATTCCCTTCCTTACTGATAATTTCTTAGGGGTGATCTATTATTTCAGTATTACTTACATATTTTGTGTATCTAGTGAAATTTACTTGTCAACATTTTACAGAAGATCCTTAGAACTAGCTTCCTTTCTACTCTTAACTCTGAACTTCTATGTAGTGACTTAGCATTATCAGGAATACTCTCCTTGCTCAGTGTTCATGCACAACTAGACAAAACATTCATTTGAAATTTCAAATAACACCTGAATACCAAAATTTCTTTTCATAGACCTATGCTGATTATTTTTCTATTCCCCCGCCCCCCTCCTTCCTTTTGAATGTTTCCTGTAGTTGTCTATAGGTCACCATTAAGTCAAAAAGATGGTCATCTATTACATTTTAAAGAATAACTATCTTAGGAGATAGAGAATGTTGAAGATTGTGTGACCTGTGTAGTGGAAGTGTAATTGATGAGACACTTGTGGGAATATATTTTATGAATAGTGGTGTTTTTTTTTATTTTTTTTTTCTTCTTTTCATTCCATTTTTCCCTTTCTTTTGACTTGCATAGAATTTTAAGATTTAATTTTTAAAATTTTAGTTTTCTCGTTAGAAATAATGGATAGAATACATGTTCCCTTTAGAATGGATTTAAATATTGTTTCATAGGGGGAGCAGGGACTTCACCAGTTTTTCATAGACTTAATTGATTCTATTGACTTTATTGATTTATTTAATAAGCTACTCTTTCTCAGTTGATGACAAAATGCTTCATTTCAATATACAACATTATGTGGAAACTAAACATACAACCAACTTATAAAAAGAATGTAGTGTCAAGGACAAAATTTTCTGTTCTATTGGCAATATTGTTTCAATTCATGTTTTTATTACATGAAATGTAGGAGCATAAAATTTATTATGTAATTTTTAGTACCATACCAATGTAATGCTCTGACAATTGCTACACACAATAGAAACTCAATGAAAGTATGGCTTGCTTTCCTGCTTGAAGCATGGTTAACCAAAAATAACTTGCCTGACATTTGTAAATGATCAAATTAGCTTATCTAGTGTTGGTTAAGGGGTTTCAATTTTTGTCATCCTAGAACTTAAGTTTTTGGATTTTGAGCTTGCAGTAAAATTTTCCTGCAGATGGAACTGAAAAGAAAGATGTGAATTGCTAAAATCGTTGGATTTTGTGGCACTTCTGAATGAGGTTAGCATAAATGCCTAACTGAAGAGTATTCTACAAAGTAAATCAAGCAGATAAAGCTGAATTGTAATTTAAGGCAAGTTAATGAGACTTTCCTTGGGTTAATGCAACTACGAAACTAGTTTGTAAATAGCCAAAATAATTGGCAGGCCTTTTTGACACTCCAAATGTAGTTCCTGTAACTTTGTAACCTTATGGAAAGTGTTTATAATTAAAGTGAATATCTGCATTTTTTTCCTTTATTTTCTTTTGTTTTTAGCAATTAGTGTATATAACAAAGCAATAAAATACACAATTGCTGAAAATCCAATGTCTAGTAATAAGTTACTTATTTAGTATAGGAGTAAAATTTTCAATAATTTACTCCATAAATTTCTTGATTAGTACACCTTCATTTTATCTGCAGATGTGTACCAAATGTTACAAACTTCTGTTTTCCTTGCCTGCCACTGGTTGACAACCACAACTTCAGTTTCAAGGTGGATACTTAACCAAAATTTTGAACTTCCAATTGAGATAGTAAATCAAATTCATATAAAATGACCTGCTACTCATTCTGTTTAGTGTTCTGAATGTTTACTTCTGTGGAGGCAGGTCAAAAAAGATGAACAGTTTCTGAATGACAAATTATGTCGAAAGATGTTGCCTTAAATCCCTCCTCTCCTCCCTGATAAAAATTAGCTATTTATTTAGAGCCAGTTCTAAATGTATGAGAATATAAACCTGCTCTTCAGTAAGAATTTCCTCACTGTTTACAAAATATGTTAGTGTTTGTAAACTCATACTTTCAGTATTTCTGTAAATTTCATTTGTTCATGTAGCCAAACTGAGTACAGGCCTGAATGAATTATAGTATAGTATAATGTGTGGTCCAGTGAGTACAGATAAGTCAATCAGTGATGCATTTATTTTACGTGGTAAGGTTCAGGCTATGAAGCCTGCTCTTCTGCCTGACTATGCGAATTCCGCTACGCTCCTTTCACCATTGGGCAGAGAAAGGAGGTATCACTCGAGCGATGAAACTGGCGATTTGAATTTTGCTCAGAGGCTTCATTTAGGCATCAGGGTCTTTCACATGCAGTAAATCTACATAAGACACCTGTCCTTACTTCCTCTCTGAAGGAAGGTGTAAAAGGATTTTTTCACCCTTAAAAATCCACAGCTTCAATTGGGTTTGAACCCACAGACTTAGTTTTAAGTCCGATACACTAACCATAACACCACCAGAGCTATGATGTGTATGGATAGGTTCCCAAAATTTGGAAGAACCATTTAGTGCAGCAAGAAAAACTGCAACTATTACAGAATTGGTAGTCAAAACCCACGTCACCAGAGGTCTTTAATGAGTATTGAAATAGTTTGAGTATTGAAACTTTAAATTTACTCTAATGATTTACAAAATGTCCACCTTGTTCTGGAAAGTGTTGCTCAAATATTTGTTTAATGCTGTGATTTTTGTTTTGTATGCTTTAACAGTAGATTTCCTAGATATCCATTTCCATTCTCAGATCTTTATTTTCCCAACTCTGAACTTTCAAAGAACATAGAAGTAAACTCATTCAGTTGATAACTTGTGAATCATAGAGAAATAAACAAATAACAGTAGCTGAAAAAGGAAATGGAAGTTAACATCTTAGCTGCAAACTAGGAAATACCCTTAAAAAGCACAGTACTTAATCTGATCCAAATTGAAAGAGGGGGCGGGGAATGAGAAGCATACTCATGTTCTGACATTTAGGAGAATATTCAGGATTACTTAACCATTGGACTGGACAGATAGCAAGGCTAATGCTACTTCAATTTCATGCTGAATTTTCAATACCTATTTTCCCCAGTCAATACATTTCTGAGGTTCTTTCCAGTCCACTGGTAAGGTACTACAGAGGAGAAAGTTGAGGGGGTTAGCAGAGAAAACTAGACCATGCAAGAAGTTAACACATGTATATATTATTTGCTTTCTGTTAACTGGTGACAATATTACATTCTTCAGTTAATCTATAATCAATTTTCTACATGCATATTTTATTGTTTTACATACACTATTATTTTCTGAATACACATTGTTGAACAAAGCATGTTCATAACTGTTAAAGGAGTATGTGTGTTGTCGTTAATAAAGGTGAATATTCCAATTCTATACATTATACATTACCACAGATAAAATCGTACAAATGAAAGAACAAGGAGAAAGTTAACAGCTTTTATACGAGTGACAACTGACTCCAATTGCACAAGATAAAACAATTTCATTTTTGAAACCAAGTGGTACATCACAAGATGCTGTTCTGTAGAAGTGGAATTGCTGTTGGCATTCAAGAGAGCGAACTTAAAAGCATACAGCCGCACATTAAGTCAAATTCACTCATCACTCAATATAGTCAGTCATAGTAATTATCTTTATATACACATATGAAGATCTTTTTTATAAGAGAAAAGTCACAAGAACAACACAATTTACACACACAAGTAAGATGAGAGTTCAGGTTTGTTGAAACTTTCAAGCTACATGCATGAGAAATACCTTGCAGTATTGCAAAATACGTAACAGACTTCATTTTTATGGCTAGCAATCCATCCAACTATATGTACACAAAACATAAATTAATAAAATGTGGGATTTGTGTCCATAGCTAAAATTAACTTTTTAAACTTAGAGATTGGTCTACTTTGAATGTTTCTCTTGCTTTTAAAACCTATCACTGAAAACTTCATTTCAGAAAAGTAATTAAAGAAAAGATAAAACTGAATACCTACTCTACCAAACTTTAATTTCCTATTGACCTAATCATCAGACATGTAGTTCGGAATGTTGACACCAAGAAATGCAATATTTATCACAAACACTTAATGCTGAAGACTGAAAGTAATCTAGCACACGTTCACTTTCACAATAGTAAAGCAAAGATTTGTACAACAATTATGAACAATGAAATAAAACTTATTGCCATATGGACATGGTGTATACAACAGACTTGATATAGAAGAAGGTAAATAAAACAGAAAGAAACACACTATCCCGTGATATGGCAGCTGGTGCTTTTACTTCTCTCATTTATAGTCAAAAAATACCTTTTTTTCTTGAAAGGCATTTCACAAATATGAATTACCATTTATGTAGAAACTCAGATGTATAATGCTTTTAATAGCTCTCTCCATTATAAAAACACACAATTGCATCTCAACCTCCAATATTTCTGCTTCACCACTCTTATGTATAATATCAGATAAAATGATATGACAGTTATGAAAATATGCAATATTACAGTAGTTACTTTAGTAAAAGACTAATTTTCTTTCCTTTATCTCTATATTTATTCTCAATTTACAGAATTAATTTTTTTCTCCACAGAATAAACAAAACAGAACTTTTTTTCCCCTCTAAAAGTCATCTCAATTTCAATTTTGTCATTAGTTTCACAATAATGTCAAGTAATAAATAAAGTATATAAAATAAAATTATAAAATTTACATCAACTGCATTAAGGAATTTTTTTATGTTCATTGTTTTTCTAAAACCAATATTTATTTACTTTCCAGTTTAGCTCATTTAGGCCCTCAAGTTGTAGGCCAGAAAATAAATTTCGATATGTTGCAACAATGCTTACTACTCCTCATTTATTAACAAATAAGCTCAACTTCATGTATGTACTTTATGTAATTTATAACCATATTCAATAGAAAAGAGGGCACAGAATTTTCAAAACTGTAGATTCAGTTCCAGCCACCATGTATCACACAACAATGAATGACTACAACTAGTAATTAAACATCAGTAACAAAACACTATCTCTCACATGTATAGACATAACAATTTCATGACATTCTCACATACATTCTATTGGCTTTCACACAGAAACTGGTGGTTCCGTAGCTTATAGTATATATTTACATGTACACACATTTAACAATGTTTTATTATAATATTTTAATTGTAAAGTAAATAGTCAAGTAATAGTTCAGATTCTATCAGCATCTCATTTCCGTAATGAACAATCCTACCAAGATATCATCCACACATTTTATTGAAGAAAATTCAAGTAACATAAACCAATATTGTGACCCCAATTACTGTTACTATTACAGCTGTAATAAAAGTAAAACATCCAGTACCTCACCTTGGATTTAACCCAATAATCAAAAAACAATTTTTAACTTGTATATACATACTAAAATTTGGAATAGTAGTGATTAAATATGAAGAAAGAAGTGCTGTACCAGTACAAACACTAGAACACTTATACTACAAATGAACAAATCACAACTATAAAATTACACATCTCTAAAAATAATTTTGTACATTCTCACAGAATAAACATTTTTTACAATCACAAAAATTAACCACTTACAAAGCAAATATTGTCATCTTGCTTCCAAGAGTATCATAGTGTCTTCTTTGATTTCTTCATATAGATGCAATTTCAAATCATCTTAATATTTCTTTAGCCACATACTTCAGACTTATCAATTTGCTTGACTGCAATTCATTAAAGTAAAAGGAGTGTCTTTACATTTTATATTACAATTTCTCATAACTGAGTTATCGTATAAATAAACATGTTCTTTCAATTTTCAACAATGTGATAGTGATGCTAATGATGTAAACTAACTACTTGAGGTCACAAGGATCTTCCTCATCCAGCATCTCGTCGATCTGACTCTCCCAGTTAGCATCTTGCCCAGCGTTGTTATCACCATCGGCAACTACTTCATAATCTTGCAACTCTGCTTCAAGTTCTTTCTCCCATTCTTCTTCTGAGGGAGAGAGAGAGAGACAGAGATACGGAGGAAAGCATAATAATGAAAACCGAAAAACTAAAGTCACTAAGTGATATCTAATGCTAAGTTTCCAAAAAGAGAAAGGTGAAAGGTAAGGAGCAAACACATCAACATTAAAAAGCAAAAGTAAGGAAACAAATTACTGAAAAAGAAAGAAAAATCTATGAAGCAATGAATTTCCTTAAATAAGTTAATTCTCCATCTCTTTCAGTAAATTCCCCACATCTCTATTTTTTCATTATAATGATTTACTACAAGTGCACCATGAAGTGGAAATAATTTCTTTCACTACATTGCTAATAAATATTTTAAATATATTAACAGCTCAATATAAATAGTTCTCTTTCATTTACAATTACCATGGGTCCACAGGCTTTTTATGTCTTAACAGCACAGTCAACAGAAATATTTGGCTAGTGAAGTCCAATGAAATAATTGAGATTTGCTCAGAATCTTTTCAACAAATTTTTAAAAATATCACTACAATATCTACGCTTTTCTGATAATATTGTCTTTACTTTGACAATGTACACTTATGAAGAATAATTTAAGAATAACATTCTTTTTGTTTTATTTCTTTGTGCAGTGCTTTATTTTTGCACATTTTACTCATGAAAAACCGAATTTAACATTTCAACCAAAGCCAATACACGATAGCTCTGTTACTAAACTTTCTACTATATTGGATTTATTTTCTTTATGCCAAGATAAAGTGTACATTTATGAAACGATATGAACTAAAGTGAAAAATCTATTTTGGTCCACTAGATTTTTAATACATAAAAAAAAAATTGCTTGTAAATTATTGATAGTAATTAACAGTTACTATTTAATTTGCTAAAAATTTTAAAACTTTTGCACAGCCCATTAAATTAATTTTAATCTGCCTTTATTTGTCTATTCATTCACAACAATGTATTGTATTGAAAATCATGGAAATTGAAATGCAGAATTGGAGAACATTAATCAAAGCAACAATAACAACATGCTTCTAAGAAAATGAAATTGTTGAAATGCACAAAAGTCAGAATTGCGTCATATTGGCAGGAAAATCTAGTCCAATTCTTGTCTAGAACATTCATATTCTTAAGCTTGCACTTCATTTAGAAAATACGTAAGATAATCAGAAGCTATTAAATGTATAAAAAGTTTTCAAACCGATTATAACAATGGAATAATAAATCCAATACAGTCCCACATCCAAAGTGCTCAAGAGAAAAGACTGAAAAGTATTAGTGTACACATCAGTGATCAGAAAATTATTTCCAAGGTGCAGAGCAATTCTTCAGAACATGCTCATTGACATTCACCATTTGGCATTGAAATAAAGAACAAAGAATGCACTGTTAATTCTGTTAGCAAAAAGCATGCCACTGAAATGAATTAAATAATACATAAAAAAGGAAATGTAAAGAAACCCCCCTAAATATAATAATTCAAAATAAAAGTATTAACATGTGGGTAGGAATGGAGAGGTAGGAGAGAGAGGTTAGCTTATGGAAAAGCTTTGAATTCCATGCTCATCCATCTTCTTTAGGCTGTAGAAGAAAAAGAGCAAATACGAAGCCTTATCCTTTAGAATTCAACAAGTAATGTTACACGCAATAAGCTACCATGTTCATTTCAAAAGATTCCGTTAAAGAATCCTATTTACTAATAAAATCATGAATAGACGCATAAAACACTCTGTTGGGTGTAATCTGTTCAGAGTGAAAAGGAAAGGAACTGTTATTAATTGGCCTGTCTTAAATGATATCTGTTGTTCTTTTTTACTGAAAGAAAGATTTTTTTTGTTTCTCATTTAATTTGAAGATAATTTCAAAGAAATTGACATCAAACATGCTATGGCACTTTAAGAAACCCTGTCCTCACATATCAAAATGTACACATACCAATACTCCAAGAAATGCATTTACTCAATATTTTGAAATAGGATTCTGTTGTAATACGAAAATAAGATCAGCACACCTACAAAAAATACTTCTCTCAGAGAAACATGTGCAAACAACTCTTACAGAAGCAACATATCACATATCATGCATATGCCAATCATTTCTACAACATTCCACATACGTACTCACCAGCCATTACACTGTTATGGTTAGTCCAAACAATCTCTCTGTCTCTGTTTTCTATTTTACCAGGTAAGATAAACTGTTAACCGATTAAAAAAGCATCATCTAGCAATTTCTAGTCCAAATAATTAACTATTACAATTTTAAATTCAAGAATAAATTCATTATTTTTTTTTTTTATTCATTTACATGTAAACGTCTACTTAAGTTAAAACACAATTTGAAAACAACAGACGCAGTCACATTTTTCTTAGGTTTAGAATTTTTCTTGCAGCACCAAATGTCGCCCACAGCAAAAAATTGCTTAATGTAATGGGGCTAGTATCACGAACTTGAGGTTTTTGTTGTTTGTCTTTTTTCAACAGACATGAGAGCAATTAGACAGAAATGATGTCAACTTCTTTTGTTTTTATACATTTGTTTATGATTGAAACCTTTGCATTTATGTCTAGTCATTTGGTTCAGTAAAAATGTTTATCATAGTATTATATTCTGGGGAGTAGTGTTTTATCTCTGTACCCTAAACTGGACTGTAATATTATTTATATATATATGAAGTGAAAGCTTAGAATTGATGTCAATTCCTACCATACAATAGGTATTTCTTTCTTATAACAACTTTTTCATTATTGTTTTAAAATAAATGAAATTTACACAGAATAGACAGAAGTGTCTTTTTTTCAAACATTAATCACTTATATCTGAAGGTATTGTACTTGCTGTGTTTCCTTGCGATTATTAACTTCAAACTACTTTTTATCACGAAGCAATTGGTCTAATCACAGAAAAGCCCTTAGTCAAACAATAAATGAGAATTACAGATATGTGCATGTCTTTCTTTAGGAAAGGATATGGTATACAAAAGCACTTTTCCTTGCTTTTTTGAAAGTTGGAAAATGATACTGAAAAACAAATTTTAGAGAGCAATTTTTATTGATAAAATAACTGTCTCTAGATCATAATGTTAAAAATAAGGAATTTTAAAAAAAAAAGAAAAGTTTTTTTTTTTTTTTTTAAATACTTCAATGACAAAAAACATTGATTACTGGTTTATCAAATTTGTCTTTGTTACTCCGAGCAATGCATAAAATATTTCTTACACTCCTAACATATTACATTTATATTAGTCAATATAAAAATGTATCCGCTAATATTTCTAAAACACTAATGGATTTAAATATTATAACTGCTGATATTCCAATTTCACTTACTTTGACTAATTTTACATTTGTGTTTTAATTCCTAAATACAGAGGGGTATTTTTATAGTTATAAATATGTGTAGCGAATCCTTACTAGATATCATGATTGCAGATACCTTAATTCTTTAATTGATTTAGTATATTCTAGTCTGAATTATTTTTGTAAGTAGTAAAACAAAATACACAATTTATCTTTTTAAATGCTGGTTTTCAATTGACACCTATCTGTACTGGTCCAATTCACATTGAATTCACATCTAAGCAATATTAATAACCATTTGAGCTCAAAATAAAAATGATTGACTGAATAGAGTCTCTAACAAAATTATGTACCAACATTTCATTGTTTCACTTTTTCTAAATTCCAAAGCCCATTCAATTTACTTCTTCATCTGAAAGCCAAAAAGAAGATGTCATTTTTGTATTATCTATTATATATCACTGCATTTTTATTTTAAATATAATTTCATGATATTATAAATCTATAGTCTCTTTTTATATCTTTGATATATCTGAATTTTATATCTTTTTCCACATTCAATGGTATTATGTCAATCTTATAATTTTACCAAAGAACTTAATAAGAAAGGTTATATATTCTAACATTACTTTTTTCCCCTAATTTTAACATCCTAAAAGAAGTTTTCTTCAATCCATATGGTTCCTGGATGTTGCAATTTACTCTAGGCTAGTTGTATGCTTGAAGCCTAGTAAAGTAGTGCAGTAAAAATTCTTTCAAAATATTCTGTTTTTTTGTACTAGTTTCAATATAAATCCACTTGTAACACAATTAACTTTTCAATGTTCACTTTCAAATTTTAAATATTTAAATAGGAAAAATGGAAGGCCTTTTTCCATTCAAAACAAAGCCCAACGATCAACAGTATTTTCAATAACTTAACCCCACAAGTTCATTGCGCTTTCAGAACATCCTCAGTAGAAGAAGCACGTTTTCTTACAAAGACTATTCAATAAATAAGTTAAACAATACAAATTTTTTTCAAAATTTCAGAATAACTCTACTCAACAATAAAACTATGTAAAGAAGTATGAATAATCATAAAGATGAGTCAGCCATTAAAAGCTAACATGAAATATAGAATTGAATCATTTACACTAGTAGAATATTTCTTTTTATCAACAGAATTGAGAAAAAGCAAATTAAATCTCTTCCCTAAGATACAGTAATACAAAAAAATTGTCTTGAGACAGAGCTTTCGTATCATAAAATGAGATTTGTCCAAAATTTGATTTAGATATAAATTGAGAACACGTCTAACAAAGGGATAGCTAAAATCAATAATGGAGGCTCCACCTTCACCTGCTAGTATACCATGTAGGTATTATGGCACTGAACTCCTACAATGCAATGTGACATTTCTGTCTTCAAACAGAAAAAGGCCACACCAGCCACTACCAAGACAATTCAAAGAAAATGTATCCCACAGAATTCTAAACAGTACATATCAAAAAATCCATTCCATAACTTGCTTGTGTGACTCATAAACAGAATTGTGCACCTGAGTTCGAACTGTGTGACTGACTTTCACAATCAGGCACACTCTGTGCCAGATTCTGAAAACAGGGATTGATTTACAAAATATAGATAAATCTTTAATTAGTGAAGAAATTATGCGTTTACAGTAACAGAATATTCATTTTTATTTATATAAAAAATAATAAATATTTTGAATTTATTTATATGAAGATGAGACATTCATTATCTTCATCAACTAATGAACACCTTGCATGTTGCACTACTTCCTACAACAAAGTGAACCTCAAGGATGGAAGAATTTTGGATGTTTCTGTGAATCACCCAATGTTATCAGTTAACTTTGGAGTCTCCAAGAAGGAATTGGAAAAGAAAGGAAACTGCCCACTTCTGGGATATCTAAATGAAAATCGCATATCATGTGAAGGCAAATCCCTAACTAAAATACCCATAAATTTGCTTCCTTTTGAAAATATTTTCAGATTTTATAGGAAATAATTTTAGAATATTACAGCAGAATTTGCACATTTTGGCATATTTGATAATAAAAATTTATATTCCATTACGAACTAATTGAAATGTGAAAATCTGGATTCATACTTGACTTTCTGCACATTTTAGATAAGCATGTATTTGGCGTGTGAACATCAAAGGAAATGTATACCTCCACAGAATTTTAATTAGAGTCAAAATTTTTTAATGAACGGTGACAAGGTGCATAATAGGTAGATTAAAATTAGTTGTCAAGTCAAAGTTACGTTGTAGCTATTCATGAAATCAATAATAATTCAACAGTACACTAAGAAAATTATGGCAGCTATCGAACCAATGATGGCCACAGTTAAAACAGTAGCAGTCTGAAGCAATGCAGAAATGCACATCTGCCAGTTTGATACAGTCTTCATAATAATATTTTCTTATGCATTTTGGCTTTTTGGCAAACAAAGGTTGACAAAATATTTTTTGTATACATCATGTTATTGTTAAACAGTCTAGATGATATGCAAATATTACAATTTTATTGTTATACTGACAGTGTTTTTATTTAAAAATGAAATTAGAATAAAACTACTGGATGTATATGAAAATATTTGGTGTGATGACCCCGGATTCTAGAGACATCCAAATTTCAGACACTTTGAAAAGTTTTCAATATACTGTACAAACATTTCATTATCTGTAAAATTTAAGTATTATATTATTCTCAACCCGCTTTTTGCCTTCTGAATACAAAACAGTTGCAAAACTTAAAATTTATTCAGCAGAAATTTAACTAAGTAACTAAATAATTCAATCAAATGCATGCATAGCATATAATCATATTTCCATCAAGGTCAAAATAATAGTATCATGCTCCCACAACACAGATTAGCACTGATAAATTTCACAATAAAACCATGCTCAGTTTATAAGAAGAAGAAAATGTTGAGAAAACTCAACAAAATACAAAAGGATAATATGTTAGTAATTAATAAAATAAATAAGTATATAATGCAGATTATTGATATGTCCCATATTGCAAATACTTCCACTAAAAACTCAGTTTCAGGCAAATTGAACAAGGTAAAAAACTGAATGAATATAACAAAACAAGAACACAAACCAACAGTATTCTGTATAAATTACCTATTGTCAGCAGAAGTTATCTCATTACAGAAGAAATGTTTTCACTGACCTTCAATATCAATGCAAGATCTTAACATTTCATGTTAAGAAATAATAATTAGTGACAATAGTGAAACTGTTTCTCAAAAGCAATTTTCTTTGAAAATGAATTTGCCAGCTTACTAACTTGAAATACAAAAGTTAAAATGTATCGAATCAAGTCATTCTTTAAAAATTAAAAATAAATTTTAGGGGCCAGTAAGAAAAATTTATCATCACCTGACAAGCTTATAAATTTATAGGGAAGATTCTTTATACTATTCAAATCTTTTCACAGAAAATTAAGCTTATTAGTATCAATCCCATTTGTAATTTCAAAGTAGAACCAAAGAAATGGAAGTATCTACTAATATTTCACTAAAAAATCTACTATAAAAACTCCACTTTCGTGCACCACAAACATAAGAGAAAAAGAGTCCAAGCTAATATGAAAAAATGAACATAGTATAGGGCTTTGGTTTTCAAAACAGTTTTAATATTTCTTATATCACACTTCAACTGCAGTTATATTTTATAACTTGACTTATCTGAAATGCTTTTGCTCAGACACAGAGAAAAATTCAAAATTGCTCTCCCATCAAAAAGGTGAAACTTAAAAATGATTAATATTAGAAATTTGATCTCAATCAAATACATAAGAAGTATAAGAATTATAAAATATTAAAAGAAGTATAACATGTGCGAGGAAGTAGAATAGTGTTCATGCAATTTTGTCACCTAACGAGGACTGTGAAATAATTGCTATCTAATTATTTTTATTGCAGATACAATTTGCAATGAGAAACGCAGAAGAAACCAATATTAATGCATTATACTTCAATTAAGTGAGTTCAGACATCTTTTAAAATGAAAAGGCTTCTTTAACTGTCTTTTCAGAAGCGTCAGGTACAACACCTAAGTTCTGATACTCTAAAATATATTGAAAGAATTACAAAACTGAAATATTACATGCATAATGATACACATAGAGCTGTGATAGAGGAGATGGGATTGGTTACATTTCTTAAGAAGAGTTCTCAATGAATATAGATAAAATATTTAGAATTTCAAAAAACACCTATAAATTTGCTTTTTCTGTCACTGAAAATAACAATTCTTAGATTCCTTTGTGTACACTGCAGAGTACTAACCTGCTTAACAGGAGAAGTAGTTTTACTAATTACTTTGGAGTTTTATGGCCTGATAGAAGTCTTAAGAATATGAACTTTAAATTGAACATCGTTACAGGAACTTACCATTTCTCTTGTCAGGGTCCATACCCAACTTTTTCATGCCTTCCCGTACTTCCTCAATATCACTGGAGCTGGCATGAAAAGTGTCGGATACAAATTCATGTGTAGGGCTGTCTGTGGGTGCTTGTTCCAGGACTAACACATCATGTTCAGGTTTCGCTAGAGAGGAGCAAACAGCCAACAAACGACAACACTGAACGCAAATGAAAAAAAACAAACTAAGAGAAATCAAGGAAACTGAATCACTTGAAGTTTACCTACATCATGCAAACAACAAAGTGCATCACATAGTTTTATCAAATTTTCAACTCTAAGGCATGTATAAGACCTCCATCTATCGATCAATTCATGCACTAGGTAAAAAGTATAAAAAGTTAAGTAATCCGTAAATAAATGATAAACATAAAAATATGATAGAAAAGTATGAGTATAGTTCCCCCAACAGCACAAGATAATCTAATACTGCAAAATTCTGTAGTTGTGTCTTAATTTTTTATTTCACAAAATGGCAAAATATCACACAGTATAATCAAATGTCTTTAAAAGTTTACATTGAAACTTCTTTTTTCTCTCTCTTCAAAGGCTTGTTGCTATTGATCATAAAAATTTACTTTGATCATAATCAAAGAATATTTATCGTGTTACACAAATGAAACAAAAATACTAGATGTAATGCAATTTTCCAATTAGTTTATCAATAAACAAAACTAAATTAAATATGTCTTTAGATTTCAGGTGAACAATGTCAGTTTTTAGTGTAAATTGAGTTGAAAACCATACATTTCTATCTTGTAAATAAAAACATAAAAACCAGCATTACTTAAGTATAGGAATTTAAATTTTAAAATGTCGTGCATATCAAACAAAAAAGCAGATTTATTAAACTAACCTGTAGGTTCTCCCTCCATACTTGTGGTACGGGAAGCAGGAGCTCCCTCTTGTGCCATTGATGAAAGTTCATTAGCTTGGCGAATTAGACTAACACGATAGAAGTAGTTTCGCCAGAACGTCTCTTCTGAGATACTGTCCAGCAGCAAACATACGAAAACAATAAAAACAATAATAATAAAAATAGCTTATAAATTGTAGACTTGGCATAAACCTGTGATTAGGAATAATTGTAGTTGAAATATGTGCAGAGAAACTAAAACCTCACGTTAAATTCAAAAGGATGCATTTGTCACTTTAAATTTCAGATGACAGTCTTACCAAATTCCCATGAAAGGATTAATAATCACAACAAAAATAATCTCTTCATTTCCATGGAAGATGCATTATAAATTTGGTAAAATCCCTTATCACACAATGTTACTCTGGGAAGTACTCACACTTTGGGAACCAACTCAAACCTCATCTTCTCCAAATTTGGATCTTCAGCTAACGTAGCCATAGCAACTGGATAACACGTATCATAATCAAAATGAAACTCCACACCTGCAGGAGGACTTCTGACAAAGTTCCTTCTGTCCTGTAGACATTCACAAAAAATGAACTAATTAAATGTCTGGAGAAAGTCTTCAGTGTTTGAAGCACAATCTATACCCTAAATTTATTTCTCACCCCTCCCCTTAAACCTTGCAATACTTCCAAAATAAATCATAAATATTTCTTATTAAATTTTGCCCTTGGTTAATACTCAAGATAATTTTTTTTTATAAATTGAAGCTGTTTATGAACATTTTTGTAAAATTAAATTATACATTTATTTATTAGTAGGAGATCAGTACTATTTTTAAAACTTGAAAACCGATTATCTAAACTTGAGAATTTTGGATGAATTCTGTTCTTTTCAATAATTCAACTCGATTATAATATTGCTATATAAAATCAAATTAGCAGTGAGAAATTATTAACATTTAAGCATATTAATTAACTGAAATTTAATATTAAGTTCTGCAAATATTTATTCAAGAAATTATATGAAAGTATTAAAGAAACAGAATTGATTGTTTAGTCAATATCTTTGAATTAAAATGATTTGTTAAAATTTAAAATTAAAAGACATTAAATATCAAAAAAATGTATTACTTCTCATTTTTTGCCAGTCAAAAAAAATAGCTTCAGAAAGGGTATTTCCTAGTATTGACAATTGGCCAAAAATGTATCATTACACTACATTCATAATTATATTTAACTACATCTTACTTATTAGTACGAGAGTGATTGCGAGTGTGAGGATTTGAACTCCCAATTCCTAAATAAGTATTGCTGTCCACCTTGATTCATCTGTATAAAATATTAGAAGGAAAGATGCATAATTATCAAGTTATAATTACCAAATGAATGCCAGAAACAAATTGGCAATTGAATTAAAACAACAATAATTCATAATGAATGAATTATATTAATCATATCCATACAATCTAATGGGTTCTATGTGCAAATTCTTTCAGACGTGTGGGGTAGATTTAGTTCAGATGTGTTGGGTAGATGAGATGGCCAGTCTCATTCTAGCTTGATTGGAAGCTTTTAACTTTAAATAAACATTAATTTCCATAGATTATTTATTTATTAGGATTTAATCTCTTGTCAGGTCTTTGAAGCTCATAAGTGATGATTTCATTAGATGATTATGGGGTGGATGATGGTAGAGAAATGGAATGAGAGGCAGATGAAACAAACCCTAAGAAAACAAGGCAAGAGCTTGCTTTTTTCCATCACAAATGGATCAGCTGGGGATTGAATTGGGGTCCAGGGGAGGAAGGCAAATGTACTAGACATTAAGCACAAGATCTCATGAATTTACATAGAGACTCTAGCTACTTACGGTGGAGAGAGTAAGAAATTCTTCTTTGAGATTCTCTTCGTTGGGGCAGCCAACCCAAGGTGGTACAGCAGCTTCAGTGCCTTTCCCTTGTTTCTCCTTAATGAAAGCTTCCTGTTCCTTGTTGAACTCCCCCAACAAACTCTGAAACAAATAAAAGTGAAAAATAAAATTTCTTCAAGAACAACAAACTCCTATTGTAACTTGAACAATTATTCAAAGGAGATAACATTTTAAAGAATGCAATACGCAGTGCATGTAAATGTAAACTTAAACATAATAATTCAGATAAAGAAATTCAGTATTCTGTATTTGTATCTACAAAGAGAAAATAATGAGAGTATAAAGAAAGATAAAGGGTAGGTAAAAAAGTTCAAACACAAAAAGCAAAGTTCAAAAAAAATCATTAGGCAACATCAAGCTAAAAGGTAATCAAATCATGCCATAATAAACATATAAAGGCAATCATGACTAATACATTGGAGGTATGGATTTGATTCACTGTAGCAAATACTTCTTTCAGGCCAAATAACCATGCAAAATTGTTCTCATTGTTGAAATCCCAAATATTGAAGAAGTTAGTCAACAAAGTGGAACATAAATGCATTCTTCATGCAATCTTGGTCAACAACAAAATTATATGAACTGAAAGTTGGTGAAAATATGACAGGTATACTGTTCCAAGGGATTTAAATTGGTGACAGTTCAAACAGAATCATAATTTTACAAATGTGATTGAAAATTATAGCTTTCTTTTGCAATTATTATTCTTTGGTTGTTTGATGAACACATGCAAACTTCAAGAACTTCTTGATGTACAAATAACGGGATTTAACACTAGATATAAATTGTTCTCAAATTTTTTTGGTATTTTTTTTTTTTTTTATCTCGTGGACCATCTTATGAGGTACCTAAATATAAATGGCAAAACTTATCTCAGATTGATGATAATACTAAGTAGGACACAATTTTAAAATTTAGTTTACTAACAATTCATAAAGTAGATTTTAGTAGGATTAGTAATATTTTGAGAAAAGCATGAAACCACTACCTTTTCAGGAAATGTATGTAGGCCACGCAAGGTTGTGCAATTATCAGGCAATTTTTGTTGTTGTAAAACCTCTTGCAACATTACTTGAAAATGATATTTTATTACTGCTCTTCAATTACACAAATGAGTACAATTGTGCTTAGAGAATCATTGTTTCATCTTAAAGTACAAAAAAGTATAAAAAATGAATCCCTAAATTTTGATAGTTTTAAAATAAACATTTGCAAGAGTTTTTGGAAACCAACTACTAGTTCAGAAAAGTATTTAAATTTTTTTCATAAATAAAAAGAAAGAAAATTACTTCTTGATATATTTTTTGCCAATTTCTTGGTATTGTAAAGCCATTTGATCTCTCCCATTAACCATCTTCCCTACTTTTCTGTAATTTTTCCATTTCCACAATTTTGTTCTCTTTCAATGAATTATGTGAAAATGAATCTCTAATAATTTAACAAAAACATTCTTAACATATACTTGGGATTTTTTAATGTGGCATCTGAGAGTAGCATCTCCAATGTGGAATATAGCATGACTTTTTGTGTTTTTCTTGGCTCTGCCGCAAGATGTCGCATGATTGTGACTATATCAAATAGTGCTGCAGATCAAGCAACTCTAGGCATGACCAAGAAAGATACGAAAAGCCATGCCATATTCCATCTTGAAGATACTACCCTCAGATGCCCTGTTAGAAAAACTCGGGTATAATCATGAAAATTATCACATTAATTATATACATAAACCACTGCATTGTAAAGAATCTCTTAAAGGTATTTCAATAATGTACTGTGTACTATCAGTTTAATGTAAAAATAATGAACAATGTTTAGGAAAAAATGGTCTTCTTGAAGTATTCTTTGTCATCACGGTTTGAGAGGTACTAAGGATTGTTGGATGAAATTCAGTGAGAAGAAATTATCAACAAGATAAGGAGAATCGTATTACCATTCTTTTCTAACAAAATTTATGAACTAACATCTCTGGCATGCAAGAAGTAGGCCACAACACAAAACATAAATAAGCCTATCCCTAATTAAACATTTAAGAATTTGTATATTAAAGTTTTAGTTAATATATACTAAATAAAGTACATATAAGAAGTACATTTAATGTAGGAAAGTAAGTAAAATATGATTTTAAATTTTCATTAAATTTGTCAGTAAAATATTTTAAATATTTAGCTCATTTTTGAAAATTCATTGAGCCTGCTTTGTTCCGAAAAAATGCCAATTTGTAGAGAAAGTTAAGATAATTAATACAATGTTTAACATAAAGCATGAATCAAATAAAGAAAAACAGAATACAGCAGAAAAATTTTGAACAAACTTGACATTGACCAATGATAAAAAATACAAGTAAAAAAAAAAACAAAATTTAAAATTTAATTAAGTAATGATGTTAAATTAAATATTTAATGAGTTAGTTAAAGAAAACCAATGTACTTATTTTTGCAATTATGTACCGCAAAATATTTAAAGACATTTTTTTCTGTTTACTTTAAAAAAATCAAAAATAGGAAACCGTATACCAAATATTCTTTCTTTTATTTACAATGCAAATTAGTAATATTTTTGCTGAAAAGAAATAATAATGATATACAGAAGAAGAAAAAAAGAAAAAATTAAGTTTTACAATTTAATCAACTAACACAAAACTTAAAAATGTTATATTTAATTCACATACATGTTAATACCAGCTTTTAATATATTATTAGAATTTTCTGTATTTCATGAGGTGAGAACTAGAGGGTTCCATCAAACAAAATAAAAAATTTTCAGGAAAGCATATCAAAGTTTAATGTTCAGTGCAAGGCAATCTATAATGTCAAGGAATTGAGCATGATCTTGTATCAAAGAGTTACATTATAATACATTTATTACACTATTTTAATAATATTGTAATTTTTTATGTATTATATAACCGAGTGTTGTCAACTGACAAATATTTTGGTTCCAACCATCTCACTCCTGAGAACTAAGGAGTTCCATAGTTTAAAATTCTACACTGCAGTATTCTAGAACTACTGCTGGCATTCATTTCATAATTTATTTGAATTATGTTGCCTTATTATTCTTGATACTTGAGCCTGAGAAAGTTTACTTATAAATTTTGTAGTGCCTATTCCATGACCAGATGTCTTATGCCAAACATGATCTTTTTCCATCCATCCGTTCTATGCTTCCTTTAATGGAAAATACTGAAGGAATATATTTATTCAAGTTATAACTGAGGTACCTGTTTGTACTGTATACATTACAGATGATCCACTATAGAAGAATTCTAATTTAAAGATAAAGCAGATCAAACTGGTTTAAGGACATTTTCTATGGTACAATGTAAGTTGTCTACCTCTCAGATCTTCTAAAAAGGTTAATTCTTAATCTGTTGTTATTCTTTTAAAGAAATGATACCAAAATAAGGAATATCAGTAAATTGTCAAGCCACCACTCCAGAGAATGTACTCTTATTTTTGTGTTATTAGATATTTTCTCACTACTTTGACCAATGCATATCCATGGCAAATATTGCCCATGGAAGGGCTGAACATTTTGCAAATCAAAACCTTTCACCACTGTGTTCTCATATTTGCCTGGTCTTTATTTCTTCCTTGTCCTACAAATGTATTTTCAATGCCATGTTGATTATACTGGTTTGATAAAGTAAGTATTTTCTTTTTCAGATATGATGAATTATTATCATAAATCACATCTGTTATATTTAGGTTTGAAGAACTGAAAAATTATTTTCTCTTTTCCATTTGGGTTGGATTTAGATTGCCTATTAGGCAGGTTTAATTCTCACTCGTTGCATTCATAAACGAAAAATGAATCACTATCCATAATTTAGGTTTTAGGGAATTTTCACTTTACTTCACTATTTGATACTTTAAACAGAATCAAAGAACACAGCATAACATGATCAGCAATTGTTTTCAACCTTACGATTTTCAATTTAGACTAATTTGGAAGAAAGAACCAAATTTCCCTATTGTTTCCACAAGGGCAATTGTTTGAAATGGAGTTCTTAATTGAAAGTGTTACTTAACAGACTAAATAATCCATTTATACATCTCAAAATATTTAAAAAACATGGCTGCAACTCTCTGGTTCTCACCTTGCAAATTCTGAAGAAAGATTCTGATATCCTACAAGAAAGTGTTAATCACATTCTGGAAGTAGTATTACGCATACAGAATCTGTGCAAAATTTATTAAAAGAGAAAGTATTTAAAACCAAAAACTATTTAAAATTCACAAGTCCAAGGAAAGAAAAAAGAAGTTTTCCATGAGAACCCATAAATATAAAGCATTTTAAAATTTAAGAAGTTTACATCTGAAAATGTGAAATGTCGAAGTCCACAACAGTAAACTTTGAAAGACATCAACTTATCTACTCGTGCAGACTTCATTATTGTACACACAACAAAATTTTTAATATTTAATATTCTTTAATATGCAGATCATTTTATCAGGATCACTCTCACTGAAACAAAATATTTAGTAACATTCTACTGCTAAATAATTACAAAAATAACATAATATAAATACATTCTGTATTTAAAATCACAAAAATACTGAAATCAATCATTAACTAAAAAATAATTTCTTATACTAAAATATTTCACAATTAACCACCTTTCTTCAAGACCAATGACTGTTTAACACAATATGAGAAATATAATTCCTTAAATTTTTCTGTAAAAGATCATTACCCCAATCCTAAATACATATTCTTGTAATGTCTGAAGTTAGGTCAGTGGCTGACACATGCAAACTAATTAAAGTGGCTTTCTTCTTTCAGTCTTATAACAGACTCAGAACTCTTGTAATAACTTGTAAAATTTAGTAATTGAAATTAATTAATTTATTATTAGAATTAATTTGAAATAATACCTTCAATTGAGGAAACTAATTAATGAATATAAGGGGTAAAAAGGAAGAGTCAATCTCAGGTGTTGGCGAAAACTCAGGTTGTTACTTTTATAAACATTTCAGTAATTATGAGAATTAATAAGAAACAAGTAGTTTCTATGATTTGAGAACTGACCAATCTGCAAAGTGGCACACGTTAATATCATACATTTGCACCTCTGGCAAGTAAAAAAATTAATATAATTCTCTTTTTCTTCAAACCTACGAGTCATGGGCCAACGATTCAACACTCCCTCAGCAGTTCACACGAATCCTCATCATTGATTCCTTCAAAGCCATGTATACATTCTAGGCAGTGGAACACACAGGCTTCCAAAAGAAACTTTTTGTTTTCCAAGATTAATAACTCAAATTTCCACAATTTATCCCCTCAGGTGTCTCATGGACAACATACTAGCTTCCTGCAGTGCGATCTCAAGTGCGATTCCCGGGCAGAGCAAAAAAAGAGCTACAGCTTTCCATTATAATAATTTCGGTTTCTATGGATGCATGACAAAAGAATGCTCAGGCATGCCAAGAATGCTTGATATGCAGAAGGAAATACACCATGCTTGCCACATGCCTCCTTTAATCTCAGGTGTGGTTAATAGATAAAAATCAAGGTCCAGGCCTGGGAAAACTGCTAGCTCACAGAACTGATTAATCCTGCCCTAAAATGTCAAACACATACATACATTTCCACAATTTGTTGTAGTACCAAATGGTGAATTACACTTATTTGCAGGTATGAATGATTATGGTGGTCCACCTTTGAAACAATGTCACCCACAGCACTCGCAATCACACAACAGCATTTGCGTGACTCAAGTCTAAGATTTCATTATATTTGTATGCAAGTTACATTTTAGTGTTGTAGTTGGCATTCAGTTAAATATCTCTAACATATCGTAAACAACCTTTGTATGAAAGACATTTTGCAGAAAATAAAATAATTATGATGATAAAGTATGCAAAGAAACAGTGAAAATAGGTACAGAACGGTAAACGATGAGCTGCAGAAAACACTGGATGAAAAGATGTACGAAATAAACAACAGTCAGATAAAAAATAAATAAAAATTTTAAATACTAAGAAAAGCCAAACAAAAAAATTAGACTGAATGAGAGAAGAGAATGAAGAATATATATTTTAAGAGCACGTTAAACCAGTAACTGAAAAGAATAAAAAACTGAAAATACGCGAGATGGGGCGGACGCACACGTATGGTCCCGAGGAAGATCGCGTAACGCGTGGAGGAAGATCGCGTAACGCGTGGAGGAAGATCGCGTAACGCGTGGAGGAAGATCGCGTAACGCGTGGAGGAAGATCGCGTAACGCGTGGAGGAAGAACGCGTAAAGCGTGAAGGAAGAACGTGTAAAGCGTGGAGGAAGAACGCGTAAGGAACTGAGGGCCGATAAGTAAGAGGAGCAGGGACCGATCTTAAGGGGCGGTGGACCGATGCGTTAAGAACAGGCCCGCCAAAAGGCTTAGAGTTTGCATTTGTTACCTGCCTTTTATTGGCAAAACTGATTTAAATATTTATATTAGAATTATGTATTTAGTTGAAAATGAAAGTATCGTACATACACTACAAAAATAAATGCAATATGATAATTTTTTATATTATTTAACAAAAATCTATAATGCCCCCAATCCAAAATGATATGCTGCATCTGCCCCTATTAGGAGTAGAGGATGGATGCGTTCGTGGTAGAGGACGGATGAGCACGGGACGGAGGACCGAAATGTTAGGATCGGAGGACGAAGACGGAAACGTGGATACATAAAGACCAGAAGAAGAAAAACGTTTCTAGTGCCACTCAACAACGGATGCCTAAGGAGTCACTCGGCAACTTTTCGTGAGCGTCTTGTTGCGACATGATGTCGCGTAACGCAACTTCATGTCACAGGACATTCAACTTCATGTGACAAGACGTGTAATCTGACGGAGCCAAAAGGAGTCAGACAAGATGCTAGGAGTCGCCCGATCGGTTTGGGTCGGGTAGAGGTGCGTCGGCCTTTCGTGAGCATCCTATTGCGACATGTCGCGTAAAGCAACTTCACGTCACAGGTCATGAGTGACAAGACGTGTAACCTAATGTGGCCAGACGAGATGTGAGGAGTCACCCGATCGGTTACGGTCGGGTAGAGTCGGGTCGGCGGGCGGGCGGGCGGGCGGGCGGGCGGGCAAACGGCGCTTAGGCACAGTGAGGTTTTTGGCCAAGACTGTACGCGGCGGCCCGCGCTATCGACCGCAGTGCGATCAATGAAACGGTGACGTCATGCGTCGCAGGCAGAGCCCGGCCCCGAGACGAAGCTGCAGAGGATCCCCGCAGACGTACGACCATGATCTCGGGTACGTTCGTCCGTCATCGGCAGATTACGACCCCACTGCTGAAAGCCCGCCAAAATTGATTTGGGACAACGTACAATTGGTCGTTCTGACAGTCATTCTGGCGAAACATTGTAGTGAATGATTTTATAAAGCGCCAATTCCATTATTCATTTCATCTACGTGAAATCTAAAGAGATTGGTTTTCAATAGCTACACCCGTGTCATTGTGTATTTCCAGTAAGTACATTTAACATTCCTCGATTATTTCCGAAATTAATTCACAAACATTTCGATTAATTTATCATTGTTACACGCCATCCCCACAGTAATTTGTAACAAAAAGTACGTTTCAATGGCACACACGTACTACAAGGGCATCGCAATAAAATATAACAATCTCGAATGTGCAAAAGAACGTACTCTGCGAAAATATGTCGTTTATGTTTGTGCCATGCCTCGTCATATTTACACGAGACCAAGACTGGTTAGAATGTTTAGTTCATTTAACTCTAACCTAAAATAATTACGACGGAACGACTTACAACCGAAAAACAGTCTCCGAGATACACGATAACAAGGTATCGGTACAGAGTTATCACAGATGTGCTGAATATGTTGGATTACAATTGAGAACATGGGCACAAAAGAGCACTTGGGAGTCCAGTTCGAAATCAAAATGTAACACGATACGGCGGCAAAGGACGTTTCAATGAAATTTCACACCTGGCTCGCGAAACGCGTCACTTTGTCGCTCCGGTGAGAAGTTCATTTGCGAGAGCCAGACGAGAAGGCGTCGAGAGAGGGATGGTAGAGGCTTTGCTGGAGGGCGCGCACTCGGCTCAGGAATGCGCGGCGTGTTGCCTAGACTGACGTCACCTCACGGCGTCGTGACGTGCGCGGCGCGAACCAGAGGGGATGCGCGGAAGGCAGCGCGGGAAGGGGCGTGTCGCGGAGGTGACGACAAGCAGTGGGCGGGGTGGGCAGGCGGGAACGTGCGGAAAACCGAGCGCGTGACGTTCGGCGGCTCGGATGAGTCCGGTAACTGAAGCAGAGAGCAGAAGAGGGACGGAGATGAGGTCACACGGAGAGACGGGGCAGAGACGGGGCAGAGACGGGGCAGAGACGGGGCAGAGACGGGGCAGAGACGGGGCAGAGACGGGGCAGAGACGGGGCAGAGACGGGGCAGAGACGGGCAGAGACGGGCAGAGACGGGCAGAGACGGGCAGAGACAGGGTAGAGACGGGTAGAGACGGGTAGAGACGAGGTAGAGACGGGAGAACGGAACGGACGGGACAGAGACAGGGCGGGACGGACATGAGAGAGCTGACGGGAGGGTACGAAAAAAAGGCGAGGCAATGACGTAATGGTAAAATAGGAAGCCTTTCAAAAGGCGAAAACACAAAATAAAAATAACAACGCGTGCGAAGTAAGAAACTAATAGAGCGGAACAGAATTTGGAACACTGTACGAACGTAGAAAGTACAAATTGAAAAAAAAGAAAGGACGCACTGAAACAATGATGAAAATTACGAGAAACGGGAAAGAAGTGGAAAACAAAACACGACGACGGGTGGATGCGAGAGACACGAAACGAAATAAGAGACGTGGAGCGAAGCGAAGAGCGGCTTGAAAGTGGCCCAAAAGGATGTTTCAACCCTGCCTCTGGAACGCCGAATATAGATACTCCCTGAGGGAGAGCTTTCCCAAAGTTACGAAATTACGATGATTAACACAATTACGATAGAGTGTACCTCATAAACATAAATTATGCTAAGCACTGATTACTGTCTCAGTAATTCACGCCTCCAATGGATTATTTTATCGGTAACGGTGTTCCAGACAAACTTGACACTTGATTAACACCGAAACTAGTCCATAGCGAAAAGGAAAGCAAATAAGTTCGTGGCGCAAGGCAAGAAAATTTGAAACAGCCAAAGAATGTCCATCTATTGTTTCAAAACTACAATCCCTCTCCTACGGCATTTTAATAGTAATGAAACGTACGAAATGTTTGGAATAAAAGAAATGTATGATTTCAAGCACAACATTCACCTCCCGGCAGTAAAACATAAAAACATACATTTCATTATTGTAAGGCTACAGGTGACCAGCTGTAACCAGGCACTGTACACTATGTTTGATCATGGGGCTCTTTGCATGGTGAACAATAAATGCTCGTGCATCAGAAACTTTGTGCACATCTTTGACATATGGTTTCCAAAGAATGTTACTGCGATATGTACCAATAAAACCAACACCTTATTGTTGTAACATTCTGAAATTTACTCAATGAAATTCTCTATAATTTGGATTCACAAAACGACGGGAAGCAGTATGAAGAGTTCACTTGTATAATAGTTGTATAATAGTTCCAAAGCAGATCATTCTTCAAATTTTAATAACAAAACGAAGTTTTTGAAGAAGTACTTAGTTCATATTTTTTTAAATTACTTCAGCTAATAAATAATCGAATAATCAAAATAATGCAGCTCGTATACGTAAACTAATTTTCTGGGCTCATTCCTCATACTTAAAACATTACCTAAGTATTATCGTATTCTTGACCTTCCAGAAACCTCGCTCAACTTATTCATTATTGCTTTATTAGTGATAAATTGTTGACATTTCAAATATTTGAATTGAAAGATGATCATGTAATAAATAAAAATAATGTTAATGAAAATGCCTTTTATTCAAATAGTATATATTAATTGCCCCCGCAAACAATGCTTATAAAATAAAGAAGCCTTATTAATACCCCTGCGGTCTTTTGGCTAAACACACTAGGCATGGTAATGCAAAGTACATGAATGAGTTCTTTGAGGCTACACAGTGAATTCCAGTGTGTAATGATTTATTACTCCTAAATTGTAAGATGATTTTCTCACAAAACAATATATCAGAAGCTGTAAAAAGGTGCTCAATATATGTCAGGGTGGAAATAATATTATTCAGCATGCAAAAATGCAAAAGGAAGTTCATATGCAAGAAACAAACAGGAGAAAATTCAAGTCAATAAAAGTCTAATAATTTGAAAATGCAAATATAGTGATTATATTATGTATATAATGAAGGTAAAATATGTAAGCTCAAAAAAAACATAGCACTGAGTCAGGCGAAGTAAGTAACATGCTTAATATAATTTTGTTCTTCCGATAACTCGAATGAAAAGAATTTAATAAACCTTATACTTATCTCTGCCTCTAGCTGGAAGGTGGGAAAATGCACTGATCAAACCATTCAGTGCAGTTTCAGCACGCACAGCTCCATAACTACATCAACATACTAATCCTATAAAATATTTGTTTTAATATATTAATGTCGGTGTCTCATATCGATATGTTTCCTTTTGTTGATCACGACTATTTTCTCTCCCATTGATCAGGCACAGCTTTCATTTGGTAAAAAATAAAGATAATTGAAACTTTGGTACACCGGCAATCCAACATTTTGGATACTTTAAGAACTACATACATACGTTAAAACAAATGCCGTAAATCGTTTGGCACAATCAAGTAAGTCGAGGAAAACGTTGATAGTTCGAACAGCATAACAACAATTACTCAAATGGAGCCATCGAGAGAATACATATACTTTCTTTATTATCAGCACGTATTCTCAGGGATGGTTTATTTGTATTATCCATCTTCCTCGTGGGAATTACGGGAATTTTAAGAAAACTTCACCGAATATAAAACTTAAAAATCATGTACTTTCGCCTCTATCTTGACTTTATATAACCCCCAGTTACTTTTCCTTAGAAGGGAATGAAAGATTATAAAGAAAGAGAGAAAGCGAGATATGAGAAGAAGTTGGAGAACTGAAGTATTCACAGTGGCATAAAGTCTTTTGCAGTACCTAAACAAGAATTCAGAGAATTGTATCAGATAACCAAGAAAGAGATAAACAAAAAATAAACTACTTAACGTCTCCTAATTGTTGAAAACTTTTTCCTATTGTTTTCATCACACTATTTTCAGCTCCGTGAAATACCAGAATATAACATCCTATATTTCAGAGCCACTGCGATAATACTCATATTTGGTTCGCTTTTCGATCATTTTACTACCATTCTAACTCTGGTTTTTATTCAGGTCGAAAGTGATATCAAGAACACGTGTTCAGAAAGCAGTCTCTTTTCTTCTGAGGCAAAGTAGAAGATTCACTCAGCACCTATCAACATCATTAAAGCGTCTTCGGCGAATAAACAAACGTTTTTAACCAATACAATCGAAATTAATATAGCCGAAAACACGCTTTCTAAAAGACGCCATTATAATTCACCGGACCTCTTTAGCTGGCTCAGTGAATCAACTGATGTTACTGCAGTGTCTATGACTAGGAGGTCCTAGGGGCGAATCCCGACGGAGGCAGGATTTTCGACACTAGATAGCTAGGCCCAATTCAGCCGCTGTTCGGAGGAGAATTCTAGCGGCCAGCTCTTCTGATAGTAGTTTTCGGTGGTTTCTCCAATCAACTCTGGCGAATGCCGGAGCAACTACTCTTACAAAAGGATCACTATCGGCGCGCGTTCTTTCCTTCCTTCCTTTTCCTTGTCTTATCCACTTCCCTTGCTTACATACACTGGCACCTGCAAGTACTACACTACCACACATGTCGGGAGACCAGTCCGTAGCTTAGACCTTGTCCCGGTTGGGGCGCTGCCTTGCTAGTAGGAGATACCTGGATGTGAAAACCCCGCATGCCGACACCTAGGCCCGGGCTGAATCTCACCATCCAGCGAGGGACAAACACCGCCACCTCCCGTGACAAAAACATGCAATACACTTATGGAATTAATGACCATCACTGTTGACGGCCCCGAATACACTAATAAATCAATCAACAATGCGACCGTTATTTTTAAGCAAAGTCAGTTTGCGAATGTCTTATAAAATTATATGCGCGCGAGAGAATGAATTATCACGCAGACTTTCGACTTTCTTCGCACGGAATTGGTCTCGTTTGCTGGCACGCTATTTTAAAATGTGCAAGAAAAGCGAGCATCCTGCCTACAGAAGTACGCTTAGTCATCCGCTTCCATAAAAAAAACCTGTGATATGTGGCGTCCGAAAACGGGCGACCTAGTTTAAGGTCGGGAAAATACTCATGACGAATTGCGCTCTAGTGGACCACCTGCAACTACTAACGATTTCCTGCAGGAAGTTGGCACTCTAGTTCTTGCGCACAGAAAATTAACAATATCCAAATTATCAAAATTTCCATAAACCTCAACTTTTGTTTAAATCGGTGTTAGAACTTACCAGTCAAGAAATTGCGCAGTCGGTAGGATCCGATCGAGCACAATTGGCTATCATTACAGACGGCAGAGTTTTATGAGGACAGGCAAACATTCATACATCGTTGCTACAAATGTTTAAATCAGAAAGTGAATTCTGTAGATAAAAGTAGGGTATTGTAAGCACGTTCTATTATTCTTTGCCAACTTTATATTCGTTTCGTTTTTATTGCAAAGCCAACCTTCGTTTAAATACAGGATCTAGTACGCGATGGCTATTTTTGAAGTGTTAAACGCGTCTCGTCATTTTTTCCAGAGGCACGCCCAGTCACCGGAAGTGTCTGCCTCCGCAAACGGGCGAATCCGATCGGAGCGTGGCAGACGAGGCCCGCGGGCGGCGTTTCTCCGAACGCGGCCTTCGATCCGCGAAGCTCCGGCGCCGCGTGCTCCTCCCCGGGAGGCGAGGGCGAAACCCCGAGGGGCTGGGCGGCGGGCGCGGCCGCCGAGGCGCCAGGGAAGCCCGCAAGGAGGCGGCGCGGCGGCAGCCAGGGCGGGAAGGGGGGCGGGGAAGAGAGCCAGGCGGGGATGGTTGCGGAAAGAGGCGGCGGGCGAGATGGTGGCGGCAGGAGTGGGGAGGCGGTGGAGACAGGATTGGCGGAGCCGGCGAGAGAGGTGGTGACGACAGGATTGGCGGAGGCACTGGCAACAGGATTGGCGGGGAGAGCGGGGGGGCGAGAGGGCGTGGCGGCGGGGGCGGGGTGGGGGGCGGCAGGATTGGCGGAGGCGGCAGGATTGGCGGAGGCGGCAGGATTGGCGGAGGCGGCAGGATTAGCGGTGGCGGCGGAGGCGGCAGGATTGGCGGAGGCGGCAGGATTAGCGGTGGCAATGAGGATGGAGGTGGGGCGAGGCGCTCGCTCCCAGACGAGCCGAGGGGATTCCCTTTTGATTCGCGCGTCCGGTCACGGAGGAAACTTCCGTAAACGTGTGCGGGGCTACAGATTCCGAGAGCGACGGAGCTTTTTACTCGAATATTTGATACAAAAAATGCTTCGAGAAGGCAACATCGGACCGCAGCATCGTGCGTCATAAAAAACTAATAAAAAAATTAAGGTAAAGTACACATATGAAACTGATACTTCGCTTTCCCTTATATATATTCTAGTAAAGAATCCCAAGTTCGGGAGAAATGGCAGCCCGAAATAGTCATATCAAAAAACGAATTGAATTCTTGCAATTAGGATTACTCGATGCAACACAACACACTCAAATGGACAGGACAGCATAACCGAATAAGGCACGCGGATGTATTGCTAAACATACTGAAGAGGTTAGGTTGTGCTAGTGAATTTGCGTAAGTAGCAATGCACTCACGAAAACGCATAAAAACACGAGAACTGTTGGTTGCAACTTCATTATTAATTCTCCTGAATGAATGCATCTTCTCCAATCCCTCCTATATGTGATACACTAAGGATGAGACGGTTTCGTAAAATTGAAAGGCTTGGGACAGCAACAAGATAAGCCGCACCAGCCACAGCAAGCGTCCCGCAATTAGCGGCCCTCGACGCCCATGTGATGTTACAGAAAATTCAGCAGTACATTGTTTTATTTTTACAAACAGGACCATTTAGGAAGTTTGTTTTTAAATGCATACTAACAATGCTGGTTAACTTGTCCTGCTGTAGATTCGGAATCAGGGCTTAAATGGAGTTACATTCTTGAATGATATGAACGTGTGAAAACTGTGAGAAAATGTGACAGGCAGTAAACAACACTATTTACATATTTTTCCTTACTTGTCATACTGATAATTTGGTCCAGTTACAGTGTTGGTATGAAGCCCTAATTGGAGTTACACCATTTGCGATACAAAAAGATACACGAAGCGGGCAAGGAAATGTGCCATGGAGTTAACAACACTGTATTTACATAGTTTATGTTACTTATCAACACCAACATCGTCGTTATTATTCAGTGACCAGATTCTGATAATTTCGTCCAGTTATTGATATGACATAAGGCGTAATGTATTTTCACTACTTGTGGGGAAGATAAAATAATGTGAAAAGATAAAATTTTTGAAACAATTTGATTTATGTGTATTATTGTTTCTGGGCGCGTAAACTGCTACGGTCTTTAGTCCTGTAAGGTTAGTGAACGCTATGTACTGGAAAGTGGCGGTGTTCCTCCACCGCTGGGACGCCAAACGACACGAAGGACTTTTTTTTTTTTTTTTTTTTTTGGGGGGTCAGGTATCTCCCCCAGCGAGGCGTCGCCCCAGCCGGGACGAGCTCTAAACTCCCGCCATGTGTGGTAGGGTAGTGCGTGTTAGCGTGTGTGTGTGTGTGTGTGTGTAAGGGGGTGATAAGCCAAGGAAGAGGAAGGAAGGATCGCGCGCGGTCCGTGGCCCGTTTGTTAGGGTACTGCTCCGCCATTCGTCTGGTATTGATCGGAGAAACCACTGAAAAATACCGATCGTAGCAGCCGACTGCTAGAATTCTCCTCCATACGCAGCTGAAATGAGCATAGATTTGAAGCCAGGGTCGAAAATCTGCCACCGACGGGTCTCAAGACCCTACGACCTCTCGGTTAGAGATGCTGTGGTGGCGTACGTTGCTGTCCTGAGCTATCTAAGCTAGTGCAAAACAATTACGAACTATCGCCAACCGCAATCCCTTCAACCAACATCCGGCGTTGTCTTGTAGCCGCTCCCGCCCAAAGTTTCTGTCGTATTTGTCGATGAAGACACCAGTTGAGCATTCTATGCCAAACAGTGAATGTGAAAGAACATGGCAAAAAATGAACAAATTCTTCGCAAAAATGGCATTGCCATCTTATGTCCCCACGTTACGCATCAAAAGTGTAGAAACTCGTGCAATGCATGTTCAAAGCATATATTCCATTGCCACAGTTCAAAAAATTGAAAATATTTTAACACTAATTTGCTGAAAATGTGTCTATGTACCGCCAAGCACGTAGCGTTAGTTCTTCAATATATAAAGAATTCCTACAATTATTATTCAAATTATTTTGGGGTCTGCCGTCCACATCCCATTGTTACTCTCTGAGTACCCGAGTGGCACGGCAATGCGACTGGAAGGAAAACGGCAAGCGCGCGTGCAACTCGCCTAATTTCCCGTCCTACGCCCCCACAACCCGATTTTCGTGTCCCTCACATGACACGAGATATGTTATTCCGGAATTTAAAAAATGATACCATTTCACAAGATCTATTGCAGTTCTTAAGGATTTCCCCACTCCGTAGCGCAGGGCGACACGCGCGTCCGAAATTGAGCTCAAGTGCGAAACTATTTTAACTTTTAAAATAACGGTTGAAAAAATACCGAATGTTCGAACGGTTTTAATTAATTAAATATAACATTCTCGCTAAATCGAAATACCTCACTTGAAAATGTAAATAAAATTAAAACAAAAAATGTTCAAAATTAACCTTAACCGATACACGGAATCCAGTGGCAATACAAACTAAACTAAAAATCAATTCGCCGTAACTGCGTGACACAGACTACGAATCTATCGACAAATCCAATGTTCTTTCTCCCCATTTTGAAACTTGCAAACATGCAATTACCCGAACCAACCGATACATATCAAGAGTCACCAAAGTGTCCTGCGTGCCAGCAATTACCTGGGGGAACAACCCGTCATTAGATGTTGCGTCACGGGCAGGCGAAACGCGGCCGCGCGTAAACCGCGCGCTTTCCGGGTCCGGCGCTCGTAACGCCGGGCGCGCGGCGTCGCTGCGGAGAGAGGTCACAGGCGGCCTACTCAATGAACAGGGGGCACAAAGTGACCGATCAATACGGGCGGCCGCCGCCAGCTGCGCAACCAACGCACTCCGCCCACGCACGAACGCCACGCCACGCCACGCGCCCGGGCCGCACGCGACGCCACGGCTTCCCTGACCCGCGCCCCGAGGCCCCCGTTTCTTATCGACACACGCGCAAGTCAAAAAGACCCGCGCGTGCGTCTTGCATCTCTGAATCCAAACGATTCCGCTTTTCAGCAGCTCTTCGGAATAATTTCTACCGTCATTCGATTGGTTGATTAGTAATTCCGGGCGCGTCAACAGCTTAGGTCATTAGTTCCGTAAGAGTAGAGCATGTTGTTTCATCTGGAGGTGGTGCTGGTGATCTTTCCCCGCTGGATGGCAAGATCCGGCGCCGACCTACCGTCGGCTAGTGGGGTTTCCCCCTAACCAGCGGGACACCGCCCCAGCCGGGACAAGCTCTAAGCTCCCGACCGGTCTCACGTGTAGGGTAGTTCATGTTAGTGTAAATGTGTGTGTGTGTGTGTGTGTGTGTGTGTGTGTGTAATGGGAGAGGATAGAACTAGAAAGAGGAAGGAAAGATCGCGCCCCTTTGTTACGCTACTGCTCCGGCATTCGCCTGGTGTTTATCCGAGAAACCACGGAAAACTACCGATCATTGCCGTCATTCGACTACCATGTCCATACATACATACATACATAATTACTTGATTTTTAAAATTTTAGGTTCTGGAACGCGCCTCAAATTAATTATTAATTTAATAGAATTAGTTATATTTATAATATAATTTAATAATTATTCCGGAGGTACCGGAACGCCGTCCCATCGCGTTCCGCTAGAAATGAAGCCCTACATAATACATACAGACTACCATAAATACACGCGTTCACAAATTAAGATTTTTTCCGATCATTCCGATTGAATTTTCTGAAGTGTATGTAGTATAAAACATTTAAAATACTAACAAATGCATATATTTACTTTCCAACATATCGTAAGTTCCTGCAATAATTTACATAATTACCGTTTGTGTAATAATATCGTAACTCAGAGTAATTAAATGCTGGTGGATAACACTAGCTTTATTACTCTCGTCAATCGGCATTATGCCACCCCTTGTAGGAATTATAGGGTCGCTCGACGGCTTTACGCCACCCATTGCAGGAAAAGATGGCTATCACGCGCCGGTCGCGTGATTCGTCAACTGCACAAGTTGGCCTTGCAAGTGCTCTTCCGGTCACTCGCGTAACGAGATCAGTGGAAACGGAGAACTGAGAATCCCCTGGTGGAGAGAGTGAGCTCTCAAGCGTCTAGAACCGTCGACAGTGGGCTTCATTCGAGCAGAATAGCGAGTGCCAGAATGCGAACCTGAAATTTGCCAAGAATGTCTTCTATTTGATGAACGAAACTGCCACCTTGGAGTAGTTTCTGCCATTCACAATGATACAGATACCGCAATTAGTTGGCTTTATAATATCGATGTTAGTGTACCTTGAGGGTGATACTAAGTTTTAATAAACTATTGTGAACGGCTTGACCTAATTTCCCTTTTTTGATACGTTTTTTTCCCTCTGGCAGCCCTAATGGAGTGTCCCACATGCATTGTATGGAAGTTTGTCAAAGGCCCCGAGCTGTCTGAGCGGGAGTGGTCAGAAGCGGATAACTGGAGCTGGGGTTGCATGGTACGCTCTACCTCTCACCTGCGCGGTCAAAAGCAATACCGTCCTCTGCTGACCTTTCGATCAATGGCAGCGAGCGCTTTGTTGCGCCCTGGCCAACGCGATCGCATTTCGCAGGAGTTCCGAGAAGATCGCCACGCCCGGCAACGACACACGTAAACAATCATCTTGTCAACTGGACGACTTCTGCATTGTTCTACTGAGTGATCTTGGGTTCCACGATTCAGTGTTTCGTAACAAAAGACAATAGAACTTCCGTTTGTAAATGGAGGCTTTCGCGATCAAAGCGCGTTACCTTGGTTTTCCGGATTATGCCGTGATATGAAATGAACACTCTTCAGTAAATGTCAACACTAAACAGGAATCAGAATCGGGTATTATTTATTTTACACAATTTTTAAGTGTCGCTGACTCATGGCACATACACGTCCATTTTTTACCTGTTAGGGAACCCCCATTCATTATGAAACAATAGATATTGTAATATAAATTGAAGAAAGAAGCAACGAGGGGAATAATGGAAGCCCGAATCTTGCCCAGATGGGGTACCTAAACAAATTTACGTCTAAGACTGATAATAACGAAAATGTGTAAATCAGAGGTAGGCGATGCTTTTTAGAAAGATCCAAGCCTGCCGTGTATTTACGTGCGTTTCTTTACGTACCATCGATCTTCAACTGTTGAAACATCTGGCAACAGTGAGCATTTTACCATCGTCAAGAAAGTCGCATCGACGCCTAACAACCACCCTGCGGAAGCTTGTTGTAGGTTCCGGTGCACCGATCATCGGGGTGGATTTTGATAAAAATAAAGGACAATTTTGTGTGCGCTCAATGTTCTTCTATTGCTTCTTTCAGAGCAGAACGCTCTTTCCATGTAACCCGTTAATTTTTCAAACCCTAAAATCCTCTTCTCACTGCCTCCTAAGTACAGTACTGTAGTCCAATACCATTACTTGGAACACGACAATTTAGGAGATAATGCACATTTCTTGGCTCACTGCCCGCAACGCGGAGTCATCGGAAAACCGAAGTAATAGAAATCTCATTGTATTCGATTTCTATTGAACACCTCTCCTCTTTTTTCATGAAATTACTTTCTCCACCCCACTAAAAAGTGTGCGAAGAGAGGACATTAATCCGCGGAAAATTAGTAATGGGTTATTACGCACCACTCATTTTAGACGCTAATTATTTGAAGTAAAATATACAGAAAGGGAAACCCATTGCTCAGAACAAAAAACACGACTCATTTAGCTTGGTCAAGCGATTTAGTTTAAATCCAATTATACGAGAATACTGAAGTACATTTAACGACAATTATGAAACGTAGTTTGCATAATAAAAATGGATTCGAATAAAAGAAAAAAGACTTGTGGTGTAAAACAATTAAAATACGGCATAAGAGTTCAGAAAATACCCAACATTGAATAACAAAGAATACGAGAAAAATATAAAAGTGATAAGCAATGAAAATAAAATACGAGGTTGGAATTCGATAAGCCGCATTTCCAATATTGGTTGGAGAAAATGGTATTAAAAGTACAAGTACATATTTTTTCAATGAGCTAAATACTACCGAGTGGAAACCGAACACGGACAAAATGATTTTTTCTAACTCTGATTACCAGCCGAATTTTAAATTAATATTGGGTGATAAATTTTCACCCAATATTACCTCTGAAAATATATTATTTGGCAGGTAAATGAAACGTGACCTCATGATCGAAGCGAAATTTTCATATAAATGCGAGAGAAAGTAGGTGATAAAATAGAGTGTTATTCATGCAGAAATGTGACGAGTAGAAAATGAAAGTGTCAGAAGCGACCTTTCCTGTGCACCATGGGAGTTCAGCCAAAATTTATTTTGAAACAATAGTTCAAACCAGTTCATTGAAAGCTAACATGGAGATACTAACTGAACATATCAAGATTTGTTGCATACTAATTGAGGTTTTGGCAATAAGTAATATGACGATTGAAAGTTAATGCCTGGTGCCAAGACGTATTTACATCTGTAAGTAAGAAGTCACAACTAATGTGTTTAAGCGCCGAATGTGATACGTCGGGTTTTCTTTCACGACCAACGCTTCCAATGGAACGTTAAGAGTTCGGAATTTTCGAATATATTCAAACAAGTGTAGAGGTCAATACTGTAGCGTTTCGTAGATTGACAATGCTACCCACTGTATGTTCAATAATCATTTCGCCTAACTAGAGCACACTGAAAGAGTTCTACATTCTTCATGCAAGACACCAACAGTTACCCTCTCTTTCCCGCACACAGCGCCAGCATACAATGGGTCTTTGTCTCGGTGAGATACTACCCCTATTGTGACCGTACGGTTTCCTATTTTCGGATACTAAAATATTGTTGATGAAGTATGGGCCCTTTCATGTTTAGTACAAGGGAACAATGTGGGCCTCTGGCAATTTAAAGCGAGTGCTGCTAGCTATGAAGGTGAAACTGAGGCCATCACTCTTTGCGATTAAGAATAACATATTTCCTCCCTGAATTATTCAAGAGATATCATTCTGCAACACTAATTTTCAAATAGTCGATGATCCTAGGTATGAGTACGTCCCAACTGTTACTTGAAAATTACACCTCGTGTCACTAAATTATGAAATATTATTCTTTTATTTTTTTCATTACCGTGAAAGGAAACGATATACAGGTGTTTCAGAAAAAAGTGCACAAACGCACAGGATAAGTAGGGAGGAGGGTCAGAGGAAGCAGTTTTTATCAGTGAACCCTGAGTTTACGTGTCGGGGCCAGGTTCTAGGCTAACCCCAAAATGCGTTTATCCCGTTCCGACGTAGGCATACCAACAAGCACTCTAGTCGTGCGGGTAGCGCACTCTAATCGTATCATTTCAGACTGAGAAAAGTACCGTAGAACTAAAGGCCTGATTACTGCTGTATGTGCCGTCAAAGAACGTCACAGTTTAGGCTAGGGCACAAAGGTATTGAAAATTAATTGAATATTTAAGCATTTCGCTTTATTATTCTTCATAAGAATAATTATTGAATTAAGATAAAACTTAACTGATATCATCATTGATTCTTCGTTGTACTTTTCTTCTCCGAAAATGTGACAAAGTTTAGAGACTCAAGCTGCAATGATTACGGTCTAAAGTCTGCCTCACTCCTTTCAACCTGAAACGATGGCCACCCGAATGAGTCGAGCGCGATTTGACACTTACCGAGGAATTCTGATTCCTTAGACACAGGGTTCAACGACAAAAATTCATTCCTTTGACATTCTCAAACTGTCCTCTGCATTGATGCACCTTCTTCTTAAATTTCTTCTAGAACAATTCCGAAAATGCTATTTACAGTTATTACGCATTTTAGTTCTTTCACGCAATCACCATTAAAGAAAACAACGTTAGTAAGTGAGAAAATATACTCCCGCAGAAAAAAAAATCACGTCTTTACCCAAATTCCCTCTACGACGATTCATCATCGTTTTTATAAGTTGTAAGCTTAGACGAGCGAAAAGGGCAAGCTGGAACTGAACTGGTTTCGACGAGGGGGAAAAAAAAGGGCGCACAGGAAAGTCCAGTCTTTGGCATTCACACTCCGCGACAAAAAAAGGCCAACACCTCCCTGGCGCACACGACGGGCCGCGTGCGCGCGCGCGAGCGAGCGAGCGAGCGAGCGAGCGAGCGACACCGAAGGGCGGCGGAGGCGGAGGCGGTCCAGCGCGGCGCGTCGCATCCTCTTCGTCCGGTAAAAAAAGACGCCGCCTCCGCCTCCGCCGCCACCGCACGATGCACAGTGAAACGAGAATAAATATCGCAAACTTGAGTGAGCGAGCGGTGGAGCGAGAGCGCGTCAAGCGGCCGGCGGCGTGCGAAAAGGGCAGGCGTCCTCGTGGGCGGTGGGCGGCGGGAGAGGTCACCTGCTCGGCGGACGCGGTGGGCGGCAGGCAGCGGCCGGCGCGCAGCCGCGCCACCCAGCGCCGCCACACCAGCTCCGGAGACAGCAACGCGCACGCGGCGGCCGCCAGGCGCCCGCGCAGCCCCGCCCCGGCCCCGGCCCGGCGCTCAGCTGCGGGGCGGGGTCAGGCGCGGCGGGGAGGCGGCGGCGGGCGTGGGAGGCGGCCCCGCCCACCTCGCCGCCCCCCGACGCGCTGCGCCCGGCCGCGGCGGCCCGGGTGGAAACGTGCCACTCGCGCTCTAACTTTTTTTTTAAATGGCTTTCATCCCCACGTGAATACTAGTTTCATGTTCCCCTCACGATCAAATTTCCTTAGATGATGAGATTATAACATTATTAGACTAAATTGTGAAGGAATTTTTTTAAGTATAGAAAAAAATACTTTAAATTCTTCACAAAAGTTTCATTTTCCCCTCACGATAAAATTCCCTTACATAGTGAGATTATAACATTATTAGACTAAATTATGAAGGAATTTTTTGATGTATAGAAAAAAATACTTTAAATTCTTCACATAAGTTTCAGGTTCCCCTCACGATGAAATTTTCTTACATGGTGAGTGTATAACATTATTACTCTAAATGATGAAGGGATTTTTTGATGTACAGAAAAAAATATTTTTAATTCACATGAAGGTATTAAAAAAGAACGCTAGGGGAAATTATTTTCCAGCTAATTGGACACTATCAAAATCTCCCCATGAAAGACGTTTATATAGCTGTTAATAGCTTGCCACATACTTGTGGAAGTTCGCGTACTAGTTTGAGAACCCTCGTGTAGTGGTTTACTCCAAAGCTTAACTACTCCGTTCGTGGAACTGCTTGTCGCAGCGCATCTTTTACTGAAATCACGACCGAAGTAAAGACTTGGAAATGGCACAGTACCACCCGAGCGACCGAGACGTAAATGTCATTCTCGAAAGTCAGTTCATGCTTGTTTTACTGTGACCTTATGAACTTTACAATCCAATACACTGAAAAATCATACGATCTCTGTGACACATACGATCTCTTCGCCAACCAAATCAATAACCGTATATTTAGCAAACTCCTTTGTGCTCGTATTTCAATAAAATTAACGACGACTGTCAGCAATCAATAATGTTTTACATCATGAAATTTTCACTACGTGTACTGCAAATCATCAAAACTAATTTCTTCAATATTCATAACGACTCGTAAATTAATATAAAATGGAATATTATAAACATCGCTCATTTTAAACACAGCACATTCCATAAATGATTCATTTCACACCCATCACTTGCCTACACGCCAGCAACGAGCTTTTTCTATTGTCCCCTCGCATACCTAGACCTGCGTGAAAAAAGAAACGAACATTGTCCCCTTTTACTCGCACCTTTCCATTACGTGGTGCCGTCCGAGGTTTACGTCGAGCGTCCACTCGTTGGGGCAGTAAGGCTAAGCCGCAGAAGCACCGAGCGCCTCATCACCCAGCGTCGCGCAAACACCCTCTCGCCCTGCGGCGACGGCGCCAATATACCGAGCGACGACCTCCCTCAGAGGCACTTGGCGGGTTTCTTCGGGTCACTCGCTCTGGGCACACGCTCGAGAGCGCAGATACAGACGGAGGCACTTGACCGAAGGTCGAGATTTCATTGCTGATACTCCAAACACTTAAATGAAATAATGCTTATCAATCCCAATTAATTGCTTTCGCAATGAATATGCTTAGATGGTATTTTTGTGGTGTAGTTCAAAGTTCAGATTCACGTCAAAATTGACTGAAAATTATTTTTTAACATTTTTAAAGTTGTGATTGCATTTTTTATCTCTTTATCCTTTTTAAATGTTCATATTATTATTTTTATTACAATTTGATAATTATTCATGACTAGTTTCAGTGACTACTTTTTTCTTTTGTGCCAGTCTTTAAAAGAGAAAAAAATGGAAACTACCAAACAGAACATAAAAAATCCTCACCGATTCATCTCAAATAAGATCAGCAAAAAAGAATGGGCAAAACTGTTTTTGGGCGCATAGACTTCAAAAATATATTCCGTTATATATCCCTTCTAAATCACCTCCTTCATTTCTTTCTCGTGTCTTAGGGCAGTCTGAATTTTGGATCGACCCCCGAAGAGCGGATAGACGTCCGTTTCCAATCCTCGCCGTCATTTGTCACGTGGAAACGCGGTCCCGCCGCCGGATCGACCGCGAGAAAAGCGTTCTTCGTTCGCCCGCTCCATCTACCTAGGTACTCACTTTTATCACTCCGACGACTCCACCCGAAGATCCTCTACCTGAGGAGAAGACTAACCCTCGTCATCTCCGTTCATACATTTTAGATTCGAGGCACGAAACTTTACGCGGTGACGTCCATGCTTACCCACGGTACCGATTTTTTTAAAATGCACTCTCTGGCGACCTCTTGTGTATCATATGATTTATTACTTACTGTTGTGCGCACATTCTTTGATAAAGATCAGAAATGTACGCTGTCGTCCCATCCTGATTATTCTGCTTTCGCGCTGCTGCGTAAAATTTTACCCCCCTTCAGTATTACATCATGTGACTCAGAACACAATTAGTAGAAAAGTAACTACGATACATCAAATAGAGAACTCTACCGATGAAAACTGTTTAAATAGCCTGAAAAAAATCAGTACGTCAATTCTACTTGACCATCAGGAACGTAATACAAAAATACTTATAGAGAATATGCAGAGGGAACGAAAGCTTAAGGTACGACCAAAATCATTTGCCACTTCTAGCATTTATGACGCATGAATAAAATCAGAAAGAAATATGCTATGAACTCAATGAATGATCAGAGATATGCGTACATTCGAAAAACCTTTACAACACGGCAAATCTCAAATGAAATTTAATGTCATTATTTTCAACACGCTAAGGTATTTAAAACACCTAAGTTTAGGAAACGCCTAATGCTGACATTTTAGCATGTCAGAGAGTATTTCGTTCCACTACTCTTACATTTACTAACTACATCTCCCGAATTCATTACTCCTATTTGAGTTGTAACAAATGTTCTGGGAGAAATGTTCACTTACAGCGCTGCACGAAACTGGCTACAAAACCCACGTTCGATACCTCATTAACTATTGATGGACCATAGGAAGCTCCAAAGAGAGCATCGAAACGCAGCGGTGAATAGTGATGAATTATCGAGCGCCCGCCATATCACGTGACACACGTTCCTGGGTCCTGAAATGTCTCAATTCTACTAGATCGTCAACGCCACTAAATGCCCGTTGTTTTGAAACCGTTTAATTAGCATTCTAAGGTAAATATTAATAACTGTTCCTAGATAATTTAGTTATTACTAACAATGGTGTCTTCGATATTCATTGAATAGCTTATGGATAAATTAACCAAGTATAATTTTGATCTTAAAAAATTTCATAAATTTTTTTGGTTGTACGTCAGAAGTATTGTATCCTACATCAAAAGAACAAAGTAATCATAACGTACTATCTTTTAATAGTACAATGCATTTCTTCCCTCATTTTTAAATAGTAAGTAATAAATAAAATTATTTGTCGAGATATACATTTCGCAGTCACAAATGATGAATTATTTAATGCCTCAGGTAAATTCTGCGAAGACGTGAAAACACTATCAATGCATTTCCGATTTTGTCACGCATCATAACTACTTCGGCGCGTACTTCCAGATAGATCAGCTGGCACGAGATTTCAGCACATGTTGCGTAGCACTTGCGAATTTTGGCACATCCCCTCTCGAAGGATAATCACACGTCGACTCCTCGCCCCCGGAGCCGTCAAGAAACTCCGCCAATCTGCGCCGCGCCATACCGCCCCGCCCCGCCCCGCCCCTCCCCTCCCCTCCCCTCCCCGCCCCGCGTGCAAGGGCCAACGCTGACCTCTGCGGGGCGGGCGTCTAGACGAATCGGCCGGCTCCGTCCGCGGCGGAGAGTAACGACACCCGTCTGCGCCGTAAGTTGCGACCCGTCGAGCAAGGAGGGGGGCGGGGCGCGGGGAGCCCGTAGGGGGCTAGAGAGACGGGGAGGGGGAGGGGTTTGGCGAGAGTCTTCGCTTTGGCGCAACGCCGAGACGCGGCGTTTGGCGCGGGGGTGGAAAGGGGGGAGGGGAGCGGACGGTCCAAGATGTGAAAGCGATGGGACCGAGAAAGGGAAAAGCGCTGCATGCGACTAGACGGCTGGGGAGGAAATAGGTCGCTGACTCATGTGCGGCCCCTTGGGCAGCCACACGTCTGCATCTACAATGCCAAGTGGAAGAAACCTTTTTTTTTCTTTTTTTTTTTAAACCCTAGGATGCACCGTCTAAAGGAGAATCCCTCTCTGTGTCGAGATTTAGAGGTTGGGTGCGCCAAAAGAGAGAGTAACAGTGCACAAATTAAAAATAGATCAAGTAATTACATTCCATGATATAAAACCGTACTACAAAAAACTAAAACCATTGCAGTGCAGATACAACGAAGTACATTAAATTACAGTTATTCCCGATACAAGTTACACGTACAAACACTTGTGCATAATAGTACCCGTCAAATTCATAATTAGAAAACCAGGATAAACTTAATATGCATTTTAAAAATTTAGCTTATTAAAATGTTCATTAGCACCCTGTTAGTATTAGGTTGAAAACAGTATGAATTCGTTTCAAAAGAATCATTCTCCTTATCGCAGAATAAAATCCGCTCTGAACTTTTTTATGCCATTTTATTCAAATGTCTCATTACACACTGCAAATTCCAATCCACCTCTTTAAAACGCAAATGCACGAGAAAATCCTCAAAAATACTTTTTCCGTTTGTACCACCATCGTTCAAATATTTCATTTAGAATGCATGTCAAATGAATGTAAAACACTTTGGATAGATGTTTCTCGATATACCTGCACCGTATTTTACTGCTCACGCCACTTGGCATGGAATTATTTAAAAAGTGCTCATGGTGTTATAGAACCGATCTACATCAGGTGTTGCAGTTCGTGTTGGGTAGAAGTTAAACAACATATAGAAGAGACCATGCACGCAGAGGAATGTAAACTGAAATTCTGGATGACATACCCTGAGAGATGAGAGATTCTTTGAAATAAACGCACGGTAAGAAATCAATATCGATTCATCAGAAATCCATCAGAAAGATCCATCAGATCGATCCATCAGAAAGAATGTCACAGTGAAAGGAGCAGTTCAGTAGGTACTGAGGACATTCTTTACCTACATTTCATTCATATCCCTTCACTTTCCTTACAATATATTTTCAACTTTAGATTAACCAGATAATTGAATTGTTAACAACAGGTCTAATGAACCTTTTTCCCTGGCCGCTTTAATCAGTGTTCAAAATACTAATATCAATAAAAAAATTATAAATTATTTTAACCTTACAGGGCATGGCATTTTATCTTATTTTTGGGCGTATGCACAAAGTTTCCTCTTTTCATATGAATTGAATTACGAAACGTTTCGCCTGAAGGAAAGAAATAAAACAAAAGTGTCATAAAGTGAAGGCGTATTCACCTCATCGCCAATAATACTTTTCTCCAGAATTTTCTATTAAACGTGTGGTTTACTAGGCCTTTCTATAATTTTCTTTCGCGAATAAAAATTAATGAATTGTAAATGAAGTCGTAGGCTTTCGCGGCCGGAGTCATGTGGATGATCTTGGCTGTCCGGGTGACGCCGCGTCGAAGGCTGTGTTGCCAACGTTTCGACCATCATTTCGTGGTCTTCCTCAGGGCTGGTCTGCCGTGGTCTTCCTCAGGGCTGGCAGACCTGCCCTGAGGAAGACCACGAAATGATGGTCGAGACGTTGGCAACACAGCCTTCGACGCGGCGTCACCCAGACAGCCAAGATCATCCTAACGAATGGTAAAATGACAAAATACACGTGATCGACGCCTTGCAACATTGCCTTTGTTGAACAGATTTGAGTGGTACAAAAATACAAGAAGAAATCGTACTAACATTTCAAATAATTTTATCATTTAAAATTATGACAAGAGCTTAGATAAGTCGGTGAGTTTCAATATCGTTTTTTATTCAGCGACAAATATAAGAACATCACATTGGAAATACGAATGAACTTTCATTCCAACATTACACACGTAAACTAGAGAATGAGTTACATTCCAATTTTCCACGATACCCATTAAAACGCAACTGAACGCGCGTAATGTGCAATGGTCATTCTTTGGTAGATTATCCCCGTGTTATCGGAAACAAGAAAACACCAGCGCGAATTCCGTAGCGGCATCCCATAGTCGCTCATTCCGTGCAGAACTCCACCACGGGGAACGCGAAAGAGGGTCAGTCAATTTTAATAGCTTACAACCGCGAATCCGGGAGACGGGCGCGCGGCGAGGGAGCGTAGGTGGAGCCGGGCCGGGCCGGGGAGAGAGTGCGCAAGCAAGGAAAAGGCCGGCCACGGAAGGCCACCATTTCCTCCCGCCGGCCCATCCATAATGCACGAAGGCCCGGAAGCCCACGGGCCGCGGAGACGCGCCGCGCCGCGCCAGAACGGAACGGACCAGACCAGACCGGACCGGAGCGGAGCGGAGCGGCTGAGAATCGTAGCGCCCGGGGCGCCGCCCGCCCCTCGCCCGCTGCCCCTCGGGGGCATAAGCCCCCACTGCCTTGCCCCGCCCCGCCCCGCGCTCCCAAGGGAGAAAGAGAAAAAAAGATCACGGAAGCCAGGACTAGGAAAGAGTCGACACCGCTCAGAGAGCGATGGATGCGAGAGCACATGAGAATACGTGCGATAGGTGGAGAAGAGATAAAAAGAACAAGAGAGCAAAAACAACGCAATAACGAGAGGTGAAAGACGGATATATATATAGAAGGAGAGAGAGAGAGAGAGAGAGAGAGAGAGAGGCAAGAGAGAAGAAGAGGGCACATACAAGATAACACAGGATACAAGATAAGAGGTACATGATAAGAGAGAATGATGAGATGGAAAAAGAGGAAGACATCTCAAAATTGAAACAGGAAATGTATTTCAGAGCTCACGATTCGAGAGAATTAACATTTTGTATAACAAATAAAAACAGGCTATCTTTCACTGGCGATAATCATAAAGCTATTCAATGAAGGTTTCTCAAATTGAACATCAAATTTCAAACTGAAGAATGCCAAGTGTCTTCTCCGTTCTTGAAAGAGAACTTGGGCTCTGAGTTGATCTCCGCCATTACCTAAGAACTCTCAAAGATATTGCTTTCTCAGGTGTTAAGGACATGCCAACACAAATTGGTTAGAATTTTGTATTGTAACAAAATCAAAGACTTGCCGATGAAATTGGGAAGGAAGATGGATTACAGTCTATCTCACGTTTCTTTTTCCACCTAAACATTTGACTCCATTTAATGTATTTACAAATGAACATCAACTGGTTTTGCAAATGATTCCGACTTTAATTTCCTTAATTATTTCGTTTGATTCTGTTCATATTCGCTAAAAATATTAAACAACAGAAACATAATTTTCTCTACCTTTCACAAAGACTTTGAAAGTGTATTTGGAAAGCCTCAATCCTAGTGTTACGTCATCTCTCGCCGCCAATATGACATTGTTTGCATTCATTACACGATTAATTGAAAAGTCAAGACCTTGGAGTTTCAGAATGACAACCACATCGACGAGTAATTAATAACATTCTGGTAAATTATTTAGAAATAAAGAAACGATAGTGAAAGAATAATGAAGAAGTGAAAGACCATATCATTCTAATTTATGTAATAAATTTTAAGAGCAACTACTTATTAAGTGATGCTAAACTACAATAGTAGAGTTTAAGTTGAACAAACTATTATTAAGAAAATTTTATGTTTCGAAAGTTTCAAAATAGTGAAATTATATACAATAGAAAGGAACTATGTGAATTCCTGCAACCTAAATGCTTATTACATCTAATTTGATTACCAGAACACCGTACATGGATTCTTTACGAGGGAAGGAGAAACTGATCAAGAAACAAAGTAGACAGAAGTAAGAGAGTAAAGAAGATTATGTTACTACTTAGAATCATTCAAAATTCCTTGAAGTTTAACTTCAATTTCCTTTAAATAGAAAGATTTGCGAATGCAGCATTCAACAAAAGAAGTGGAGCGATCGTACAGACCAAGAAATTAACTTTTCCAAAATAAAACGCCAATTTACGTCACATACTGAAGTAATATATTTCTGGGAAATATTTACAAGGATAAGAAATGGCTTTTTTTAAACCTAGAAGAGGGCTAAAGGGAAGTGAATGAACAATGAACGTAATCGACAGTGGTTCTTAACCAACACTCGAATTCTTAAGTGAGTGAATATGAAATGTATCATTTCATTTGGAAATTGTCAATTAAGAAAATTGAGAAATTACATTTCATGAACTATCGCAATAATTCCCGTAAGAAATTTCTATGAACGTTTAGGTTCAATGTACTGTGCTGGAGTCTCGCTTTCTGCTCTTACTAAAATGGTATTTGGCTATCGTAAGAAGCATACGTTTCTCCGATATTTCCAATACGAACAACTACACTTTTATTTTATTCAAGCTGAGCGACGAGTTAATTCTACGTTCAGCAATTGGATCGTAAAAACATTAACCAAATATTTTTTTAAATTTAATAATCTACCGCATACCTTCAATATTGCACTTCAACGCAACACTATTTATTTGAAAGGGAGACTGCTTCTTTAGTATATGAACGACGAACACAAACATATCCCTTCTTACTGTGGTGCCATTCGTCCAACGCCGTAAAGAACGTCTTTTACGAGTGCAAGGGCGCATTATCTGCGAATTCGACTGCTTCGGCTGCAAAAAGGCGGCTAAAAACCACTGCGTTTCGAGGGAGTCGAACGACCTTTCCGGCGTCGAACTCGACCTCGCTAAGGCATCGCACGCGGTGGGGGTCGGTGGTGGGGGGGTTGAGTAACGGAAGGTAGGGGAGGGTCAGCGACAACAGATGCAGGCACGCACGAACGCACGCACGCACGTGGAGGGAGGGAGCAGAACATACCGCGAGCCGCAAGCCGCGCGTGCCGCCAGCTCTCCAACAGGCATGCAAGCCGCGAGACACACCTCGCGCGCCCCTAAGTGTCTCTCAGCACACACACACATACAGGCAGCGCACATCGCGTCATCGCTAGATATATTGCGTAACATGTCGACACAGACACACACAAGTATCACAACACCAGAGAAGCACCACGACCTAAGGTCAACACCGATCAATAAGGAGCAAGCACACATATCGAATCAATATCGAAGGGGGGCAGCACATCCAAGAGACGCAGCGAGTGAGAGTGAGACAGAGAGAGAGAGAGAGAGAGAGAGAGAGAGAGAGGTGGGTGCGGGAGGGTGGAGGGTGGGCTACATAGAAAGCAGCTACGGGCGAACACCCACCTAACATCGAAACGAGTCATGCAAACACTGACGGGCGATGCGAGACAAGAGGGGGAAGCACACTGACTGGCCGGGAAATTCGATGCCAAGTGAACACAGTTTTCAGTTTCCGAGATTGACCCACTGAACACAGTAAAATAAAGATTAAGTTTTCTTAACGAACACGAGCGTTTACAGCTTCCGTTAGCGCATCGTAACTGTGGTCATAAGGAACATCCCTATTGGAAGTGAAATTTTTACGCCCAGAGAAACGATCAATGTCTCGAAAAAAGACCGGATTTTTAAAAAAATGTACGCGAATAAAATTTCAAGTTTAATCTTTCTCAATAATAACACACTAATATCTGTTACTTTAGCACTAACGTTCAGTTGAATGACTACTTAAAACACTTCACGAATCTTGATATTCTCTTAAAGTTATTCTGTAAAAATTAACCACACACTTCCAGATAAAAAATATTCTGCTCTTAAAAAAATCTTCAAAAAGCGGATCTGAAGCCCGCAATTATTTACAAAAATGTGGTTAAATTAAATATTTCTTATGAACGAAATTGACACCGTATTCACCTGACATCAATCCCTGCGAATATGTTGATTGGGGTTACCTCAAAAACCGAGTTTACAGGTATCGGCCAGAAATTGTTGAGGAACTGAAAACGGAGATATTCACAATTACAGCACACACTTACATAGACACTACCACTTCACTACGACACAGTTGGCGAAAGTTAGTGAAACCAATAGAAGACATAAAGTTGTACATTAAACACCATTTTAAAGACAGCTTATAACAAGAAAGAATGAGTAATAAAAGAAAAATGGGTAATTTAATCAGCCGAGGTGCATTAAAAACCCATGGGAAATCAGCGTTTAAAATAACTAACTCGCCTTCTTGCTATCTCCATTTGCTGGAGTCTGAAGAATGGAGCCATTCAAATATGGATCTCCAACTGTTTCTGAAACAGCCACAAACATCATAGGAAGCGAAATAAAAATATTCAAGCCATTAAAATACAACCTGGCCAAAAATTTATCCACATAGGGGAATAAATTCTGCAAATTAACAAAGCGCCAATTGTTAACAGTGCATATAATACATCAAACTGGAATTTCATTAAATAAAAATTGCAAAGCACTAGTTCCTATGAACCATTCTCGATGTTCGGTTTCGAAGTTTCATACTTAATTGATTTTCCCACAGAACATTTTACAGCTTTAGAAGTACTTTTATTACTGGTATGTTCTTCATGATAAAGAAAATAGAAAAGCTAGATACAATTCACGGAATACAATAAACAGATATTTACAGAACTGTCGGCTCTGCTTAGCACAAATGTATACCGCACAGGAGTAATCACGTACATGTCAATAACGAATTTTTCCTTCCGAAAATATTCGATAATAACCGATTATATATAAGTTCATATCATATATTCCGATAATATATGATATAAAAAGTTGAAAACGCCTATCGTGTTTAGCACTAAATCCTCCCAAACATCAAATCCACATTTTTAACAGCCAACAGGCATTCACTTTTCATGCAATATTCTAAAGAATTCTGCACGACCGCAGTTATAGTGTGGAATTTTCCACCTCCCGGGATGTCCACAAATTCATACTGGCTGTCACGGTCAACCCCCCCAGCACTTCACACAGAGAGAAAACACCGCCCGCTCCATCTCAAAACGCATGGGATAATTAAATATTACATTAAATACTTCCAATTTCAATTACCATATAATTCATTGCACGACTATAGAGCACACATATCATACATATTAACGATATTCTTTAAGCACTTACTTCCCGTTAAAAATCGAAGGAAATTTGAATGATAAGGCGACTGCAGTTGAGTTAAGAAAGCATGTACCTTTTTTTTTTTTTGCTTCAAAATGCCGCTAAAATACTCTGCCCACGTTGTTTGTGCTTTCCTTTGACACTAATACCAACTCGGAATGTCTTATCGAATGATACTTGAAATTATACTTAGGTTTTTCTAACCTGTTGGAGGACAGTTCATCAGCTGTTACGGTGCCATCCAATCGAGAGCTAAAACATCACGGTGACGTCACTGTGGTGAAGTTTAAGCTTCTCATTGGACGAAACTGTAACAGCTGATGAACTGTCATCCGCCAGATTACAGAAACCCAAGTATACAACAGCAACGTCGAAATAATAATGGGAACAGGCTACAGGCATAACCACTTCACTGTATGCAACCCGCAGTACGCGCGAGCTCCGCGGGAGACCTACCCCAGCGGCCAACGATCTTTAGCCCAAGCATGGTGGTGGCGAAGTTCGTCAACGCCACGTCTTCTGCATTATGCTGCTCCCGGTACGCAAGTTGAAAACACGTTTTACTGCCCACCTACCCCTGTAATACTAATGCTTCCATTTAATTTTGTTGATAAATTCACATCTGAACTTGGAAAAATTGCATTTTGATAACCAATATTTTACAACTGAGATTCAAAGGCTCACTGCACGTTATCACATTACAAAAAGAAAAAATTAACTGCCAATCTCTAAACGTCGTAGCAGTACAAGTCCCACAATTTCAATACTTTTCATCGCCTTTTTCAGCATCAATTATTGGGTAAAACAATACAATATCCAATTATTACGTATCTGTTTAGAAAACCAATTGAGTGAGTACAATATCAAGTGTTCGCAATCCAAACGTCGATTATACACGTGTTAACTTACTTTGCAAAAGTATACGCAATATTCCTGGTGGTTTCCGCACTCATTTAATAGGAGGCAGAAAATCAATTCCATATGTCATGCCAAAAGCAAATAAATCGCATAAATAGTCACGGCAGTACCATGTACCTGGTGCGCCAAAAAAAACAACATAATACCCCGACACGAAACGTTAATTTTCAAGTTGTATCATTTCGAATATCTTAACGGACCACTGATTTATGTTCTGGTCCGATATTTCCCATGTCGTACCTTACTCGGCAGGAGTCACTGCTTCTGCTTATTGTGATGGAAGCCGGCGATGAATTACATTTATCCATTTATCACATGCATCACACATCACGCAGCTAATAATTAAAAGTAACACAATAAGTAGACTATTTAAACTTTGGGAGATTCTAACTAAAGTTTCCCAAGAAGGTAAAATGTACCGAAAATAGTCTATATAAAAGGGGCGAAACAATTTGTGGAACACACGACAACTAAACAGCGTCTTTTGTCGGCTCCCATGCAATCAATTTTTTAAATATATTTCTGTTAATAATGAATTGTCAACATTATAAATGCATGAAACGTCACTGCTGATTACAATAATTCTTAATTTTTCTTGATTATTGCATCGTGGAACGATGTATTAAGAACATTACAAAATATAAAATTTGGGTCCTCCAGAAAATTACATCGAAATAAATATTGGCACACAAATTAATGATCGTATGTGTTTTTAATTCTTCAAATATTATCATTTCTCGCTCATTATAAACCGTCAAAACGTAGCTACTCTAAACGTATCACGTTTACCCTAGCAGCGTAATATAATAATGAGATCAAATTTGTTTATCTCCACCTAAAGTAAAACGGATTACAGAAACCCCATACCTTGATGCGAAGTCTCATTATTTTCGAAGTATGGCTTCATGTGTGAATCCTCATCGAAACTGACGTCAATAATATATTTACAATGATAAATTAAACGACAGAAAATGCAACAAAATATGTACGATTAACACAGAACCTACCAAGCACAATAAACCATTAATTAACTAACCCCGTAGTCGATTTGATGTGCGTGTGTGTGAAAGCGAGTCAATTACACTGGTTGCTTGTGTCACCACAAACCTTGAATTAGCAAACTAAAGAGTACACATTTTTAGTTTTCATAACTGAAATGTAGCATCCAGGTTAAGTATTGGAATCTGTCCAAAAATTCGAGGTCTGTACACCGGTAGTAAATTATGTACTGCGGATTCCTGAAATGAATAAATTTGTTTCTACCATGGCCTGTGCACATGGTTGGTATGCATGATGCGTAACTAGCACAGATTAGAATCTTTTCACCTCTAACATGATACACGCGTCAGTATCGCGTTGTACATTAAGGCCTCTTAGCGCCGTTCTAAGACGACCAAAATTGGTACGCTTGAAAACGGTGATTGATAAAGAGAGATACACGCAGTTCTGAACAAAAAAAAACATTGCAAAACTCATGCCCTTTAACTCAAAGTACGGAGGTTCGAACAATAGAGTAATGTGTAGTGACCGCTTCCCCCCCCCCCGCCCCGGTCATAGACTCCGCCTCACATATCCTGTTGAATCCTCACAAAACTATCTTCAGAACAATCGGTGGAGAATTAAAAAAAAACTGTTTGATACGAAAAGTATTAAAAACTACATTTTTTAGTTTTACCCAACCTACGATGGGGGAGGGGTCTGATAACGGCCGTTTTGTGGATTTCCATTCCATACCACACCAGAGAATAGTCACAAAACAGTACAATTATTTTGTTTAATCTAATGTATATTAGCAAGCACAATGAGATCGGCCATCAATTTTAAATACTATTTTATTACATTTTGTTACATTTCTCCCTACTCATTATAATATATGAATTCAGCGTTTTACAAAACCAAGACGAGAAGAGGTTTCGATGTGCCATGCAGACCCTTGTTTATTTAAGTCCCCTGCCTCAAAGCCGGAAAATTTGAGAGGTGATACGAAAGCGAACAGTTCTCTAATGAAATACAAATTCTGGAAGGTTTCCGAATCCATCTAATATTTTGACTTCACATAATAATAACAGCGATGAATTCAAGCAAGTTTGTCTTGAGAAATCCGTCCAGGATTAAATTTTGATGGAAACAACGTGATGCGGCATATTTATCGTCTCATTGAACAGAAAAAATCCCTTAATAAACTCTAAAGCATGAATGATTCACATATTGGAAATTTTGAAAACAAGAGAAGAGTAAAAATGAAAATGTCATTGTTGTTAAACGGTATCAGAATAAACTTCTGAGAAAAAGTAATCGCGCGAAAAAAGGGGTGAAAACAAAAGAATTAAGATTTGAAAGATGAAAAAAGAGAACGATTGCGTTTCCGAACCTTAAATCGTTTCCTTTCCACGACCCCTGAGATTAGAAGATGCGTATGTTTCAACCCTAGCAATTCTTTGAAATCCACGCGAATCGCAGCGCCCAACATCCCACTTGCCCCTCGTACTTTCTCCCTCTCGCTCGCTCCCTCTCTCGCCAAATCAGCCGCGGCGGCAGAGAACGCCCTCGCATGCTGGCGGGTGCACTCAGCAGCGCACTCGGCGGCGAGGGGCGGGCCCTCCCGGCCGCCTCTCCGCCCGTCCTCAGCTCTCAACACCCCACCCCTTCCTATACTCCCCTCCTCCTCCTATTCTTCTTCTTCCTCCGCTGCCTCTCCGGCTCCGCCGCCTAGGCGCCCTTCCAACCGCCTCTCTGCCAGCCCACAGCCCTCTCCCCCCACCCCACCCCTTTCCATCCTCCCTCTTCTTCTCCTCCCCTGCCTCTCCGACTCCTTCGCCTCGGCCGCCGCCGCCGCCGCCGCCGCCGCCCGAGGGTTACACGTGCCGATAACTAAGGGTATCGTTACGCTTGGACACGCCCCAGACGCCCGAGGGGGCTGCTCGTCGCACGAAGAGAAGTTCACAGCTCGAGCGGCGGCTGCACGCGGATGCACGCTTCGGAGTCATGAATAGAACAGGCTATTTTCGGCACTACCGGATAAAATCGAGAGCCCTTTCCTAGATCTAAAAGCCATCAGTACCTATACTTTAATATGAAGCAGATCGCGTCGCACATAATTCGCTCAAGTGATTGCTGTAATTGCCAACCTGTTGTTTATTTTGATAAGCGGCTTTCAGAGGTTTAGTCATCACATCTGCTTCGACCTACGGAAGCCAAACAGTGACTGTAGGGCAATCAAACAGTGAGGTTATTTGACTTCTGCAGGTTGATGAGGATGGCTAAGCGATTTCAACAGGTGGACAATAACACATCGACCACTTCTTTATATCAACAAAACTGATACTAAGGTTTTCATTTTACGATTGTTGCGGCGAGAATTGCAGAAAAAGTCCATTTAGAAAATGCAAATATTCATGGTACGCTTATATTTTACATGAATACAACCGTTTAAAATACTGAACATGAACTAAAAGCAGTATTGATCTGTAACGAGCAAAAAATACTGCACGCTGCCTTTTCCTTCTTTAAATCATTTAAAAGCTTCCCGTCTATACAAAAACTATTCGTTTAGCAACGCAGTATTTTATCTTGTCTCACAATTACACAGAAATTGGAGAAAGTATTTTGGGGAATGAGAGCACGACCGCCAATACTTAGATATTCATATTTAACAACACAATGACTGCCTTGTTCATGACTCCGTTTAAATAGAAAACACAAACTTCCTTACTTATTAAATAGAGATGGAGATCCAACTATACGCAGACACCGTACATAGAAATTAAAGCGTAGAGCAATACATCAGAAAATGAGAATTGAAATCCAAACACCAACCCACAGTCCAGTTCGTTCTGTAACGGTCGCAATTACTTTTTGATTTCATGACAGTCTGTAACCACTCCCCATTCGCAACAGTTCAAATATTTAGCTTAAATTAAAATTCACAGCGTGTTTAATAACAAAATTGCGTTAAATATGATAAAATAAACCTAAACATGAAAATTCGTCAGACCTTAAAATGAACTTAGCTTTTTCGAAGCTTTTTTTTCTCTTCTGAAAGTTATAACGTGGTAGGACTTCACGAAAACTAATTTAAGTCTGGAAAAAAGTGCGACGCATATTAGACGCTGTAACTAGGTAGGACACCCGCTCACAAAAAACAGAGGGAGAGGTAAAGTCTTGTAATGAAATTCAGGTCGATCATAAAACGGATATGCAATTTTGCGGAACATCAAAGGAACGATGTGTTTCCACATCGTAGGTCCGAGAATTCAGTGTTCGTAGTTCCAAATGACAAAACATGTTTTTTAATTCATCAGCCCGCATTCTTCCGCAAACTACAGTATGCAGTCATAAACTAAGTAACTCATTATTCCTAAATTACCTAAGTTTAAAGTTACGATTAGTAATAATATAGATTTTTGGTAGGTTTTTTTAATTATTAATACTCTGTGTGAGTGAATATTAGAGAAGTTTTACAGTTACAACATTCACTTCGAAAGTAAGCAACTTTAATGTAACGTATGAAAACGAACGTTTTCGAAGCTGCCTCCTGCTAGTAAGTATTCTGACGTTTCAGTTCTAGTCATCCCATACAAAAATCGGCGTTCAGAACATCGCAAACAAAACGCCTATTAAAATAACCAAACACAGGCTAGTTTCACGAGAGAGCACAGCCTAAAACAGTTTCTCGGTCGCACTTAACTTTCGCTGTCTCTCCCAGTCCCGATAGCGCAGCCCCGTTCTGCCAAGTTTCGTTGGAGAGCGCGTATCGCCGTCCTGGAGGGCACAACTCGAAAACCCATTATTCCCACGCGCCTCCACCGAAGATGCGTAACGGAAGCAGCGCTTGACTTTTAAAAAGCCCTTTTATCCGCAGCTTCGAGTGCGCGAAGTCTCTGTATTGACTTGGGAAGAAGCACAGGAAAGGAAAGGGAAGATGCAGCACGGCAACAGTTGAAAAGAAAGCACACACAGAACCAACAAACGGTGACGCGGAATGACGAATAAAGAAAGAAGAAAACTAAAGGTATCAAGCGACAGTTGCAAGGAATAAGTAGAGCACATGGGAGGATAGCTAGAGGAGAATAAATGAAGGATAGAACGCTCAGATAACCAGAAAATATTGGAACATTAGTGGCGCTACAACCACACCTACTTTGTCGCATTATTAGTAACTTTTGAAATGTTTGTAAACTACTCAGAGTTCAACGAAAATAGACACTGATCCATTTTGTAAGCTTACTTTACTCTATTGCAAAAATGTAAAATTTGGGGACTTTTTTTTAGAAAATGTTGACAATGTTGAGGATTCATGTAAAGTACCTATAAAAAGTCAAAAATATCCATCGCAAATTCGCAGAGCCTCGAATTCTGCCATATCGATCTGGGAATTTCAATTTTGGAGAAAATCGACAGACCGGATTAGACGCTAGTGTCGACCAATGATGACGGATGGTTTGGTGCTCATACACTATAGCCGTCAACCAAATCGTGAATTCGGACTGTACAACGCGTTAGAAGAAGGAATTACTATGTGTAGGAAGAAAATTCATCATTTTCGTTATAGGGTGCCACCATACCAATTTTTCTGACGAAAAATCGCCACTATTCGCTGCAGCTTTACAACACTTTCACTCTACTACGCTGTAGTGATTATTCTACTACGCTACTAGTGACCGATGCCTGTGCACCGCCCTGTTCTGGAGAAGAGATAGAATGCCAGAATTAAGATGAACAAATGAAACCTGCATTACGTGTCGTAATCAGTCTAAAGGTCAATAAAAATAAAATAAAAGAAAAAAAACGATATTTTTTAAGAAAGCTATATTCAAACGACCCCAGAAGTCTACTGGGTGGTACAAGGTATGAAATACGATGAGCCCATCAGAATCACCTAACGTTTTACGCCGCTGCTGCATACTTGATACAACTGACTAGAAGGTACTCGGTACAATTCAGTGTGGCGCACATGGAATAATATACTCGAGTGAACAATATATGGTATGGAATACTTCAAGTTCAAATACCCCCACAAAATTGCTGCATTGTGAATGAATACGTGATAAGACACGTGTCACACAAGATATCTGTAGATACAGAAAGAGATCGTCGGCGTGGGCGCCATGAGGGGCGCGGGTCAAAGACGCATCCTGGCCCCGTCCCAAGGCAGCGAACAGCCCCCGGCGCCGGGCGCGGCTGCAGGCCGGTCGGCCGGGTGGCCGAGCGAGCGGGGCCCGGGGGCGAGGGAGGCAGGAGCGCCCGGGGGAGCACCGTCGGCGTGGGCGACGGGGCCGTACGACGCCACCGCGCGACGGTGCGGGGGCCTGGTCGGAATAACGCGGAGCGGGGGGGGCTGCGACGGCGCCGGCGCCGGCACAGGCACAGGCACCGCCATCTGGAGCGGGCGCATCACGCCTCCACCCTCCGTCACGCCTCCCCCTCCACCTCCGTGACGCCATCGCCTCCCATCCACCTCCGTGACGCCATCGCCTCCCATCCACCTCCGTGACGCCCCCGCCTCCCCAACGTGACGCCACCCGCCTCCGCCAACGTGACGCCACCCGCCTCCGCCAACGTGACGCCACCCGCCTCCCATCCACCTCCGTGACGCCATCGCCTCCCATCCACCTCCGTGACGCCACCCGCCTCCACCAACCTGACGCCACCCGCCTCCGCCAACGTGACGCCACCCGCCTCCGCCAACGTGACGCCACCCGCCTCCACCTCCGTGACGCCACCGCCTCCACCAACGTGACGCCACCCGCCTCCACCTCCGTGAGCGCCCCCGATACGCCGACGCCCACTGCAGCGGTGTCAGGGGGCGGAGCCAGGCCCGCTCTGTCACTTTGCTTTCCCTTTGAGACTTCCTGCGCCTTCCCGACCCACGCTCGCCCACGCCTTCCGCCCGTCACGCCTCCGGGAGCAAGAAGCAACACGACATGACATGACGGGCTAGTCACGCCTCGGGACGCATGCGTGACAGCAAGGGCATCGCTGGCAAGCAGTAGCCCCACCCGGCCCGGGCCTCCCTCGTGAAATAAATTCGAATAGCAATAAGGGTGTGATTACAGCTACGAATATCAGACGAGAAAGCAAAAGGCGAGATAAGCATCTTGTTAGACTGCTTTTTGATTCTCAGAAGCCGACCCGCAACGAGTTTCACTAGCGATGCGTGCTAGATTATGAGCTGATCAATTCTGTCCATTTTCGTATAGATATTTTAGGTACTGTGATACATTTCATTATTATGTATTCATTGTTTTTATTATCTTTATTATTTTTATTATTATCACTAACAACTATTCGAGTACGCCTCTCGAATGTCCACGAACATGTGGTTAAATGATATTTTAATACAAAAATCGGATATTAGAATTTTGTAATGAACAATAACTAATTCTGCCCCATACCGTTCACAGAGCCTGTTCAATGAACCTAAATAAACACAAAAACGTCTACGCAAAAATAATTGTTCTAATATAGAAATGGCTGTGACTAACGAAGAGAAATATCACGGTGAACTGAATAAAACGTCATTTAAACTTGTTACACAAGAGGCAAATACATTTTACCCATTAGTTGCGCGTGACCTTCGACTTTTCCTTTTTATTATACAGGAGCAACACATATACAAACCGTACACCATTTTTGAAAATTGGTATTACTCTTCGTTTATTTACATTTACAAAATACCATTTGACATTTCTGTATTTTCATACATATTTACATTCAGTAGCGCGTATGAATTTAGATGAAAATATAATGAAAACCCTACAATACATACAATTAAATACGCATGTATTAAAAGATACAATTAACGGCGTGAAGAACGAGCTGTGCAGTTTAAAAATGCGCCCCTTCCAAAGCGAATGCAAGGCCACGAATTCGAGAGCAACTCACGTTTTTTCAGAAATATTTTTATTTTCCCCTCATACTTAACACTAGATCAAGTTCAACCTCCCATACAGCAACGGAAATTCCAATATTCTCTAAGAAACTTAGAATGAAATGGAATGCAATGGAATTTTCTGAGGCATCTGGAACGACTTTCGGAGCCTGTACCGGAAGCAGCGTAGCTGCGAAAGGAGCACCAGGTAATGAAAGGCCAGGCATACCTCCCGCGACCTAAATCACCATTACGAACCCGGATGGCAGCTCTCCGTCTGTCCGCCGCACAGCGGACTGTTCGCTGCCAGCCTACTGCCTATCCTTCACCTCCAACCGGTGTATCAGTTCCCTTCGCCCTTCCGACAGCCCGATCACGATATTCATCGCCTCCCATACAGAGCCAACCAGACCGTACACCGCCACCCCATCCACAGTCAAGCCCGACCGTCCACCGCCGACCCGGCTGTCCACCACCAAGTCGTCCAACCACCAACCGGGAGCGGTAGCTCAGTGCATCAACTGATGTCACTGCAGCGCCTCTGATCGGGTGCTCCTAGGTTCGAGTCCGGACGGCGGCAGGATTTTCGACACTAGCTTATCAGCTGGGTTGAATTCAGTCGCTGTCTGGAGGAGAATTCTAGAGGCCGGCTGCTCTGATCGGTAGTTTTCCGTGGTTTCTCCGATCAACACCAGGCGAATGCCGGAGCAGTACCCTACCAAACGGGCCACGGACCGCGCGCGATCTCTCCTTCCCATTACTTGTCCTATCCTCTCCCCTTACACACACACGTACACTGTCGTGCACTACACTACCACATATTCCGGAAGACCGGTCAGGAGCTTACAGCTTGGCCCGGCTGGGGCGGTGCCCCGCTGGTGGGAGAGTCCTGTTTAGGGAAACCCCACTGCCCGACGGTAGGTCGGCGCCGGATCTTGCCATCCAGCGGGGAAAGATCACCACCATCTCCCGAGAAAAACGCACTACACTTACGGGACTAATGACCAAAGCAGTTGTCGCTCCCTTCCCGCACATCACCAACCCCCGCCTCTCCATCCAACGCCAATCCGATTCCCCATCAACCCGCCCGTCCGTCCAACGCCTAACCGCTCGCCATCCCATTCGCCTTTCTAGCAGGCGTTCATTGCCTCTCCGTTCCTCCGCTCTCCGTATACCCGCTCGATCGCTCGCCACCAGGCTGTCTTTCAGCCCAGCCCTCCGCCCGCCCGCTGCCCCGGCGCTTGCCCGTCCGTCCGCCAACCACTCAGCCCCGCCCTCCACGCCACCGGGCAGGTCCTTCGTCGGGGAGCGCTCGTGTTTCCGGCCCGGGGGAAGAAAGCGCGCGCCGCCATTAAGTGGAGTCCCCGAGCTGCATTTGATATTCATGTCATAGCCCAAACATAAAATTGAAATAAGCGCTCTCGGAAGCGCCGCGCGAAGGGCGGCGAAGAAATGAAGGGAGCAGCCCGTGGAGCGAGGTTGATGGAGTGTGATTAAAGACGGAGATGGGGAAGGAAAAAACGCGAACGGTCGAAATATTAAGGAGGTGAATCAAAAAATCGGGATACAGGGTGGAGGAGTCTGATGAAGACAAAAGAAATAGGAATGGGAACAAAGAATATTACGCACGGCAAGCTCCCGGGAGAGCGCAGAACGGAGACAAAACCTAATACCAACGAAAAGGTTACTGATGTAAGGGAGATAACTATTTAGGAAAGAGGAGACTCATAAATAAAGAAGAGTAATTACAATTAATATTTAAAACAATTCCAATATCGCCGACTTCAATTATGGAGACATATTTTCACGCAACTCATATGTACTAAAAATTAGGGCTCGAATTTCGTGTAAAGGCATGGACGTTTTCGCCTTGAGATGGCGTGGAAATCAAATGGCGTAAACATAATACCATGCACTAGAGGAAGTACTTCAAACCTTTCCTTTCGCAATTGTAATGCATTAAAAAAACCGATTCCGCCACTGAGGTATCAAACAAATCGCATTGCGGCGAGTGAAAACAGTCAATGAGACGATAGGAGCGACGCTGTTTTCGGGTACAGCGTTCAAGCAGACGAGCTGATAGTATTTCGCGATTAATGATTTCGTTTCGAGTGTTATTTGTTCAGTTTATTTTGCTTTTCATTCCTTCAGCCAGGGAGCATCCTTAGCACCTGGAGTTTCGAAACGGTCACCCATTTAGGAATAACAGAGTCTTGAACTTCAACCTCGGTGACCTGACAGAACCTCGCTAAGCAATTCATCTACAGACTGGCGATTGTACGTAGTATCGGAACGTGACTGAATGCAAGGTCATTTTATTTCTTTAATCCACTTCCCAACAAAGCGAGGAAGGATGTTCTCTAAAATAATTTCATTTATGAACTAAATTGCCTAACAGTGAGAAAAAATATATAAAAATCTGCAAAGGAAAGCTATTGTACATACATGTGGGTAAAGAAGAAATGCGAGGCAGAAGAAAATCCATAACAGGAAAAGAAAAGAAAAAGCTGAATAGTAAATGCCGAAGAAAAATGCGATTTGTAATTCAGCGTACAACCAAAAGAAGACAAGTGAGAAAGTACCATCGTGTGCACGATTCAGTGTGGACGGATCTACATCTCGCCTAATGGGTTCGCGTGGGTCTCAGCAAACGAGGCCACTGGGAAAACGCGTTAGCCACGGCCGAACATGAACATGCATACGCGCATATCGCCACCGACAGGTACTACCTAAGCTTCATGTAGGTCGATAGCGATGTACGAGTATATGACTGTTTTTACAATCTTCGTGTAGATACACTGGCCGAAGCGTAAGAACGAGTTGCGGCCATAAAAAAACCTTTCAACTCTGTCCTACCGACTTCCACATTTCTTTCCCCCTGCCACATCAATTGTGAATGGCCAGTTATCGAGTGAATGTTTACGGAACACACGCCACCAGGGGTGATATACAATGCTTTCACAATTGTTCTGCGCTTACTAGCCATTACGCAACTCTCCGCTGGGAATTTTCGCGCAGCGTGAAATCCATATCGACTAAGCCCGAACAATACCCCAGCAAATTAGGATGTCTGTCAAGTTTCTCACTTAAGTGTCGAGTTTGACATACGTCAGCGGCATTGACAGCTGTGCCAATGGGAGAGCTTGCAAGACGCCGGTAAGCGGCTGGCCAGCTGACAAAATCCGCTGCCATTGGGTCGTGGCCAAACGCACAATGGAAATACTTTCCCGAAGCTTTTCTGGTTGCGACTCGGCTCTTATTAGATTTCGCAGAAAGTCTACGGCCAATGCCCAGAAACAAGATTTATACTTCAAAGTGAAATTGAGAAATTCCTATAAGACAATCAGTTCTCTCCCCCTTACTTTCCGTTCACCAGAAGTTTCGTCACAATTGAAATGTCTGGCGTTATATTAAAAAAAGGAAATTAAAGAAAATTTCCAATTTAATTAAAAAGCCATACATAGAAACGTCAGTTTGTAAATTAATTTTCAGCTTCACAATGAAATACGTTTCAACAATAACAAGTTCGTTGCAACATTTATAATTTATCTATTATTATATCCGAATTTGCATTTCTATAACAAACATTTGCGTTATCAATTGAAGGAAATTAAATGCACAGTAATAACCTCCATTATTTTCCTTAATTCTCTATATGACATAATATACGTGTTACTACAGAATATTGCTCTTTAGTGCTGATATTCTTAATTCGCTCTTTCATCTTCCACTCTTCAGTTGTTTTCATTTTAAGAGAAATGCAATTACAACTTAACAACTCGATAAAAATCGTGGTAAATATTCTCAAAAAGAATGTTTACAACATTCACTTGTTCATTTATGACGAAGCAGATAAGAAAGGAAATGTCCAGAAACCTGAAGCGGTGCGAAGCCTTTCAACCCTATAGTAAAATGAGCAATTAACACAATCTCTAAAGTCTCTGGGACTTTAATTTCCGAGGGAAGGTCATATTTTAACGAAGAAAAAGTCAAATATAATCAAACTTCAAGGCAAATTTACGTTTCTCAACCAACATTTTTTCATTATTATACAAAAATCTTCTTTCAGACATGCACCTCCACACAAAAAAGCAGACAAATGTTTCATGATTGGAGATCGTGTCATAAGTACGATCGTCGTCTGTAAATGCAAACTCCAGCCGGACTACGGAAGAGCGTGAGTGTTTTCATTATGCGTTTGTGGTAACGTACCTAGTCAACGTATCACATCATATACTGCCAAAATATTCGTAATTCTCTACCCGATAAATTTGGAGTACGTACTGGGATGGGGTCGGGGGCAAACTCGGTGTGTGAAGGAAATAGACCGAGATGAAACGACGAGCTTCCTCGGTAACAAAGGAAACTGGTGCGTGTTCTAAGTTTGGGTGGTTAGTAAGAGAGGTATCTTCCCCACTTGGCAATATGGTATAGGCGAAAAAAAAGGAAACCGTTATGTCCCAAATAACCATCGGAATAGTAAACCAAAAATTACTGACAAGGCAACCTCCGGTAGCACGATTGTTTATCTACGACAAAAGAGAACAAAGCGAATTCTGCGCAACAGCCAACAATGAACAATTGATGCCACTGACACACCAGTGATATGCACGAACACCAACACCCAGAAACTTTTTAATACATGCAATATTAGGAAAACATTAGAAAACAAAAAACTATGTAAAAAAAGTTGCACAAAGACGAAGAAAACCGGTTCAAGTAACCGCACTCAGCGCAACGGCTATCGATAGAGTGGCCAGGTACGTTGAGAGCATTCAGTGACCTTTGTCTTCAAGAGGTCGAGGAAATACTATCACTCGATGTAAAGCTAACCTTGTTTCCTCGGACCATCTCTTGTTTGAAATCTTCACCCTCTGAATACACTGATTGATGTTTTCGGGCACGTCAACTGTGATCATTAGTCCCGTAGATAATGCTTTATCCCGGGAAGTGGCCACATTCCTCTTCCGCTGGACGAGATCCGGGGCCGACGTACAAGTCAGGGGATTTCTGCCTCGAGTATCTTCCCCAAATGGGCACCGCCCCAGCCGATACAATCTCTAAGTTCCCGTCTGGTCTCTCGATACGTGTGTTAGAAAGAGGAAGGAAATTTCGCGCGCGATACATGGCCCGTTTGTTACGTCATTGCCCGGCAGTTCGGCTGGTATTGTTCGGAGAAAATAGAAAACTATCAGAGCAGCCTGTCGCTAGAATTCTCCTCCATATCGCGACTGAATTTGTCGTAGCTCGACTGCTGGTGTCGAAAATTCGCCAATATCTGGACTCTACGCTTCGAATTCGGGATTCACTCTTAGAACGGTATCTATCTATTAGTTTGCGTTCTGGAGGAAGAATGCCACATCCATACATTTGTTAAAAACTTGCAACATCGTTGGAGCAGGTGCATAAACACAAAAGGAAACGATTCTGAGAAAGTTGATACTTCGATCCAGTTGTAACTCAATGACGTAAGGCTCGAAGATGTACTTATAAATTAAAGGGCGATGTTCTTCATAGTCGTTCTCGTATTCATGTTTAGGAGAAAATTTCATAGGTTATAGCTCTCAGAAAGGGAAGAGTAGAGATAACTGATCGTTCAATACAAGCGGCAGTTTTCTAATTTTCGAATCCCACACCCGAAAGGAGTGATAACCAAAAGAAATCACTATTTCCATACTTTGCATCCAAGATCCGACAAAATAACATTTTTTTCACTACTTTCCCAGGAAAAACTTACACAAAAGGAGTTTAATTATACTTGCTTTTTTATGTGGCATCTGTGGGTAGTATCTCAAAGATGGAATTCGGCACGACATTTTGCGTCTTTCTTGATCCTGCCGCAAGATGTCGTACGATCGCGACCGTATCAAGCAGTGCTGCAGATCAAGCGACAGTAGCGGCAGGAATGAGAATGACGCAAAAAGTCATGCCGAATTCCATCGTGGAGATACTACCTACAACTGCGACGTTAGGAAATCCCATGAATAGCGTAGTGTTGGCAAACCGTTTTCCCGATACACGATAAAGCAAACCTCTCTGAAAATATTGCACCATCACCCGCTGTACGCTTAAGTGCTGCGGGTTGCATAGATGCTCGATTCGTTTCTTGGCAAGGAAGACGTTCACCCTGCCCGTCTTTTAAGTAGGCTTTATTCTAGAAGACACTAGAATAAACTTTATTCTAGACTTCTAGAAGTGGTATTCTCTCTCTTTACACAGTCTCGGGAAACCAATTCTTACGCTCTTCACGCTGTCGCTATGTTCTTCCTTTCAGAATACCCCATAAGACTAGCATTACGGACGCGGTGTTTGGCGAAACTGCGCTTTTTATGGGTGTTTCGGAAACTCATTCCTCGAGAACATGTCATGGTCAGAATACTGCGAATGTAATAGATTGTAAGAAAATTGCTCGTCCTTTTTTGCTTCTTTCTGAATAATGGATGGACATTTGCAATTTTTAAAATACACTTTAGTTTGATACAATTTCACCTGCGTAGTCACACTTTGAAACAAACTTGATGGTCAAATATCGTTAGTCATATATTGTAGCCCTCTTCGTGAATGGAAAAGCGAAGAGCATCGAAGAGATTCACAAAAATACCACAGAAGAGATCAGAATCGCTTATCTGCTTCCGTATCGCGAATTCAATATAATGACTTGTATGTCTGCAGATTAATAAATAAACATCTTGTATTCCAGATTTTAAATAACGTTCTGAATTAATAATACAATTTTGTCTTTCCGACTCATTTGCAAAATACTTGGGTCGCTCCAAGAACTGAGAATTACTATCTAAGTCCTGAATTGCAAAAGGCAGATTTGACCAGAACGTCCCCCCCTTTCTTATCTCGAAAGCCCATATACGTAACGGTTATTGCAAAAAACTTCCACGTAAAACCCAAACCAAAAATTAAAAATACATGGGAGTTTTTTTTTTTTTTCCTTTCAAAATTCAAAATTTATTGCTTGTTTATCCTTGAAAATAGATTGTATTACATGGGAGTTTTTGTTGTTTTTGTCCCTTTTAAAAATTCAAAATTTAAGTAGTATATGACTTAGTATAGGGATCACAGAATTTAGAAAATGTGCACACAATTCACTTTTCCCCATAGCACGTCATACGCAGTTTTTAACTGTTTTTGACGTAAAATAAAAAAAATAAATAAAAATAAAAATCGAGTGTCACTCTCATCACTACAAGGTCTGAAGTTAACGGCGTAATCCCACAACTGCTTCAGAGTGAAAAAAACAGTGCGCTTTGTAACACAATTTAAAAATTATTTATTTTTAAAAATCCATTCCTCCTGATAAATTTTGTTGCGGTGCAGAAATGTCTCATAATTATCGACCTATCAAATCAAATACATTTCTCTCTTTAATACGAACCTCGTTTTTCCCTGCTCCAAATACCATTTTGTGTGTCTCAATTTTATGTTTCCTCGCCGACAATGGCCAAGTCGTACGCACACCGACCACCTCGGGCGAAAGCTCTCCGAGGTTTATCGACCCGCTGCGACGCGACCGCGTACTAGTGTAAGCCGTGGCTCAGCCGCGCCTCGCAAGATATCCCAATCTCACGCGCCGAGGGGGAAACGCTGTCAATCAATCTGCTTTATGTCGGCGCCGCGCTGCTGCGAAAGCAATTCTTGCCCGGCGGCGTCGGAGCAAGCGGGGCCGCGAGCAGCCTGCGAACCCGGCGGCGGACGACCCGACGCTCGTAAGCGAGAGGGAGATAGAACACTGCAGAATACACGAAAGCACTCGACGTGCGCGAATTTGTAAGAGAAGTTAAAATTGGAGTGTCCCACACAAGGAACTGAGAAATAGGAAGGTCGGTTGGTTGGTTAGTTAGTGATTCCGGGCGCGTCAACAGCTTAGGTCATTAGTCCTGTAAGTGTAGTGCATGTTTTCCTGACGAGATAGAAATGATCATCCCCCGCTGGATGGGAATATCCGGCGCCGACTTACCGTCGGCTAGCGGGGTTTATCTCTAACCAGGACTCTCCCACCAGTGGGGCACCGCCCCAGCTGGGACAAGCTCTAAACTCCCGACTGGTCTCCCGGAATATGTGGTAGTGTAGTGCATGTTAGTGTGCGTGGGTGTGTGGGTGGGTGTGTAAGGGGAGAGGATAGGACAAGGAAGAGGAAGGAAACATAGCGCGCGGATCATAGCCCGTTTGTTAGGGTACTGCTCCAGCATTCGCCTGGTGTTGATCGGAGAAACCACGGAAAACTACCGATCAGAGCAGCCGGCTGCTAAAATTCTCCTCCAGAAAGCAACTGAATTCGACCTAGCTGAAAAGCTAGTGTCGAAAATCCTTCCACCGTCAGGACGCGAAGCTAGGACCTCCCAGTCAGAGGTGCTGCAGTGACAGCAGTTGATGCACTGAGCTACCGCTCCCGGTGAAATAGAAAGGTTAATCCTGTCAGCCGCACAAGAGAAAGACCAAGAAGACGAGATAGCGATAACTATAAAAGAGGAAATCGTTTTAACAATTCACGTCACCACTCGATGAAAAAGAGCCTCACGCTATAATGGAATCGTAATTTAAACGAGACAGAGGAACACAAATGATCTGATAAGAAGCGTCTGCGAAGTGAAACAATCTCGAAAACCGCACATAAATGCATCGCAACACGAATACAATAGGGGAAACGTCCCAACTTTTATAGACATCACTGAGGCAAATGGATCTGGGGAATGTGAAATTACTTCCAAGCAGAAATTACAGTTTTCACACCACATTTCAAGGAATATGTATGTGAGAGCTGAGAAGTAAGATTATTTCAAAGGTGAGATCAAAATTCCCAATCAAAAATGCATCGCATCAGGACCACCAAACTACCCTTTGAGAACGATACCAACATAGATAAAAAACAGATTTAAGACCAACGCATCAAAAAAATTTCCACATTTTCCAAACAATTTATTCGACTAATTCATTTTGTATGCCCAGCGCCCAGGACTGTGTACCCCTTTTTCCATGAATGAAAGAAAACTGTAGGTTTAAGAAAATTCTCGATTACAATAATTTTCCGTTTGAACGCGAATGGTGTCTTGTCACGACACTAACGCAAGGGAGGGTATATTAACGCTCCAAAGGGTACATTAAACCCGGGTTTTCAAAATATTTACTGCGGCCATAATTTTAACCTAGAACCTCCCCATCTTTCGCTCAGAATAGTAAAAGAACAGACATTAGGAAGGAGGGGCTGCGAGGGAAGCCGCGAGGAGAGCAGTAGGGCGAGGACGATGGCGATAGTGAAGGCAAGGGCGAGGACGAGAGCGAGGGCGCGGACGAGGGCGCGGCGAGGGGGCGCGGGCGAGGGCGAGGGCGCGGGCGAGGGCGCGGGCGCGGGCGAGGCCCCGGCGAGGGCGCGGGCGAGGGCGAGGGCGAGGGCGCGGCGAGGGCGAGGCGCGGCGCGGGCGCGGGCGAGGGCGCGGGCGAGGGCGCGGCGCGGGCGCGGCGCGGGCGAGGACGAGGGCGAGGGCGAGGGCGAGGCGAGGCGCGGACGAAGCGCGGGCGAGGGCGGGCGCGGGCGAGGGCGAGGCGCGGGCGAGGGCGAGGGCGAGGGCGAGGGCGAGGGCGAGGGCGAGGGCGCGGGCGAGGGCGCGGCGCGGGCGGGCGAGGGCGAGGGCGAGGCGCGGGCGCGGGCGCGGGCGAGGGCGAGGGCGCGGGCGAGGGCGAGGGCGCGGCGCGGCGCGGGCGCGGGCGAGGGCGAGGGCGAGGGCGAGGGCGCGGGCGACGGCGAGGGCGAGGGCGAGGGCGAGGGCGCGGGCGAGGGCGAGGGCGCGGGCGCGGGCGCGGGCGAGGGCGAGGGCGCGGGCGAGGGCGAGGGCGTGGGCGAGGGCGAGGGCGCTGGCGAGGGCGCGGCGAGGGCGTGGGCGGGGCGAGGGCGAGGGCGAGGGCGAGGGCGAGGGCGAGGGCGAGGGCGAGGGCGCGGGCGCGGGCGAGGGCGGGCGCGGGCGAGGGCGAGGGCGAGGGCGAGGGCGAGGGCGCGGGCGAGGGCGAGGGCGAGGCGCGGGCGCGGGCGCGGGCGAGGGCGCGGGCGAGGGCGCGGGCGCGGGCGCGGCGCGGCGCGGGCGCGGGCGCGGGCGCGGCGCGGGCGGGCGCGGAGCGGCGCGGGCGTGGGCGTGGGCGAGGCGTGGGCGAGGCGCGGGCGAGGGCGAGGTGTGGGCGAGGGCGCTGGCGAGGGCGCGGGCGAGGGCGCGGGCGAGGGCGCGGGCGAGGGCGAGGGCGCGGGCGAGGGCGAGGGCGAGGGCGAGGGCGTGGGCGAGGGCGCTGGGCGAGGGCGCGGGCGCGGCGAGGGCGCGGGCGAGGGCGAGGGCGGGCGAGGGCGAGGGCGTGGGCGAGGGCGAGGGCGAGGCGCGGGCGTGGGCGAGGGCGAGGGCGAGGCGCGGGCGAGGGCGAGGGCGAGGGCGAGGGCGAGGCGAGGCGCGGGCGCGGGCGCGGGCGCGGGCGCGGGCGAGGGCGATGGCGATGGCGAAGGCGTGGGCGTGGGCGTGGGCGAGGGTGGCGGCGGGGCAAATCAATGCGCCGGCGCGCACGCCCCATGTGCGCGACGCAGATCCGCAAGATCCCAAGGGAGGGGCAATCAGCTGGCGCGCCAGTTGAGGGGACAACCGGGCCGCGGCGGCGGGACAGCTGTGCACTCGACACGACGCCAGTGACCTGCAGCACCGACAGAGCGCCACAGAGGCGATGGCGAGGAGCTTCTCATACTGCGGGACGGGCGTGTCCGGTTTAAAACAACAAAACCCGAATCCTAACGTGAAAAATCATGAGCAACCGAAGGTAAACCGATGACGAAAAAATTGTCATTTAATGTGTTCTGATTAAGACTGAAATCGACCTCGACATTGCTCCGATTAAACAGAGTTAGTCCACTTGCCAGAGAATAGTCCATTAGGGTGCGACATCCAACTTTGCTAGTTTGCGGGACGATAATGGACCGGGGTTTGTAAACTCACTCATCGCACTGAAGGTAGATTAACGCTGCACGTAAGTGAACACGATTTTCACGGGAACGCTATTTTCAAACTGCAGGTCAGGGAATAGCACAAAGGCAATTACGAGCAGCTAGCTCGAGAGCAGAAACATGACGCGGACGCAATAAAACAACCCCGACGAGAGAGTTGTACGGAGCCAAAGCTTACGAAAGCTCATATGATCAAAGCGCGCCGCGGCTCGCCGGGCTGGTTCCGCAGGATCCGCAGCAGCGGGCGACCCCGGATCGGCGGCGCTGCGGTTCGCGGGGGCGTGACATACCGGCAGAGGCCGGGCCGTTGCGCTCTGCCCGCCCCCGCCTCCGTGACCCGTTGCGCTGCACCCCTCCTCGCCCCGCCCCGCCCCGTGCCGTGCCATGCCGGCGCTCGCGCCCGTGTCGGGCGGGCGGGCGCCCGCCCGCGTGCTTAGTCCGTATTGATCCCGGGCGCCGGCGCTGGCCCACGTGCCGCAGCGGCAGCAAGGCGTCCGCCGCCCACGCGCTGCGCAGCGCGGCACAGCCCCGCCCCGCCCCGCGTCACGCCGCAGCCCCCGCCCCCGCGCCTCCGCGCTGCCATCCCCGAACCGCCTTCACCGCCCCTCCTCCCAGCCGCCGTCGTCACCTGCATCGCCAGAGTTTCGCGCAGAACATTGTACCCAGTGGTGGCTCAACGCCAGTCCGCCTTCGCGAAACCTCCCGTCTCTAGAGTCACCACACTGCCTAATCTAGGCTTACTCAACCTCCAGCCCCTAATCCGCCTCCCGCGTCCTCCGTCTTCTCTCCTCAGCCCTTCCCGCCCACGCACCGCCACTTTTCACCCCCCCCCAATCCCCTCATTCCAACTACCCCTACCACCCCGGGGATTCGAGGGTGGCGCCTGCCTCGGAAAAATGCTGCCCGCACTCCGCCCGCCTTCCTCCCCCCCTCAAGGAGCGCTCGTATTGCTATCCCTCCTCAGTCCTCATCGCCGCCCTGCCCGCCACGTCGCGGCCACCCGAACCCAATATCCCAACTCACCACGCCCCCCTCCCACCGACACTCGTCACCGTTGTTCGCACCGCAATCTTCGACCGTGACGCGTCTCTCTACGGCTCGCGGCGCGCCGTCGACATCTTTTCAGCGCTCGGTACCGCTTCCCACGCCTCTACTACTATTACTACTACTACTGGGTCCGGTCGATAAGCGCTGCTGCTCCCACTGCAGCCGTCACTCGTCCTCGACACTGCCGCAGACCCGGAACACGCTTCCCGCATTCACGACGACTTCGCACCACATTTAAGTTTCTATCATCCCGCTACGAATGAATTTCTTTCTATTCACCACGCACTATCAGGCCTGGCTTTGGTAGCCCAACGACATCGATTGCCTCTCTCAACGTACATTCTTTCTTCGTCTTCATAATCATCGAGGCCTTCCCAGATCACGTACTGGCCGTGAGCACTCTCCACATCATCCACCTCCCTCGCTCGCATTGCCACAATGCCTACAAGCTCTTATTTTTCAATTACCGCTCATCACAGTCGATCCCCGGCATTCGCTAGAGGCGCTCCCTCTTTTCACTCACTCCTGCCTGTGCACCATCTTTCTCCCCTCTCCAATCCCGTAATTCCCCCTCTCCCCCTCCGCCCACGCGGGAGATTCCTTCGTCGGAGCCCGGCGCCTGCGTTCCGCCGCCTCCGCCTCCAACGGCGCCCCCCCCCCCCGCCCCGCGCCCCCCTCCGCGGCGCGGCCGCCCCCCCGCCCGCCCTGCCGCGCCCTCTTTCGCTCGCTCGCGCGCTCGTCCGCAGACTGCTCAATTCGCCACCGCCGCCGCCCCGCCCCCCCCCTCCCTCGCCCGGACGTCCTGCGCCATTACGTGGCAACGGCCGTCGCTCGCTCGCGCCTTGCGCAGTTACGCCAGATGGCCTTTAGAAAAATGTCGAAGGCGTCTACGGCCCCCCCCCCCCGCCACCGCGCCCGCGCCCACGCCCTGGCCCCTCCACCCCGGGCAATATTGCCTGCCGAGTGGCGAAGAGTGTACCGAGATGCACAAGCAAAAGATTCTAAAGGCACACAATCCGAGAAGATTCAATAGGACGAGACATTTAGCCTTTCACAATTTAATGAATTTCGGCCTTTGAGAGAAAGCAACTTAATGAAATATAAATTTTAAAAAAAAGCATTACGTTCGTCATGGGTACATAATTAGATTCTTCTTACAGTAAGTAGCAGCACAATACAAACGTTCTTTTAACTGTTTGCTTGATAGTTCTACAGGAACTTCTCACTTTCCACAATATCTTAAGAGCTCAGGATGGTACTTGTGAAATTTGTATTTATACGAAAACACAAGCTTCGAAAAAAAAAATACTTTATCTCTCCGAAGATACTACAAAATTGTTTTTAAATCTGCACTATGTTCTCACAGTTTTCTTTCCAATCATCATTATTTCATTTTTACTCTCTTTTACGGTAAACTAAATACTACAACAGTTAAAATTATTTTCTCACTGATGCAGTCTCTCTCTAAAACCAGTGATAACAATTTCCAATGCTTCGATGAACTAATCAAACTGTCGTGGTTTGAACCACAGTATTTTATTTAGGCCCAAAGAGAACAAAAGAATGTCGACACGTCGAAAACCTTCCTTAATTGCCAGTGCAAATGTCATTCGTGAAATGAGGGTGAACAGAAATCAAATGCAAGACAACTCGCTCCCAGATTCCTTTTACCAAACCTCTAAAACACTATTCCATTAGTAACAGAGGCGCATGCACGCAGAATGCTTTTTCGGATGCACGATGCAAAGAAATTCATGAACGAGAAATTCAACTACAAAATTTCGAGCGCTTCTGTAGCCACCAATTAAAAACTCAATTACATTCTTTCCATTCGAAATCGGGAATGGCCATACATCTATATATATACATTTCGCAAAATAAACAAACAAATGCGTTAAAAGGATTATAAAAAGATTTCAATGTGCAGATGACAAAAAATTGAAATATAACCTACTCGCAAACAATTAGACGTAAGAAAAGACTAAATCATCCACATTGAAAACAAGCCACTCACCGATTTCCGTGTGTTAAACAGTCATTCGTCTTGTGGCCCTGACGGGTTACTTACCTGTGAAAAGAAAATTATGATTAGTCACTAATTTGCCGAGCCCTTCAGGATCTGAACAGTGGCCACAAAACACAAAATTCACACGGAAAGTATGAATACGGGATAAGGTGCGATGTTGAAAACAGCTCAATCAGAATCATAAATAATGAAATACTCTGTCGTATTCTCGCTCTTCTAACAAGTTAAAAAAGCTCTCGATCAATCTCGCAAGTTTCCTCATGACAAAGTCCGATTGATTCACTTTTCTAAGCTGCTCCAACATTTTTTCATGGAAACCACCAATCACAGAGCTCACATTATTGAAACCGACCGTTTGACAGCTGCGATTGGTAGTTTCGTTCAAATGTCAGTCTCATATTTTATTTATTCATCCTTCATCAATTTTTTATCCATACACATAGTGTATGCTCTTAAAGAGAGTAAGGGTTGAGAGTAAAGCAACTTAATGGATGCCAGATTTAGTTTAAAAAATTAAACGAAATTTGTACTGAAGGTAATAATCATAAATTAGAATTTGAAACCTTAATGTAATGATAGTTTTCCTTCGTTTGCAACGAAACAATACTTGCACTTATTTATCAGGTATTCAATAACAATGGCTTTAACGAATTGGTCCTAATCTCTTCTGTTCACAGATAACTGGCTGACCGCTCCGAACGGGAAAGCAGTCCGTCTGGAACCCCTATGATAAATGCACACGTTCATGTTCTGAAATTATAACTCAACTATCAAATGCATGCCCGTTGCTACACTGCACTAACAGTGCGTTAACGTCAACGTGAGCATGCACACTAATTATAAGCCTGCTATTTGTGAATTTAAGCTTGCTACAGTCTGCATACTAATACCAGAATCCTTATTTTACTATTTTCAATTATGATTGTAGTTCCTATTTCCAAATATTTGAATTAAACTCTTGTGCATAATACAATTTCCAAGTCTCTTGCCAAATATGAAATAAAATACGTAAGGAATAAAGTTGTGACAAACAATAGTTAATATCTTATAGATTAATACTGATTATAGTAGAAGTACAATACGAAAATACTGTCGAGCAACTCGTCAAAACGAAAAAAACGTATTTGAAGGAAAAAGTACCGCGAACTACAAAAATTCAATATTTTAGAAACTGACATAATGTGAACATCACATACAAGTTGAAAAATAGTTGTTTATACTCTTGACGCGATAAACGACTTTAATAGTCACGTATCTCATGAAGACTCCACCCATTAGCTCTATTGGCCTTAGACAGTCCCTGCCAGGTCCATTTCATATATGACCCTGAGTCGAGGTGTACTGGTGATTACTTCTGAAATATTCGTATTTCCGATCAACGCGGATGGCTGAGATCAGGCGAACATTCGCGATTTGGGTTCGAGGGGTACGTGGTTCGAGGCCCACTTGGTTATTTACTCGTGTGCCGTAACGTGGCAGACTTTCCCACCCCTCATGCATCACCTTTCGAACCGCTTCATTTCCATCCTGGCCTCCCAGGGTGGAGCAAGAGCTTGGAGGAAAGTACACGCTGAACCCAGGCGGTTTCATTCCTTGATCCAGCATGCATGGTGGGTCAGATTTAATCACCCTGTACGTTCCGCTAGTCCTTATCCTATCCGACTAGACAGAAACACTCGCCTACAACCGGCTAGCGTAGCTGAGCCTAATTTCAAAGGAACAATAGAGACGGGCCCAAGGAGTATCTTCCGCCAACTGAGGACAGGGTGAAGTCCTGACACGAAGGCCAATGGTGAAGGAAGGTCGGAAGACTGACCAACCTCCCAGGAACCTGCAGCCCAAGAGACTAGCGAGAGGTCACACAAGAGCCGCCAGACTAAGCAGTGTCCTCATCTAAGAGATATGTATACGTTCATACTAACAGTACCACCGGTGTAATCCGTCTTTGGATAATCCAACGTTCTGGTTGATCTGCCGCCCCCCCCCCGTTACTTGAGACCATGCGTGCAACGACATGATCACCAGTAGACAATTTTTTTATGTACATCAGAAACCCAGACCCAGGAAGCTTGATGTTGCTCTACAGTATATCGAACAGATTGACAGTTCCTCCACGACTATGAATATCTTGTGGACCAACAAATTGTAGACTGATGCCTTCGAAACCAAAAACATTACAGATTTCTTTTTTCAATTAAAAAATTGTTTCTGAAGTTTATTTAGACTTCCTTATTTGTGTCTAATAATTATTTTAAATTAAATTATTACATAATTTTTTTATTTTCTTCTGATAATTCGACCAATTCTTTGCATTCCGACCACACTCCCAGCCCCACAGGTGACGGATCAGCGAGGTGTTAATATATTCTGAAACTTCCAAGTACAACTGCAAGTACATTTACGATTTTCTACCGAACAACCATGGCAGTAAAGTAGAATGTTTCAGAAGAATAAATTATTGCAAGGAAACATCAATATTTCTGCAATGAGATGCTCCGAAATTGGTGTGATCGGTCCGAAACGTGACTGTATTCCAGAAATTGCTAGCCTGAGCTCAAGTCAAGAAAACCTTAATATTGAAACCACGATGACGTTGGAGATGCAAACATGTGCCAAAAATGCTGATAAAAATCGACATATAATTTCCCTTAATATCGTTCTTCGCAAGTGACAATGGTGAAAAGGTTTCTGACGACTGCAATCAGAGCTGAACTGTGTGAAAAACTGCAACTTTCTCCTTAATTATGTTCTACCATCACCACTATTGATTGTAGGTCATCAATCAGCAAATGCGCAACGTAAAATTGCAGAGACGTGAAAGAAAACGGCAAACAAAAAGGTACCCCTTCCTGTTTGTGGGCCCATTGCGAATATTAATTAACAATTACTGGGAGGATATTCCGCATAATAACAAATCTCCAGGGCATTTCGAAAATTCATCGGACGAATGCAATTGAAAATGAATAATACATATTCGACCAACTTTGGCGAAGAAATAATTCATTTATTTCCCCTCACCCCCCACGCCTTTTCGGTGGGCTTTGTCTCCTCAACTACAGCAGAGCCAATTTCCTGGGGTAATGAGAAAGTATTGACGCCGTTCGAAGTTGCGAGACGCCTGTCGTGAATGCCACCCCCAGCGAAGGACAAAAGTCCGCAGTTGGAGTGCATTGCTACAGATGTAAGGCGCTCAAAGAGGGTCGGAAAGTTCGTCGAACCGTCCAAGGCATCGATTGTCCTTTCGTCGCCAGAGGGGTAGTAAGAGCTTGCGCTGCCTGGGGCACTCGCGGGAAAGACATTTTTTAAAGGAAGAATCAACTGAAGATCGTTGGGATCAGAATAAAATACTCGCGTTCTATGGCAAACGATCAAAAACTTGAAACGATAGTTAAATTCTCGAGGGTAATTCAACAGGGAAGAACTTCATTCCACAATTAGACATGCTACATACCACAATCTACACAGACATACGGAACTTCAGCACGTAGATTTTTAACAAGAACATGGTTATCGGCATGGAACTCACAGGAGCTAGGTCGAAAATTCTCATTGGAAGCGCAATCTATTGGCCCGACCTATACTGCAGCGATTCGCATTTCTTCATACATTAGTATGAAAGCTACTCGGATTGTAGACTACTCACAACCAATGGCGAAATTAACCAAAAGCGTTACCACACGCCGTCGATTATACATTGAATCCATTGTCGCATAACTGTGCGCTGGTATAATTGTGGATCTTGACAGATCCTGTTAGTAGTTAACAGGTTCTCAGTCGACGGAAGCGCGCAAATTATGCGGAAGAGAATGGTTTGAAGTCATCAATGCACATGTTTAAAATAAACGAGGGTGATTCAAAAAGTATGACTTGCTGAAATAAATTCCTGAACAATAATTATAAAAAGTATGTCAAATCTACTAGCTTCTCAATATAGTACTTTTCACATTATTGCCTCAATGTTTTTATCCATCAAGATTTTTTTTTTTTTTTTTTTTTTTATTAGGCCTTATCCAAATATCCACCGCTTTCTTCATGTCATCGCTCTCAATTCGCCGTGCTCTCAAAGCTTCCTTCACACCTCCAAACGCATGATAATCAAAAAAAGAGCAAGTTCTCAGCTGTATGGGTGGCGTTGTAAGGTATATAATTTAAGTTTTGAAATGATTTCAAGAGTAGGAGTAGCGTTTTTTTTTTTGGGGAACGAGCGTTGCCGTGACGGACTGACCCTCTGAGGGTGACAAGTCGCCCACTGCAACGGCTTCGTATTGCTGGCTTTGGCTCCTTCCCCAACTCTGCACTGTACTGGGTACTATTCATTCTTTGACAACTTCCCTGATGGCGCTCCAAAACAGATTTATTAACATCCTAGAAGTGAACACTACCTTTCCGGTGAAGGATTGTGAGAACACCGCTGGGACAAGCAGAGCGTTGCTCATCGACGACTGATGTCCGTTCCTTTTTAAAGGCATTTACCTAGTCGTATTTATCTTTCGCTAAAGCTGTTAACAATTTCATAATCTTTCTATGAATTTCTGGAATTTTTATGCCCTCAGACCACATAAATCTAATGATTGCTCGCTACTCTTCTACAGTGCATATCGCCGATGCATCGCCATTTTCGTTCATTTTCCCTTCGTATTGCATAGATCACATCGTACGTTTAGAATATGCCAACATATTCTTGAAGTATAACAATATAATCTTTCTTTTGCGGGAATTTCAGATGTCTAAAGTGTTCAGTTTGTAGAATATTATGAATTTACTATTATTCTTTGAACAACCTTCGTGGGTTCATGCGATTCCCATTAAATAGTAGTTGATGCAATTAGTTTATAATATTAAGCTTTATTACACGAACACAAGTTCTGAAAACGAGCGACTTTAGAAGCGAGCTTTCAAATTTGTACGAATGCAGTAAAGCAACATTATAAACTAGTTGCATACGCTATTTTTTGTATAATAGAATTATAAATTTATAAGAGAGTCAAATTTAATTTTGCGAAACAACTTTCTTGTGACGTCTCGGGTATTCGACATCTATGCGAAAAAATCTTTGGTCGGTTAATCCGTTTACCTTCACTTCCCATGATTCTCTCGCTGCGATTGGCTGAACGCATGATGACGCAATCATCCATGCCGTAAAATCTAATACGTCACCATTTCTGCCGTAAAATGCCGGATTATGAACGATTTCTTGCAACAGAAAAGGTCGTTTACAACGCTGGTATAGAAAAAAAAAATATTTATACTTTTCAGTCAGGAGGCACGCGCCCATCTTCCTCCGCCACGAGCTTCGCCATTGTTCGTGGCCGCCGCACGGCACCCGAACAGCGGGACAATGGGGAGTGGGGGGAGGCAGGGCCGGCTTCATTTCGCCCTCGGGCCGAAGCGCAGCCGCAGGGGCAGCCGGAATACGCTGAATCCACGCGCCGGCGGATCACGCGACCCGCGCGCAGGAGCGGAAATGGAGCCCGCGGGGATCGTGGCGGGGAGGGGCGGAAAGGGGAAATGGGGAGCGGGGGCGGGGGCGGGGGCGGGGGCCGGAGCGAAACGCTCCCCCGACGGAGTCGCGACTTCTCGGGCGTTTATCAATGTTAATGTCATTAATATTAACTAACCTAATAATCTTCTACGGTCGAAACAACACCCCTGCACATCCACTTCGCGGTTTTAATTTCTTTGGAACACACAGATGGTAATTTGACGTTGAATCGCTCTAGATTAATACAAAATACGTTTGCTACACACGGAGAATATTAAATATAACTTCATGCATCGGATGTCCATGTCGAACCTTTGTAAGAGTATAAATCTTTCACGCGTTGACTCGAGTATCTTGCTCATCTCCCTTTTAAGTTTCATGACGACAGACGTTTTCATACCATTGTTGCTACTGTGATACTGTAGTACTACACTGTCAGTGATACTTTTACATAAAAACTGCAAAGAATGAAATATTACTTCCCCGTAAGTATATTTTCTTAAATATTCTAGTGTTCTCTCATACTAGTGAATTGCTTTACGAAACTCTCTTTATATTCAGGAGAGAAGACCTGGTTTCTATTGGAACACAAATTTTCTTAAAATGGAAGTATTAAGTCTATTTCTTATTGAGGATACTTTTTTGGACCAGAGATAAGAATTTTATAAGGTCTCGATACCTCACGGAGAGGAGACAATAGAGAAAATAAGGTCTTGTACTAGCTCTTCTGTCACAGAAAAAAATATGCAATGACATTAGATTCAATCATGAGCTATCATCTAGCAACGAATCAAAACCACATAAATCCCACGAAGTCTCGAACTTCGCCCGAAATACTCAAATATTCTTCAGGGTCTTTTAAATAGCGTATGACACGAGTGCTTTCGATAGAAAAATCCACCGACTCAGGCTGCTGCTGTTTTCGAAAGGGAAAATGAATATTCGGAAATAAGTCGACCTGAGCAGCCTTATTTCACAAGCAAGACTAATATACGATTATGCGCAAAAGTTTAATCATCACATGTGTATGTAATTGAAGCTTACAGAACAAGTGCTTTATTGAGTGTTTTTCACATTTTTATTTCGTCACAAGATTTTAAAAAAAACTATAAACAATATTACATCGTTATTATCAAAAAATGTGCAATATTTTACGGTTTTATTGTAATACAAATAAAAATTGATGATTTTTAGTAACATTTCGCATAGATAATTTACACGTTGTTTAATTCCTTTTAGATCATGAAAATCCGTTGATTGGTCAAATATAAAGGACGGAAAGTCTCAAAAGTCCATTGTGGCAAACAACTACAGCACGCGCAGCTGCATGAAAACAACTCTTCGTTAGAGGTACAAAGCACGCCTTCAAGATACGTGAAATTACTGTTCCCATGTTCCTAACAGACCATACTAAAAAGAAGTAGTTATCCACTTTTCATATTGTCTGAAATTTTCTAACACTAACTGAGTATCAAGCGGACACTGAGCACGTTCTAAGCATTCATGGTTGATATATCGCATTGATCCTAGTGAATCCATGTCATATTTATATTCTTTATTAGTTATCATCCGGGTAGCAGCGACTTCAGTAATGAAGTACGTACATTATTTTAGTATTTCGCTCACTATCTACGTGTATGGACAGACACTTAATATTCTAACAAATAAGTCAAATTATTAGCAGGGACATATGACACCTTACCATCCATCCAGTTTTATAGCTCCCCGAAAAGTTCACTCATGAAACGAGAAATTGGGAATAATAATGACGGAAAATTATTTTTAACTAATGATAAAATATGTGCATCGTTATCACAAGATGGCATTTCGTCATGGATATTGATCCCACCCCTTCCACAGTGTTTCGCCCCTCCTCGATTCGAAAATTCTCTGATAAGTATTTTTGAAAATATGAAGATAATTCCTCCAGCCTTAATGGTTCTCGGGTTTCGATTAAGGGTGCGCTAGCAGGATGAAAATAAAACGATTGTGCATAGACGACGCTGATATGAATACGTAAAAGTGTACTCCCAAAATTCACGATTCGTAGTTCGTAAATTAGTAAATCGCGAGAGTATCGCTCAGTTTCGAACGTGACTTCCATTTTTTAAATGAATATTTATGAGTAAATTGTTCATAACAAATTACCTCGACGGGGGATTTAACTCCATTTTCCCGGTTTTCGACCAGCTACTCTGACCTCTGGGTTATCGAGACAAGTATGCTCAAAAATGGTTCTTGGGCCCGTTCATTCCCCACATATTTCATATTTGTCACCACTATCATTTTCATGACTAAAGCTGGCCGTATCGTTTAAAAGCGTAGGTTACCTCAATAGCCGAGTGGTCAGAGCAACATGGCGCAAACTAGGAGAACCGGGATCGATTAAAAGTCAAAGTAATTCATGGTTTGAACCATTTACTCATTTAAAACGGTTGCGAAGTAAGGAAGTGACAGAATAGTCATCAATTACAGAGCGAATCAAACCTCCAGTTGTATTTGACGTAGCCACAAAGAAGACAGAATTGTGACAATTAAATTTTCATGTTCCACGGATGAAACACAATGCAAGCGCTGGCCGGCAGCGCATTGCAAGCGAGGGGAGTCGATCGCAGAGCGAGAAGCCGGTGGCCCCACGTCCGCAAGGCGGAGCGGTTGTGGAGGCTCCGAGCGAACGGAAGAGCAGAAGCGATTCGATTTGCATTATGGCCTCCCGCGTGTAGCGGCCGGACGGGCGCCCCCCGCGCGCGCGCGCGCGCGAGCGCGCGAGAGAGAGGGAGAGGGAGATAGGGCGAGAGAGGGAGGGAGATAGGGCGAGAGAGGGAGAGGGAGATAGGGCGAGAGAGGGAGAGGGAGATAGGGCGAGAGAGGGAGAGGGAGATAGGGCGAGAGAGGGAGAGGGAGAGAGGGCGAGAGAGGGAGAGGGAGAGAGGGCGAGAGAGGGAGGGGAGAGGGGCGAGAGAGGATAGGGCGAGAGAGAGGAGAGGGAGATAGGGCGAGAGAGGGAGAGGGAGATAGGGCGAGAGAGGGAGAGGGAGATAGGGCGAGAGAGGGAGGGAGATAGGGCGAGAGGGGAGGGAGATAAGGTGAGAGAGGGAGGGAGATAAGGTGAGAGAGGGAGAGAGATAAGGTGAGAGAGGGAGAGATGCGGAGAGACAAGGACCTGACGCAGCGGAGCGCGTCAAGGCGAGATGGCGTGTCTGAGGGAGGTAAGCGATGTAGCGGAACTCCATGAACGACGCGGAACGGGGTGGATGAGGCAAGAGACATGATGAGGTGGAACCAGGGAAGTTAGGACGGGAGGAGGGCAGACAATGGCGAAAAGGGACAGCAGGAAGATGGAAGATACCCTATTTCGAGGATGAGGAGTGAATCCCTGAAGTGGACCCCATTCTGCGAGAGAGCCAGCCGAGTGAGACACTGAATTTCATTGAATGGGTAGTAAGGAGGACGACATGAAGAGGGCTAGGAAGCTCGGCCGAGATGAGAGGGATAGGAGTCGACGGAACGGAAACCTTGCCGACGGAGTGTGAAATATTCAGGAAACAAAGGCGCAGGATGTAACGGAAGAAGACAGCGGAAAGGCTTAGATACTGCATCACGTTTTACCCTGAACTTTCCCGCAACGAGATCACTGCAGATCGGGCGAGAAGGCGATAAGAGACGGTGCAGTTCGTTCTTGCGCTAAATCGAGCAGGGCGTCTCTACAGCGGAACAGAAATGAAGAAAAGATGAGCTCAGAGCAGCTGGCAGAATACGAAACGGCACGGCACGGCACGCAACGAACGAAACAAAAGACTACAGGTCTCTGCACCGACCGCAGCGAGAGGCCACGGAAGAGGATCGCGCGCACAACGAAAGGCACCACCCAGAGGAACAGAGCGTGGCACCCACAGAGGAAATAAGGGGCCGTACCAGGGCGGGGCCCCAGGCAGCGGGAGGAAGCTCCGACAAGCGCGACGCGGCGACGTGCCAAGACCCGCCCGCCGACGGCGAAACGGGGCCAGGCGGCGGACGGGGTGCAGCGCCCCCGAAGCCCGTCCCTCCTGCACCCCTCCCCTCCCCTCCCCTCCTGGCACCACGCGTTGGCCCAATACGGGAATCAATACCGGGGCGGGCGCCCGCCCAGCGCGCGCCTCCCGCCCTTCCCCTCCCCCCCCCGGGCCCGGAACAGCCCGCCGCGAAACGAAAGTTTCTCTTGCGGCACCGCCACGCCACACCCACCCCGGCGCCTGCAGCGGAGGCGCTAACGGCGAGCCGAGCCCGAGGCAGCGGAATTTTCGAAACGCTCTTTTCCTGCCTCGCACAACGCCACTCAGGAAATATCCTTCACATCCACCCAATACACTGTCGATAACGGCGCCGAGAGGTTGTAAAATGACATCATTAAAGAGACCGGCACTCGGAAGTGACTTTGCAATGGGAAGTGGGAAAGACATTTATTGATTCGAAAAACTCATCTTTCACATGCGGTAGCAGCAATAAGGCATGCGTGATACGTGCGCTCCATCCAAAGACAATCGTGCCAAGGGCCCGCACCGTGCGCTATTAAACCGAACGACAAATTGGGGACAAATGTAATCAGTTTCGAAGACAAGTATTACCTTTACTAAACTGTACAAGTACCTAGTAATTTATACTTCGTCCACATCTACTGGAAAAAATACCCTGCTAATCGTGAGTCTTATATTAGTGTAGTATTAATATTACGCGGTCTTCAAAATATATTTTATTGACTAAACGGAAATTAAAACACGTTAAAAATCAGGAAATACTCGGCATAGCATTGCGAATAATAATTTAATTTACAGAACGTTCATTCTCTTTCCGATGATTCATGATTAATTTCAATACGCTTCAAATGCTATAGGACAATATTTCGAACGTTTTGCTTTAATTCCTATCACTGTTAATATTCATGATATATTTAAAATGTTGTTTCTATGTATGGCAGATGTTGCATTTCTGCCAGTATCATGTTATCCCTATTGGTGAAAGACGGAGTAAACCGAATTAGTTACCACTCGGCAAAATTTCGAAATACCAGCAATTCTTAGAAGTCAATTTGCAAACATTTAACTAAATTTCACCTTCAATTGTCAAGAACCTTTTTTCCAACTTTAAAAATGGCATTTCTCACTCACTTTCACTTTTGCATCAGATAGTTCACTTCTGGGAATCGCTATAACCGCGTAGGAGATTCATCAGAATTTGATTACGAGAATATTACATTTCCCTCTCGCAGAACAGTTCGGCAATGAATACAATCTAGTTTTGTAAACAGGATAAAATTACGGACTCTTCCTTCCGAGAAACACGACCAGTTAGAAACACCACCGCATACGTTACAGAGTATTTTACGAGAGAGACGTAACTTCCACTGCGTAAATAACCTTTGGAGAGAAAAAAAAATGCAACAGATACGAACGGAAGAGAGGGAGGAAAAATGGTGCGCGGGAGCCATTAATTCGGGGAACACGTTAATACTACCTTCCGCCCGCCATCCATTCTGCTTACAGGTAAAATATTAACACGCGCGCGACTATCGCACACAAGCGTTCGGCCCTCAGCAGCTCCCAGCTAATTAAAGGAGAAGCCAGCGAACGCTCTCGTTCACGAGGCTTCAGGCGCAACGTGGCTGTGAGGCACAAACAGCGACGAGGCCTCCGCGAACCATCACACCTCCTGGTACACTGATCGGGTTACGCCGCTGGCAATGAAGCGAATGTACAGAGGCAGGCCGCCGCCGCCTCCACCGGTGGAATCAACAAGCGTGACGGAACACGCACACAGTTTACTCGAAGTAAATATTAAAATAATGAAGTATAATTAAAAAACAGTAAAACGCTCTTAAAAAATTGTATTTTCTGATTTGGCGAGAAGTTGCCTAAGCGGCACGCTCGATTGGAATACAATCGTATTTTGACATCTAAAATACATGTCTGAAATGTGTCATAACCCCCAACTTGGTTAGAAGCGACAATATTTCAACATTTTTAATACCTACACGTGTTAATTTTCGCGAGAGGTGTAAAACACACACATAAAAAAAGTTCCTAGCCAGTGTGAAAGTTAAAATGCACACTAGGAATAAAGCCGAAAATAAAAAATGTATCTCACACATACGGTAATGCTTTCCTATTTTTAGTCGTTAAAAACGCCAATTGAGAAATAATTATTGCGCATTGATTCCTTCACAATAGCCAAGCCGGCAGGATTAATTCAAAGAACCCACCAAACCACTTTATCTCAACACAAATCTGTTGGTATCAACTTGACACCTAAAAGGAATCTACAGCTATTTTCCTCAACAGTAAACTAATCAGTAATTTCATTATTATAAGTTAATGAACAGGTTGGTTCTTACTTTCTACGAAATTCTAGTGTTCTCAGATGTTAGAGTAAGTTAATCAAAACCTTAACAAAAAGAGAAGAAGTATCACCACGAACATTTTTAATGTCGCATTTGAAAACTAGAGTCATCCTTCATACCACTCAAAACGTCGCTGGGGAGGGGACGTTTTGCTGAAGATACTATACCAGACACCAAAGCGCATAAACAAATCTGCCAACAAAATCATAGTTTCAAAATAAGACGAAGAAAAGTGACGCCTTGGAGCTCCAAAACAGAATAAACGACATTCCATTCCCACGAAATCGAATTGAAAAAAGGTTACCTTCCTAAACGTAGCCCAGAAGCAGAAACGCTGGAAAGGAACTTGAACTATTTTCAGCTCCACACTGACGAGATTTCCAGCTCCTTCTCCTCGCTGGAAATGAGGGCTAATTATTTTACAGCACGGCAATTTCCGAGAGGCTCACGGTACGATTATGTGGCGAGGCTTAAGCGATCGCCCCGCGGCCGGCCCGCCGAGCGACGATGGGCGCCTTCCGCGACCCGGCAATCTCCGCGTTTCGATCAGGAGAGCGCCGCCGCCGCCCAGTGGGCTGGATTTAGCTGGGAGGCGCGCATTGGGAAGAAGAGCAAAACCAAAGATATAAAATCCTTATTAACGACGAAAGAAGTAGGTTAACGATTTTACAAGTTCTTTTATCAAACTGTGATTTGCACCAAATTTTGATTTCGTGAAACGTAAGAAAAAAAACACGTCAAACACAGTATTGTAAAAAAATAAATGCATGCATGTAGTTTTTTTTAGTTTGCACTGATCGTGAGTAGTGAATTTTTTGTAATTTTGTAATAAATATATTGGCCACAAAATTATAAAAACCCGTATTCATGCAATTTCAGCGGGTAATTAGATTTACTTCAAATACAGTATATTTTTATGCTTTTGAGCGCAAAACTGTGATTTTTACGAAAAAATATATTTAAAGAGCTACATTTTCAGCTTGAATGCAGCTGCGGCCACTTGCGACCGTAAAAATTATAGCATTGTCAAAACTGTATAAAATGTCAGAAAACCTAGTATTCATTCAAGTGCAGTTCAAAAAAATCTTACAGTACTTCAACTAATTCTAAACAAATCTAAATGTTACCTAATTTGAATTCAGTGCTAAACAATTCTATATAATGTACTTAATACACAAATGGCATGCAGACAAGTTACGTAATAAAAACAAAAGAAACAATAAAGAGTATGCATTAATGAGAAATCCCTAGCCGGAGGTAAAGCTGCAGGAAATTCATTACAATGAAAGGGATTAAATACGCGGATGTCCCCGTCAGTAATTCGCATTTTTTTAAATCGATACTTTAGATTTTAGATTAAATATGCGACATACATCCACATTTTATACGCATTATTTTACCAACATCACGCGTGAAAGCGTCTCTTCCGGCCCAACTGCGCGCCGCCACCGCTTCCCAGAGGCCACAGCAGCGCGCCGGCAACCTGCCTGGCCCGGAAGGGAGGGGGCGCCCATTTCTTTAATCTCGGAAAGCGAATCAGCAACACCAGCAGCACGAGCGGGAGCTAAAATCGCCCACGCGGCGGCGGCGGCGGCCGCCAAGGGGGCTGCGGGGCGCAGAGGCGAATCGGGTCCGAGGACGTCGCGGAGCAAAATGAATCGCGGAGTAACGCGATTGCCAAGCGCGAGAGGCGTCGCTGAGCGAAGCTAGTGACGATGAGGGGTGTGCAGACCGGGATGAACGGGGAGAGGGAGAGGAGAGAGAGAGAGAGAGAGAGAGAGAGGAGAGAGAGAGAAAAGCAGAAAAACACGGGGGGAAATGGGCGGCGAGAGAAACTGAAAGAGGAAGAAGAGAGATACAGAAGCAGAATGCAATTTGGGTATCCACCGAATTCCTCCAATGAAGTTTGTTGACATTTCGCAGAAGTTTTCCCCTCTTTCTACCACGCAACTCTGACGAATATTCGCATTTTGTGAATTGCAATGCTTTGGCTCAATACAGGCTCTTTGTAACTAGGTTCACAGAGAGGAATGGAATGGACGGAGGATCCTGGAACTAACCACAGCGTCTGTGTTGTTTTGCACGCAGACCTCCCTTTTTAAAAAAAAAATGTGAAGAAATGAAAAGTAATGATATAGCGAAAGAGTTGAAAAAGTCAGTTGGGAAAAACACGAAAACAACAGAAATCAATGCAATGAAGGCGCCGGGATGCTGTGCAAAATATAGAGTACTGGGAAATGTTGAAAACGAACAGCGGGAAAAGAACAAAGAAAAAACGGAAAATTCTGTCATACGAGAAAGAAGGATGTTCGGGGGGAGTAGAACAAAGCCGAATACACGCGGGTAGAGAAAGGAAATTGACGAAGAAGTAACGAGCGGTGAAGTGATTATGAGGGGAGACTGCAAGCTTCCGGTTCATGCAAATGACGCTTCATTAGCTCACGAAATCCTTTCATACGCTTCAGAATTAGAAATGTTTGAATGTTAAAACAGACCGTATTTGCATATTTCAATACATGAAGCAACAGAGTAGAAAAAAAAAACGTTCCACGGACCCGTATTTCATTATCGCATCACACCTCATTACAATACCGCAGCAGCCTTTGGAACGCAAACCACCGGATCAAAAAGAGAAGCGAAAATTTTCTTTTTTATCTTGGCAGTTTCCGGTATCCCTGACAGGCCTCGACCTTTCCGGAGGTAATTTGACCGTAGCGCAGGGGGGGGGGGTCGCCCCCCCCCCGGTGTCTAATCTGGGAGACCGAAGGAGCGCGGGGCAGCCTATAGCGACGCCCCGGCACGGTGGCGCCTGCCTCGTCTCCACCTCCGCCCCGGCCCGAGGGGGACACATCACGCCAGCCCCAGGCAGACAGGAGAGCAAAACGAATCGCACAGTAACGCAATTTGGAGGCACGGAGGCGGGGCGAACGAGGTGCGGAGGCGTGGCGTGGCGTGGCACGGCACGGCGGGGGGTGGCGCAGTAGCGTCGCCGGGGGGGGGGGAGGACTGGGGGCGGCGGAGACGCTCGAGAGAAAAGGGTACGGGGTCGCAAGAACGTGCAGGCTGCGGAGAAGCTTCCAGAGAGCGAACGTCGCGTAGCGAGTGAAAACGAAAAGATACTGCGAAGCAAAAAACAAGGTGCCTGCAAGAAAACTATGCTGAAGATTAATATCAAGGTTATATGCGAGGGTGAGAGAAGAAGACAGGCGGAAATGGTATGAGAGGGAGACTGACGTGGAAACTCGCCGGGGCGAAAGAAAGGAATGTAATGAGATGCGCAAGACGTCGGGCAGGAGCATATGAAGGCAAGAGGAGGCGTATGGGCCAAAAGGGGAACGAAACGCAACTTACAAAGTATGGCATTTGAAGGAAATCTATAAGGCAATAATGAAATTAGAAGAAGCCTAAGACATTTTACGCAATTACTGAGGGAAATATGATAGAAGATGGAAAATGTATTACAAAGTCATGAAGAAAACTGATATAAGGAAACGCGCAAGAGTAACAAGAATATCAAAAGCACGGAAACTGAACAAAAGAGATTAGAAATCCAAATAAGGCATAAAGAATCGCACAAGAAAATCAATACAAACTAAGGAAAGCAGAACGTCAGCATTGAAATGGACCGAGAAAACCTCCAGAAGAAGTGCGCAAAGGCAAGGGGGAAAGACGGTGTAACCCGAGACAAACGCTTGAACATCAAAGCACGGTACGAAACGACACGCGCAATCACGAAAGCAGGAACCAAATCAAACGGAACGCGCATCCAGCAAGCAGCCCCGAAAAGCCGGGAGGATCCGGGACCGCCCTCATAACAGACATCGCACATTGGGGCGATGTCCCCGCGAGGAATCTGGCCGCTAGCGTAGGCGGGCCGCGCCTGGCCGCCTCGCCGCCGCACACACCGCGGCACCAGGGCTACGATCAATAGGCGGCGGCAGCGGCCCGCGGTCCCGCACCGCTCCTCTCCTCTTCTCTCCGCTCCGCTCCCCTCCCTTCCGCTCCACCCTCCCCCTCCACCCTCACCACCCGTCCCCGCCACCTCCCTCGCCACTTGTTGATGAAGCGCGGGGCGAGGAGCAACGACTTCCCAACTCGCGAGGCGCGCGCGAATCGACCCGCCGTATCGCCCTCCCCGCCACGCCCCCGCCCGCCGCCCCGGCGTCGACGGTCTTCTATCCGCCCGCGCGCGGATATCACCTCCGCATTCCGATCCAAATATAGTTTACCTAGTCGACGGGCGTCTCCAAAGCGAAGGGCGTTGCTCGCAATATGTTCGGAGAGCCCGGGGCATCGATCGAATCGCTGCAGTACTAGGCCACGCACGTCAAGCGCTGGGAACTGGGTGTAGGTCGAAGACTGACTGCCCGCTTCGAAAGTCAGCGCGCGTGTTTAACATTCAGCGCCATAATTAGGGCATCCTCTTAATCATGACTCGGCACCCATTTTAATGTTCCCTCTGAAAACCTCGCTGCCAACAGTTTTTATGAGAAAATGAGTAGTCATGAATAGTTCGTAATACAATTTACTAACGAACACGAACTAATATTTTTCTGAAATATCGCAACATCAAGTACGTGTAAAGGTATTTCTACATGTTAACAAAATCGGAAAACAATTTTCCAAATATAAAGTCATATAACATAAATATTCACTCATGCATATATCAACATTCAATTATTCCGATATAATACCGTATAAACGTCGCTTTCATTAAAAAAGATATAATGGAGTGAGCGACCGTTCAGACAAAAATGATTGCACTCCGATGAAATATTCATACCATTAAATATCAGTCCGCTTAAAATATTGTTATTCTAAGCAGGTTTATGACAAGAATTATAAAATAATTCTGTTGAATTACAAATTTGATAAAAGATAAAATAATACTTTCGTGTGCAATGACATTTCATTTACCAAAAATACTTTCTAGTCTCAGTTCTAGTGTGTAATCATCAAACGACGAAGTCATCATCAAGACATTTCCAAAAAGTCTAAACGCGGTATATTCAATTATGCAACATTGTAAATATACACGAAAAGTAAAAAAAAGTATAGTAACATAATAATAATAATAATAATAATAATAATAATAATAATAATAATAATAAATAAATAAAATTCTAGAAAATAATGAGCAAAATACAAGTATTCCATTGTTAATTCCATAAAACTCAATGCGTCACCTTTATTAATGCGTCATCCTCCGAGTTGATTGCACATGACATTTTTACAACTTATTTAAATAAACATATCCGGTCAACGTTTTACTTTCTCGCCATACTACGTACTTACGCAGTAAAAATTAATTATTACAACGTTGCAGTAGAAATTAGTCATATTCCGTCTAAAAATTCGTATCGTGGAGTCTTTATACCGAAAAAAAGAGAATAAATGTTTCCTATATATATATATATATATATATATTGTAACCTCACTCAGTCTCTCTGGGTTCATGCATGTTCAATAATTACTCATGGAATTTTTTTTTAACAAATTAACCTTTAATTAATCAAAAATTAAAAAAACAATATGATGGATGATGATGGTGGTGATAGCATGCAACAGTACAATACAACAGTACAATGGAGTTAACATGTTGCTTACTGCGGCCTTTGATTACGTTAACTGCTTAACAATCACAAAGTGGCAAACCTTGGCCGCTACCCTCGTGCCTAGTTACCGGCACGTCCGCTGCAGCTCCTGAATTAAAGTCTGTCCGCACTTACGCGGCGTGGAGCTGAGCGTCGCTTAGTGCGCAAATTTTACTCATCTTAAGCTTCTGCTGCGTAGTCTGCAGTGGCGGGGATGATACCCGCAGCTGGCGTCGAGCGGTTTGGCGCTTTCACGGGCGGAACCCCTCAGCAGCGCACTTCCTCTAGGTCCACCGTTGCTCGTTGTCGGGCACATGCCTCGACACGCGTCCCCGGTCACAACAGTTCGTGATCAATTTGACGGGGAACTCCTTCCAGCATCAAAACCTTAATAGTTCTCGTAACATGACATGTTGTGCGGGCCGAATTCTGGGTTGACGCACCAAGTTCCCGAACACATGTCTTGGCTGACATGATGAACTCGTCGGGCCACAAGAATCAAGTGCACTAGTCGATTGGCAAATGTCAGTGAGTTGATCAGTGCCAAAAATCAAGTTGGAGTGGTCGAGTGCCAACTGCCAGGTGACTTGCACGAGTGCCAAATCCCAAAGTGAAGTAGCCGGCTGCCAAACGCCGTGACTAGCTCCAGTGTCAAAATCGAGTTTTTCTTGGGCACACTCGCCACGGACGAAGGCACGCCTTCCCTCTCCAGGATCGGCGGGGCTCTTCCTCATTTGCTGGCCCTTTGCTTACGTGGCGACGCTTGAGCCAATTGCCCGCGAGTTTGATATTACAATAAGCAGTGTGTTTGAAGGTAAGCCGCGCCCTCCGCGGATGGACACTTGTGCGTAACTAATGGGTGTTCCTTTCCTCGGGCACGACCTGTCAGTTACATTTTCCTTCTTTTATCACGGGTGCCGGGCCCGGTTCGTCCTTTTCACGTATGCACACTTGTGCGTAACTAATTTTGGTAGCCTATTTAGTACCACGTACGCGGATTGAAATTTACAGGGTCTCCGGCAGTCGCGGGCGTCGCACGCTCCGGGCGTCTCAATAACACAAGTGCCTGGCAGTCGTAAATGTGTCCGCGAGTTTGCCGGGGGAGGGAGCCGAAAGTGGGATGTAGCCGGTGTCATAACTGGCGTCAAAAATTTGCCGCGCAGCGAAGAGGCTATCGAGTACTGGGTGGAGCTGGGTGAACCTTTTGTTGGAGCCGGGCGGTCGCAAACAAGGGACTCCCTTTAGAAAACGAGTTATGCTGCGGGGTGGGGTGCGCTGGCGTCGTCCCGAACGCGGAGGCCTGGCCTCGCTGGGGTTAACGGACGCGGGCGGCTGGTCGCGTTGTAGGGCGGCGCGCCTTCCCTCTCCCAATTGTGACCAATATTTTATTTATTTATTTTTTTATTTATTATTATTATTTTCTCGGAGGACGTACCGTTACATTGGCAATCCCCTCCCACCAAGAAAATACTGAGCATGGCGATGGATTTTCTTATAAGATTAACCAACGGAAACGACCCCCGTGATCACGACAAGCAAAAAAACAGAAACAGTAATCGCAATAATTACTTAATCCAACTTAACCCATAATGACAATGAAATTAACCTTGACAATAAACAATGATTAATCGAGAAAAACAAATTCCCCTTAACAACTAATAAACCCATAAGACAATGCACAGACCAGTAAAGTAAGTAATGCCAATTCATTATGTTAAACTAATGAAACCTAGTGCTAGATAATTCAAATAGTTGGGAACTTCCGATAAGTGGAGGTGCGACAACCGTGATTAGTGTTATCACTCTTTAAAAGGGGAACCATGTTGTAATGGTTAAATTTTCCAATGGAACTCCGTTCTCGTCGTTTAATTCACAAACATTTGGGTGTGGTTTATTAGTGACCACATACGGGACTGTGAAATCTACTGCCGAAAATAAGCTGGTCTCCCGGAACTTCCACAACATCTCATCTATTGCAATCGGCGCATCATAACCCGGGCACAGTGATCTCATTTAATCTCCTGGCGTCGAGGCAAATTCGAACACCTCCATCTTTTTTTCTTACGATCACAAGGGGGTTAATATAGGCGGTCGGTTTCCTTTCGATAATGCCGTCTCTGATCATTTCTGAAATGACGCGGTCTACGTCCGCCTTAAGGGCCTGTGGTATAGGGTAACTTCTACACTTAAAAGATTCGGGGGTTGTGACCTGGATTCGGAACTGAAAGTCAGGGGTGGGGTCAGTTGGCCTGATAAAAACGTCCTTATAATTTTGAAGCAATTCCTGCAGGCGGTAGTGCTTTTCCCGGGCTTGAGATTGCTATTTTCCCGCATTTTCTCGTTAATTAGACCGAGGCTTCTTCCCGCGTAATCGAAAACATGCTAGCCTCTTTCGGCTCGTGAACGCCGGCATCACCTTCCTCAAACATCATCAATCTCCCTGGATCCAGAATAATTGCTCCCCGTTCGAAATCTATCTTACCGCTATATTCTCTTAAAAATCGACACCTAAAACAACGTCATATCCTAAATCTTTCACAATGAGACATGTGCATTGAATTGATCTGTGCTAAACGATAAAGTTAATAGGACCTGCCTGGTAATGGTTGCTTTTCTTCTTGCCCACGCAACGACAAAACATTTATTTATGGGAAGTTCGGGAAGAGTAATACGACAGCTCTTTAATTTCAAGTAGTATTCTTCCGAAATGGCCGAAACTTCGCTTCCTGAATCAATGAGGCCCTCGCCTCGATCCTTCACATGAAAATTGATAATGAGGCATTTTCGCGCCCGGAGAAAGTCCTGCTCCTCGTCCTCTACTTCATTGATGGCAAAGTTCACATTCGCCTTTTCCCCTTTATAGGCACCTGTAGCTCCCGCACCTGCACTCGTTCGCGTCCGGCGCCCGACATCGAACGACATTAGTTTGACGGACCGGGACCTCCCCGATTGTCCGTACGTTCCTCCGTGCTCTATCACGCGGCGCCGACGGCAGTGGGCCCCAGTTCGCTACCTGATGCGATGGCAGTTTCCCACCGTTTCTGGCGGGAACCCATTAACTCGCCGCCATTGTCCGCGTCCTGATTTCTCCCCTCTGTCCTGCCTATTTGATCGACTTCCCTGACCCTTGACACATGCGTGTTATCATACCTGGCGAGAAGTAACTGCATTTTTCGAGATCAGGAGTCTACACTATTCAACAGGTTTTGAATTTGAAAGGAAGTGAGAGTAATCATCAAATCAGTTTTGCATCTGAGATTTGCGGGTCGCATAATTTCAGTGCCGCAATCTTATCGACCGCGTAATCTAATAATGAAATGCCCATCTTTCCTCCCATCTACCTTCCATCACTCCTTTCGTAGTCATACCGGACCTGCTCTCCCCAATAGCGCTCCATGAATCGGACCTTGAAATCAGCGAAATCAGGGAAATGGATGTATGGCAGAGCCAGCTCGCTGCCTCCCCGTAACAATTGCTGTACAATTTGTTTTAACTGGTTCGGAATAGCTTTCGTGAGCTCCATGAGTCCTCAACCGCGAATGAATTCACATGGATTTTCGTTGATGTTCCTGAAAGTTCAGGTTGGACGGCGGTGTCCATGGAGGGGACGCAGCGCCCCGTTCCCCGTTGCTTTCTCGTGGTATTTGATCACAAATATCCGCGATTTCTTACCGCCTTTCCTCGCGCAAGACGTTCATCGAATCGCTGATCATTTGTTTGAACTGCTTTTTCCCCTTTTATTATTGGCGTTTGGAACCGTTTTAATTTCTGATATTTCATTAGTGACACTCTGCATATCGGTAATCACCTTTGTTTCTAATTTTGATAACCCCCTACAGACCACTTCACCCTTGTTTCCTATTTCCGCAATCGAAGATTTTACTGACTCGTGGATGCTATCCATTTCTCCTTTTGTTCCCTAATCAGCCGTGATTGTACCCTCGAATTCAGTTAAACGGCGCCTTGCTCCGCGATCTGTCCCCCAAGATCGTTTTGCATTTCTGTTAAATTTGCGTTTGTTGCATTGCTGTACGCATCTAATTTAATAGCAATGGCATCGATGCGCTGCGCCAGAGCCATGTTTGATTCGTTACATACCGCGACGTGCTTATCGAAACGAGATTCTAGTCTCCGAATTTCAGCTGCGGATTTTGCCCCCTGATCCTCGATACAGTTCGCGAGCTCTGAAAATTTCCTCGACACTTGCTCCATGCTCTCATCTAATTTCGCGTTTATCTGCACGAATTTGATTTCAGAAATCTTATCTCGTTCCTTTGCTCATCGAATCTGCATCTGTCTGCTCGGACATTGACTTTAACATCATCATCAGATCGGCCATTGTAACAGTGGGTGCCTGAGGTTGTGCGCTGCCGTCAGTTTCCCTGGTTTCATTTGACCCCCCATTTTAAATTCTTTCACAGTTACTTTACATTTAAAATTTCTTAATAAAACCCGCACAATATAACACACGCAAACACAGTAAACACTACACAAGCTGAAGAAACATCATACACAGACCATAAGTAATTAGCGAACATGCATTCCCTTCATTCGTCACATGCCATATTCATAAAATTTTGAAGTTGGGTTCGTGAACCTTAATTGAGCTCATTCCCGGCCCCACGTTGGGCGCCATTTATGTAACCTCACTCAGTCTCTCTGGGTTCATGCATGTTCAATAATTACTCATGGAATTATTTTTAACAAATTAACCTTTAATTAATCAAAATTAAAAACAATATGATGGATGATGATGGTGGTGATAGCATGCAACAGTACAATACAACAGTACAATGGAGTTAACATGTTGCTTACTGCGGCCTTGATTACGTAACTGTAACAATCACAAAGTGGCAAACACTTGGCCGCTACCCTCGTGCCTAGTTACCGGCACGTCCGCTGCAGCTCCCCGAATTAAAGTCTGTCCGCACTTACGCGGCAATTGGGCTGAGCGTCGCTTAGTGCGCAAATTTTACTCATCTTAAGCTTCTGCTGCGTGGTGTCTGCAGTGGCGGGGATGATACCCGCAGCTGGCGTCGAGCGGTTTGGCGCTTTCACGGGCGGGAATCCCTCAGCAGCGCACTTCCTGGGTCCACCGTTGCTCGTTGTCGGGCACATGCCTCGACACGCGTCCCCAGGGCACAACAGTTCGTGATCAATTTGACAGGGGAACTCCTTCCAGCATCGAACTAATAGTTCTCGTAACATGACATGTTGTGCGGAGCCCAATTCTAGGTTGACGCACCAAGTTCCGAACACATGTCTTGGCTGACATGATGAACTCGTCGGCCACAAGAATCAAGTGCACTAGTGATTGGCAAATGTCAAGTGAGTTGATCAAGTGCCAAAAATCAGTTGGAGTGGTCGAGTGCCAACTGCCAGGTGACTGCACGAGTGCCAAATGCCAAGTGAAGTAGCCGGCTGCCAAACGCCAGTGACTAGCTCAGTGTCAAAATCGAGTTTTTCTTGGCCACACTCGCCCACGGACGAAGGCACGCCTTCCCTCTCCAGGATCGGCGGGGCTCTTCCTCATTTGCTGGCCTTTGCTTACGTGGCGACGCTTGAGCCAATTGCCCGCGAGTTTGATATTACAATAAGCAGTGTGTTTGAAGGTAAGCCGCGCCCCCCGCGGATGGACACTTGTGCGTAACTAATGAGTGTTCCTTTCCTCGCGGCAGACCTGTCAGTTACATTTTCCTTCTTTTATCACGGGTGCCGGCCGGTTCGTCCTTTTCACGTATGCACACTTTTGCGTAACTAATTTGGTAGCCTATTTAGGGACCACGTACGCGGATTGAAATTTACAGGGTCTCCGGCAGTCGCGGGCGTCGCACGCTCCGGGCGTCTCAATAACACAAAGTGCCCTGGCAGTCGTAAATGTGTCCGCGGTTTGCCGGGAGGAGCCGAAAGTGGATGTAGCCGGTGTCACTGGCGTCAATAATTGCCGCGCAGCTGAAGAGCTATCGAGTACTTGAGTGGAGCTGGGTGAACCTTTTGTTGGAGCCGGGCGGTCGCAAACAAGGGGCTCCCCTTTGAAAACGAGTTATGCTGCGGGGTGGGGTGGGTGCGTCGTCCCGAACGCGGAGGGCCTGGCCTCGCTGGGGGGTTAACGGGACGCGGGCGGCTGGTCGCGTTTAGGGCGGCGCGCCTTCCCTCCCAATTGGACCAATATTTTATTTATTTATTTTTTTTATTTATTAGTAGTATTTTCTCGGAGGACGGTACCGTTACAATATATATATATATATATATATATATATATATATATATTTTAGATTACTACCTCTTGCGGTGCCGAAACTATCTTGTGCAGTCCGAATAGACGGTTTGTGGGTTATTGATTTCGAAAAGTTGGTTTACGACAAGACGTCTGACTGGTCAACGCACGCGTTCCAACTGTCCAGACAATTTTATCAAAAATTAAAAATCTTCGATTTTTCTCGCCGAACTCCAAGCCCTGAAATTTGAAGGAGAAATTTTGGGGTTTCTTTTACGTGAAGCCTTAACATTTTAATTTTTTCAAAAACATTTTTTCACGGGAAGAAACAAAGAGACTTCAGAGAGTTTAACAAAAATGAATTCTCAAAAATCGCAAAGTTCAAACAAATTTCGGCGCCTCTTACAATTATAATATTCAAGACATTTTTTCCCTTAATGAAATCTGTTCCTCAAATACAGATTTTTAAGTAAGGTCATGTATAGTTATCGAAAATATGAAAAATTTCCGCGGAATTTTGCGTGAATTATTTGCAATTAAAAAACATATTTTCTAAAAATCAGCTTCACGTTGTCTTTATTTTTTTTCAATTGGGGCAAATAACGCTTATAAAATGGCGCAGGTCCCAATTTCGGAGACTTTTCTGTATTTTCGAAAATTGCAAAAAACATCGAAAAGTAAAATATTGAAGTTAGATATTTTTGTCTTAAATGATATCTGTCCTAAAAATTCAGATTTATAAAAAAGGTCATGCAACAATTTTTGAAATTAGAGTGATATTCGCGTAATTTTTTCTTGAAGGACAATTTGTAATTTTTTCTCAGAAAGGCTTCAAGTTTTTCTTAATTTTTCCTTGGATAGAGCAACGGACGTTTAAAAAATGCACAGGTCTCCTTTTCGTTGAACTCACTGAATATTCGAAAATTTCAAAAATTATAAATAATGGAAGAAAGTGCGTGCTGTTAAATAACGCACATTAGCTATTTATATTCTCATCTTAACATAAGCGAAAGCCTAGAAGCAAAAAGTGTGACTGCGTTTTTCGTTGACGCTGTGCAGTGGACGACCAGATGTCAGATGAGAAAGCAACCAAAAGGCAGAGAATAGAAAGACTTTTCCTTTCCCAAGGACATTACTGCGCTTCCGTTCCTAACGTGCGTAGCGTGCAAGGTGTTGAAACAAATGAAGTTCACATCAACGAAAAATAACGATGTTTGGGGAATCTATAAATTTAAAATTGTGGTGTACGAAATAAGGCATAGCATAAAAATTAAAAAGAAAGGGATCAAGATGAGTCAGTAAGCTAAATTAAGCAGTAATTAAATTAAAGACGTATGCAAATAGAATGGACAAAGAAACTGAATAACTCGAAGTGACATTCGCAATTATATGGGGAAAATCCATTACTTCCATGAAAACCAAAGCAATTACATGAATGACACTAAGCCGATCGAGTAGACACAGACCTCACAGTTTACTAAGTAGCCAGATTTCAAATGAAAACCAAGTAAAAGAAAGAAGCGAGATAAAAAAAAATAACACAGAACAGTGGTTCCACGAAGCTCAGAAAGTCGAAAGAAGCCAGAAATTCTCAGAACGGTCCCAGACAAAACGGATGTCAAACGCTCTGACCTACAGGCGGGCGGGAGCAGCCGCCGTGCTTTAGGGCAAGGGGTGAAAGGTCGGGGGACGGGGAGAGGCAGACTGTGCGCACAGACGGGGCGATGCAAGTCGCACAAAAGCCGGGGGGGGGGGGCCTGGGACGAGACGGGACGGGACAGCGGGGCCGCACCCGCGGGCACGGTCGCTGTCAGCTAGACGGCAGCGACGGCGGCGGCAAAGGCAACTACTGTTCCGGCCAGTGTTTCTCCGGCTTTCAGACCGTCAGAGTGCCCTCTTCCCTCTTCCGCCACTGTGTGTGTGTGTGTCTCTTTCTCTCCCTTCCTCCCACCCCGGCCTCGTCAAGCAAACGAGCAGCCCGCGGGGCCGTGATTGAGGGCTCCCTGTCTCCGTCAAACAGCCCAAGGGTGCGCGTTTGCTCGCTGCAAACTCCGGATATAAATTGCGTTTAGCGAACGCAGAGCTTTAAGCGCGGAACTAACTCGTCGGCGATATCGCAGCTTCGATACTCGGGCGACGAGCGCCGCCCCTCCTGCCCCGCGAACGCCTCTGGAACAACAAACCGAAATAGCGCATCGCCCGCGGCCTCTAATTATACTTCCCTCGTTCCTCGAGATAATGCAAAATAAACGGAGAGGATGCTATCCATAAATGGGAGGGAAATGAAAGACAGCAGAAAAGGTTAAACAAACAAAAGCGTCGACGTTCTATCTCAGAGGACAGCGCACCCGAGTTTTCCATCAATTACTTCATACATCGTATATTCCGTAATTGTTTAACGTACTGCCCATTTTAAAAAAAATATTATTTGTCCGAAATGTTCTCAACTCATCATATTCAATCCCAAACTAACAGTAAAATCCAAGTTCTCTGACGTTAAGAGTTGTATTTGCGCGTAACAGAATGTACCCTGTAACCTCACAGAATTACCAGTTCCATTGTCACTGATGTAACTTTCTTTCTCCCTGTATCTAGTGATTGCCGAAATTCCTACAAAAAAAAAATCTTTCTTTCTGAAATGTATGTTGAGAAAAACCCACAGTTAAGGGGGATTATTGGTTCTGAAAATATTTCTCACTGAACGTGCATTCAAGTTGCTGTAGCCTCGTGTTGGGAATCCACAAATCAGGGAGCCTCAACTATCAAATTGGGACATTATGCTTTGATGCGCGCGAATAAATCAAGCTAACGTTGACTCCTACGACATTTTCACTGTCCTCGTCACATTATTGAACAGCAATTCCCACAAGAGTACTGTTCATTTACGTCACATATAAACATGCACAGGAACGGCTGCAGAAAATCACTATGACCAGTACGTATTGCGAACACAATCCTACACAGTAAACTGTATCTACTCATTGCGATATACGTCTGCACCTACTCAATACGATATGTCTGGATCGACTCATTTGATATTTAACGCCATTAAAAATTTCATTTGAGTTGTAACAAGCAAGTGTTTTGCAATGGACGTTCATTTTGAATTTAAAAATTAGACAAATCTATTATTACTACCAAATCAATTATCAATTATTATATTTGAAAGAATTTTTGAAAGTAAATTAGGTTACAGGCAAAGGGAAACTATTTTACATTAGTATCTCTTCACACTACAGTTTAGATTATTAAATGATAAATTGCAGTCAAGCTCAACCAAACTCATCTCCTCAAAATAATAATCCGTGAACACTAGTAGTTCTCGAATGTCTTATACACGTTTCCCATTAGAAAATATCGAAAGTTCTCTTTATGTTCTGTAAAACGGTAACTTCGACAAACACAAACGAATGCGTACTTTAACCTTGAACAATATTTCTATCATTTAACATTAAAAGATCTCTGCGACTTAAAAGGAATTATGAATGTCGATCTAAGGTTATCCCCTTTCGCAAACAACTGATAGAATCGGTCAATTTTTATATTGGGAAACATACGTAAGACTAGTTATCCCTAAACTTCCCTTTCCAAGCAATTTCGATCAAGTTAATGTAAAGCGGAGTATCAGTTGCAGTTATGAAACAACACCACAATCCTTTGAAATGAATTAAAGCATGGGCAGTTTCAACTTTGTAAGTCACAATTTTAGAAGTTTACACCAAAAACAAAAAATTTAATTGAGGACAAAATACTCTACTACATACAGAATGCTTCAAAAATACTTAATTTCCTGTCATGGGTGATGTCGACCACTCAACGTACCGAAATTTTCGATTGGACCGCAGTCTGAAAATCGCAGTTTTAAAACATCCAAAAATGTGCTCTCACACCGAAATCAAAGCACGAATAGGAGACTTCGTCATAGGTTTTATACTCACATCCACTGGAAGTTGGATTTAATTGCGAAACATATGCGCAGTATTCGGGTTACGAGTTGGGCTCCTAATTCTAGAAATTGAACTGTAAATTTGTTACAAACCCGTGGCAGCACTGTATGTCTGCCCCAGGCGCAAAAAGGCCGCGAGCCGTGAAACGAGCAGCGGAGGCTGCGCCTGACAACGTTATCTCTTGGCCTTTCACCTGGAAACGCCTTTAACATTCTACGTCAGTTTGTCTAGAATAAAGCATGTAAAAATTAAAAATAAATATTAAGAGGTACAATAAAACAAAATCCTGGGCCGCAAAAGATTATTTACTCAAATCGAAAAAGATTATGGAAAATCTTTTAAATTTTTAAAACCGAAAAAGGTTCTGTAAATCAAAGAAAAATACACAAAAATTGATTACAACAATTGTTATAAATCGAAATAGCCATCCTGAACACTTAAAGAATTCCCTGCTCTCCGCGAAACAGATAATTGCAGTACTGCTAACTTATTCTCTCGATATCCGTTTTTCAATACTTCTCTGGATTCTCGTAGTTAATGCCTTGCTTTCCAATGGAGAAGAATACACTTAAATTATTAAAGCGCCTTGTGGAAAAAAATCCGGAGAACTCTAATTTGGCCCGTTCTCTATTCCTCCTCCTATCCATCGCAAGATACGTGCTACATTCTTGGCCAGGTGGCCCGTCATGCATGGAGTACTACAACTAAGATTGGTTTTCAACGAAACAAACCTGCCCCCTCCCCCCCCACACACACACACACAAAATTGTCATTCACTTCTCACAAGGGACCTTTCAACAGGTTCAAATCGAAATCTAGTCTGATTTAATTTTCTTTCGAAAGATATTTACTATTTATAACATCTGTAAAAAATATTAGTTGCCATTTCGCACGGGAAATTACTGAAAACAATTAAGAAATTTCCACACTTTTCACGACGCAATTTGTCGGTCGCCTGGGGTTTGTGCAGCCCTGCCTACTGTAAGAATATCCGCTGAGCGAACAGGCGCTCCTACGGGCACGAGTCCCAATTCAAGGTCGCGAAACACATTGCTCCCGCCCTTGACGCGAGGCAAGGCGCCGCGGCGCGCCGGTTCTTTCGGGCAGTAGTTCTTCGACATTGGGAAATTGAAACCTGATGCAATGCCAACGTGTTTCCGCGACACGCAAGTATAGTTAACATTGTTTACCAACCTTCCATTACTTTTGGCATATACATCGATGTACGATGGTTCAATAAAGTGAGTTTCTTTCCCCTTTCAGTTAATCTGACTGAATTCAACACCGGGAGGCATTGGATTAAAACAAAGAAATTTGGTCGTAGGAAAGAGGACAAATTCTGTAAACTTCCACGTAATCATGATTAAACTAAATTCATGCTTAAAAAATACATAACAGAAGTCACTATAATACAATACAAATTTATTCAGTGAAGTTATTACAAAACTGACCAGTGTCAATTGAGTGTGCGAAACACAAGTGTGTCTTGAACTGCGTGTCAAGAACTGCCAGGCCCAACCGTTGAGATCCTCGGAGTCGAAGGGCCCTCGAGCATGCGTCGTCGCAACTTGGCTGCGGCCGAGCCCCCAAGATCCCCCCCCCCCCGCCCACCTCGCCTTCGCCCATCTGTTCGCCGCATCGCAGATATTAATAACGCGCTATCAGCGATGGTATCCCATCTCGTGCGCGCAGGCTTCAACGCAACGCACGTGCACATGCTATCGGTCCCCGTCCTGCCCCTCCCAACAAATCCTTCCGCACCGCACGGCACGACGCTGTATCGCATTGCACAACGGAGGAATAACAGCACTACTCGAGTCGTTCGCGATCACACTGCTCTCCGCAGTAAGGGTTGTCCACACCGTCAGCAAAAGCAGTGCCGCCGAAACCGACAAAATTCTTAACTTTTTTCAGTAACTTCCCGTGCAAAATGACAGCTAATTATTTTACAGCTGTTATAAATAGTGGATATCTTTCAAGAGGAAAAAAAAGCAGGCCCGATTTGAACCTGAACCTGTTGAAAGGTTCCTTGTCAGGAAGTGAACGCGGCACATTTCAGTCAGTGTGGCAAATTCCAGGTGGTCCAAAAAATGTACCGAACTACCCATCCAAACATTTACACAAAAGCGTACCTCACTTCAGGCGGCCTACGTTCCATGTGAATTTGCTTACGCCCAATAATTGTGCAAGCTAGGTACCACCGTTGATAAAGAAACATTCCTCTATAAATAAAATTGTGAAAAGTTCATGTCTGCACATTTGTTTCGCAACCAGTTCCAAGCTACGGTTTCAGCTACATATCACTTGCACATCTTTGCAAACGGTGTGGATAAAGACAATCTTCTCGCAGCACATGCCGATTTGAAGTCTTGTTGGATGTTGAATGGATTGTGTCAAGGTAACTAGAATTTGAAACATGTCATTTTCGATCCTCCCCTTACATTTCCAAAAACATTGACGCTAGATAAAATATAAAATCAACTGTCCAGGAAATATTATCGATCTTCTTTTAGTTCCTAGTGGCTTTGGAAAAAGACAACTGTTGGCGTAACATTTGCAAAGAACTGAAGAAGCAGGGTTTTTATGCCCCTCCTTCACCCCCGCCGTTCCACTGACCACCTCAGCCCTTACGGTCATTTTTAATATTTTGTATATCATGACTAAAGGAACAATGTCGCTTATTGTCATTGTTTCAGTAAAAAACGTTTTCCTATTTTTCCTAAACTAATATTAAGGTAGAAGAAACTGTCAAATGTACAACAGACCTGGTTAAATACTTTGCATAAAGGATTGGTTATTCTATGAGCTTGTTTGTTAATGGAGCCGTGAAGTATTACACTTTAAATTAAATAAGCTCTTTTATGTAAAACAAAATACTTTTCTTACACACAATGTTATTTTACATAGTACTTAATTTGGCTCAGATTTACCGCTCTTAGAACGTTCTAGAAACTAGCATGCTCTTTGCCTTAAACCCTGCATCTGTTCTGTTTTTTTCCTTCGGCAGTATATTTTCTTTCTCTTTTTGTAACAAATTACGTGTTCTGAGCCAGAAGTTGGCAACAAAATCGGTCTAGTACCCGCAATGTTTCGTAACAAGCAACAACGCTGCTACGAGGTATGGATATTGTTAAAAAAAAGTCCTCAATTCACCAGTGTCCATATAATAGTGATTGGGTTTTGCAGTGACGGAGAGAAATACATAAGTAGTTAATTAATGCACACACATACATAAAACTCTCAATTCTCAAAAAATTGTCCCTTACAATGTTGCCGTGACCCAAGCTTGAATTAATCGATCAAAATGTACCTAAATAACTCCATTTCTTAAATATACTTCATTGCTATAGTATTATTTTAAAGGTGGGCGCGGAATGGACGACATGAAAACTTTATGTACTTATCACGTAATTTTAAAGACAATAATTATTTACTAATCAGAAACTTTCGTAAACATGAAACCTCCTTCATGACTATTTTCATATTTTTACGACAATCCACAAAGATAATGGAAAATATATTCACAAGGTGCATATCCATACGTCTCTTCGTAAATCAAAGGGAAAAGAAACTCCCGTCATAGAAATCAACACCGGAAAGCAACTTCCACAAGCTCTGAATTTCTTTTAAAAAAATACTCCAATGGTAGTTTTGTTTCAGTCATTAGCTATTAGAGATAATCGAATACCATCAATCAATATTTCATTTGATAACATCGCAGTATCTTCCAAAATACATTAGGAATTTTTAGCTCAATATTCATCACTACTTGCGCAGAAAGCGAAGACCCTTAACTTCGCCCGCATTCTAAGTTACTTTAACACTTGCTACTTCGTGAAGTTGGAAGAAATTATAGCGATGAACCCCGAACAAGTCTCCGCAACTTGATGTCACCCAGGCCTACCTCTCTCCCCTTCCCCTCCCTCTCCCTCCCTTTCAGCACCTCATTCCATTAAGTGCAGAGGACTGAGTGACGTTGGCGTTAATGGTCTCTTTTGACAGGATACCGCGCTAGCAGCCGAAAGCGCGGAATCCAACATGCAGGCCGGGAGGAGAGGCCGGGGGGTGAGGCACCAAGTAGGGTTTGCTACGCTCGATATCCCCGGAATAAAAGGCATCGCGGCATATACACCGGCTCCCCTCACAAAAAATAAAGGAAAAAGTCCCATTAGCTTTTTAACTACACTCACTCATTTGGCAACATTGCAAATAAGGCATGGAATCTCTAGAGGGTTAAATAATGAAAAACGTAATTAACTCTTTTCTTTTTTAAAGCATTGAAAGTATATCTCTAAGAAGGCCAATCTATTCTAGGCGTTACACACTAACAGATTTTCCAATAAAAACAGGAAGTGTTCAATGTTTAACAGACAACATCTAGGCCCACAACGACATTTTTTGTATTCGTTTTACATAAATGACATGTAATTAGCTTTCAATAAGTCATGCGCGCAGTAATTTGTTTTGCGCACAGTGGTAATTTGATTATTTACATTGTAGGCAAAGTCAATTCCTTAATTTTGATGTCATAAAGAAAGGTCATGAAGAAATTCCTACATTGATTAAATAATCTTCGCAGCAATAATACAAAATGTATTTAATATTTTGGAATTACAATAAGAATGAAACATTTACGCATTCTAGAGGTTTTCTAACCCTCATCTAAATATGTAAATTTAATTACCTAATATTTATTACTTACATTACGTATGTACTTTCATTCCACGTCTAGTAAACATCAAACACTTCAATAACTTACTAAAACCATGTTACGAACTACATTAAGAAAGTACACCAATACAAGCAAGAAAGAAAATAATACTTACATTTTCCTCCACGGTTTTCTTTATTTTGGTTGTTGCTTCAGTCACCGTTTTGCCCGCCTTGTTCACAGCAGAAAATAGAAAGCTGCCTATAGACTTAGCTCCTTGCAAAGCTTTCGTGGATACTGTAGAGAGAACGAAAAGGGTGGAGAGAAAGGTGTATTTTCTATACCAGTGGCATTCAACCTTTCTGTGGGCGTATCCTTCCCCCAGGATTGAAAATCCATCCTCGATGAATACACGTGTATTAAAAAATAAACAAAATAAAATATCCGAATAAATTCTCGAAAGTTTTTCATGGTGCCAAATGTAATAAAAATTCCTACGAAAATTATAATTTGAGGACATTCGCGAAGCAGCAAAGAATCACTCTTCTAGGAGTTCCATTCTTTTTTTAACCATTCGAGAAGAAAAGGACTTTCCAGGAGTATTAACAAAAAATTCAAAAGGAAAGAAAGCATTAAACGAGGAGTAAAGACAAATTATCACCATTCAAGTGTAAATTTGACAATATTCCTCAGGAAACGTGTTTGAAATACGCTATCATCAGAATAGCCGATGAACAGAGATGCACACATCATTTTAAATGATCTGTAACTCGCACCTAGCACGCGATTCTTCGCTGCGCAGGTCCCTGGTACGATTGGCACTTGAAGCATCCGAGTCTTCTTCATTAACCGAGCATTGAGAAGAACTGGGGAGTTTACCGAATCGAATAACTGCCCGCCAAAGGGTGTTCTCACTTTACCTGATGTAGAAAGAGACCAAACCACATGCACATCATTCTCATGAACCTTTGTTTATTAAAAACATCTACGAAACTAACAGATCCCGTAAACAGAACGTATGTATATTCTCATAAACGTCAAAAAACCAAACAATTGCACTTAATCTCAAATCGCGTCCCCAAATCTACTGAAATAAAAGTGAATTTGGCCCAAGAGTAACATTTCAATTCAAGGACCAGGAAACAAAAAGTTCAAGACAATTTTACCTGAAAATAATCTAACAAGGAGCCTATAAACTAAAAAGGAATATAAATGAAAAAAACCTTACATTTTTCTAGGGCCATTTTCTTACCGACTATTTCACAACCCCACGTGTATAGTTCTAAAACAACCAACCCCCCTTGGCAGATGGACCCCCCGAGGGAACGCCCACCCCGGTTGAAGGCCACTGGCGAGCGCGACGAGGAGCGGCAGCGCAGGCGCAGCTGGCGAGGCACTCACCCCCACCGAGGGCGTGGGCTCCCTCCTTGTCCTCCCCGGGGGTGCCGGGTTCGGAGGCCGCCACGTCGCTGTCGGCGCCGCCGGTGGCACTGTGGAGAAGGCACGATGAACACACTCGCTTGGCCGCCCTGGCGCGCTCGCCCAGCCCAGTGGGACGACGGCTCTACGTTCCTCGAACGCATACGCCAAAGGGTTTCATTGATTACTGATTCCAGGTGTGTCAACTGCTACAGTCATTAGTTACCTAAGTGTAGTGCTTGGCCGCCCTGGCGCGCTCGCCCAGCCCAGTGGGACGACGGCTCTACGTTCCTCGAACGCATACGCCAAAGGGTTTCATTCGTTACTGATTCCGGGTGTGTCAACTGCTAAGTCTTAGTTCCAAGTGTATGCTGGCCGCCCTGGCGCGCTCGCCCAGCCCAGTGGGACGACGGCTCTACGTTCCTCGAACGCATACGCCAAAAGGGTTTCATTCGTTACTGATTCCGGGTGTGTCAACTGCTACAGTCATTAGTTCCCAAGTGTAGTGCTTGGCCGCCCTGGCGCGCTCGCCCAGCCCAGCGGGACGACGGCTCTACGTTCCTCGAACGCATACGCCAAAAGGGTTTCATTGATTACTGATTCCGGGTATGTCAACTGCTAAGCTCATTACTTCCCTAAGTGTAATGCATGTTTTATCGCGGGAGGTGGAGATGGAGGTGGGAGATGGTGATGGAGAACGGTGATCTTCCCCGTTGACTGGTGAGATCCGGCACTGACCTACGTCGCTATGTCAGCGTGCAGGGATTTTCCCTAACCAGGTATCTCCCACCAGCGATGCACCGCCCAAGCCGGGACTAGCTCTAAGCACCCGCCTGGTCTCCCGTAGTGAAGGATGTGTGTGTGTAAGGACCGAGGAAAGGACAAGGAAGAGGAAAGAAAGATCGCGCGGTTCGTGGCCCGTTTGTTAGGGCCACGAACACCATGCGAATGCCCTGGCATTCGCATGGTGTTGATAAAAAAAACACAGAAAAACTACCGATCAATGCAGCCGGCAGCTAGAATTCTCTTCCAGACAGCGACTGAATACGACCTAGCTACCAAGCTAGTGTCGAAAATCCTGCCACCGTCGAGACTCGAACCCTAGGACCTCCCTAGTAAAGACACCGCAGTGACATCAGGAGATGCCCTGAACCACCTTTACTCGTTTAGCCTAAGGGTGAAAAGATTCTGGCTACTAGTGTTTTGCGCCTTGGGCGTGAGAAACCGATTTTAAAGCACGCGATCGCTGCATTGCGTTAGGCCTTCGAGTAAGTTTTGAGATCCTAATTTATCACGTTCGTTTAGGCGTGAAGTCTGAACATTTTCTGGGTTGCGTCAATACACGTGCTGAAATGTCAAGTAGTAACTATCCTAAAACACTCCTCCGCGGTACCGTGGTAAGCCTTTGGATAAGTTCAGAACCCAGTTTATCAAGTGCGTTTAAGCGTGAAGTTTGCCCTTTCGTGGTGCCAGCAATAAATGTGTTGACATGTATAGTATAAGGATTTGCGTGCTTAACATGGCAGCAGAGAAATTTACTTGTACTTAGCATGTAGGTGATAAAAGGGTCGCTCATAAATATTGAGCCTGAAAACGCCCGAGATTGCCCTTAATAATAATAATAATAATAATAATAATAATAATAATAATAATAATAATAATAATAATAATAATATAATGAACCATCTTTACTGATTAACATGATTTTCGATATAGCCTTAATTAGTGACATTTCTACAAGCCATTTTATTATTTTGCCGCTTCTGTAATTTTCAGTTTTCGCAATTATTGAAAACGACTATAGAAAGCTTTCCAATCACAATTTAAGCAGCGAACATGTTTCTGTCATTCAGTACCGTTGCCTTGCTCAACACAGACTGACAGATGGTGAGTAATGATAAATGAAACATCCCAAACGTTTGTGAGCATCGATTTTAAAATGTTATCTAACAGCGTGTAGCACATTGAAACAATATGTCCTTCGATGGCCACTGATGGGAGTTGGAAGAACTTTTAACTGGAACGAAGAAGAAAAAACGAAAAAAAAAATTAGATATTGAAGATTTGAAATTTATCGAAATTGCAAAATATTCTTTGATGTCGATATATTCGAATATTATTTATTAATTGCTTACAATGTCCGATTTATGTTTATACACTTTTAGGCTTTTTTTCTAAAGGAAGAACCAAGACAAGATTGTGGTACAAAAGGTTCACCGTCTTCAAAACTTGCAAAACGTTAACACAAACGTATTTTGCATTATATCATTGTAACATTGCTATAATTTAAATTCTGCACAGATTTTCTGAATTTTTACCAATTACTTCCCTTTAAATGAATATGCCTTCCGATATCGAATACTTCCAAAGGAAATCTTTCGGACATTTTACACAACCGGTCAAGGTTCCGTCATTCATAATAATTACGATCTTTGTTAAACGATTTAGCTGAACAGCTCAATCTCTCCTCAATAGAAGCACTAGGGAAAAAGTGGTTGGTGTCGTTTCTCTACGTCTGCTGCCGCAATATCGCTTAAGTCGCAACTCCATAAATAGAATACACAGTCATGCAACCACGCGATTAACAATCGAACTCGCTCCATTAATGAAAACTTTAAAAAACATGTACTGGATGAATTACACGGTTCATTTTAAGCTTGAAAGTTTTAGTAGCCTTCTTTCAAAATCAAAATAAAGATTCTTCCACAAGGTAGGTGCCTTTATCTAAATGCTTCCCTTGTAGAAAGAACAGTAAAGCCAACATTAAAAACCTTCGCGCTCCTTGTAATGATGAATTTACCTGACAAGACCAAACCACGAAATGGAACCAATCCCACCTCTTAGATTATTTAAGGAAGAAAAACTTTTCGTCAGCACGTCCATTATACATTTAAGGCGATAATAAATACCGAGGGATGCAGTACAAAAATAAATTTTACTGAGCATTGAAACTTTAGAATGTTAACTCTACAATGGCCCAAAATACGTCTATCTAAAATCTGCCCCGAAATTAACGAACTGGCAACAGAGCCCCCCTCCTCTTTCAGCACACTCATTCTTTTCAAGATATAACGAAGTGGTAGATTCGAACTATCGCCAGGAGTGCAACCGGTGCCCAAGCTTCAAGAACAATGCTACGCTTTATCATAAAGAACAAAGAAATAGCCCATTACACCTGACATTAAACATGTTCCAAGCTGAATAAATAACGAAATTTTCGTTCGGGACGATATATTTGCAATCAATGGGCATTACTAGATATTCACATGAAGCGAAATCGAATATAATTTATGGATTTTTTTTTAATCTATCACTAGTTTCCGCGAATTTTCTGAAAACAATATCGTAAAGATTTCACATTTATATTCTTCCTGTGAAACAAGGATTCAGTGTATATTCAATTAGCATAATCCACTGAGTAGTTCTGTTATAGTTAATCATAAACAGGTCTTTGCCCTACGCAAGGTGGATAATAACCGTTACAAGGAGTGCAAGAGAAATGTTGCCTAGAAATTAAATTCAAAAAATGTGTAAACGATATGGTATAAAAGAATAGAATCCATTCATTTCTTGGAAATGGAGTGTCTGTTGGTAACTGTTAGTTATGTGATATCACCTGAGTGAGTGTGAGTTAATTTCGTAATGTTTCCTCGATTGTTCTACTGCAGAGGCAATTCAATGGTACAGTAGTTTCCTCACTAAGCACCTGATGATGTAACAAAGCTAGTTACAAAACGTTGTGCAATTGCTGAAATAAATGATTGTCATAAAAAACTTTGGATACTTTTATTTGCAAACACATATTGACAATCAAGAAGAAATATTGATTTAAAAGAATAGAAGTTCGAATATTAAGGGCTGGGCCGTTGCTCCCTCTACCCCCCTGCTTTGGCCACGCCCACGGGAAGTATCATCAAGGCGGCTCCACACATTCGTTATTCGGCGAACAGCGAGCAACCGCTCGCCGAACCCCGAGTAGTGCGGACGAGTTGCTAGCTACGTGTCGAGTGACGAACATTCAGTGTTCGCCCTACCCACGTAAGGACACTCGAAGGGAGCGACCATTCGCCGAACTCGTCAGCCGCTCGGCGAACGCCGAATGCGCGGAGCCGCCTTGGTATCCGCGAAGCGCCCGCGCCGCGCCCACTGACCTGGAGTCGTCGTCCTCCTTCTGTTCGACGGGAGAGCCCTTCACCGACTTCTCGGACGCGGGCGATTCCACGTCGGCCTTGAGGTCGGCCGGGGCGAGGCCGCCGCCGGCGCCGCCGCCCATCGCCGTCGCGCCCGCCGCCGCGGGCGGAGGGGCCGGGTCGCCCACCGGAGGCAGCCCCACGGGGTCCGGCACCGTCTCCTCGTTCCGGCGCAGCCCCTGGATGCCCGTGATGCCCGTCGACAGCCAGCTCGACATCTGGCCCTTCACGTTCGACAGCATCTCCAGCTTGCTGCCGCCGGCTTTCGTCGGGCTGCGCACACGGGACAAGAGCGGGCCGTCAGCAGGCGGGTCTTTACACTCGAGTGCGCGGATCAATGGACGCACCATAAGGTTGCAATGTGTCAAACCAACAAACTTCACACCTTTCTGGGCTGGAGCAGGCTAATGTCATTTCATGTTCCCAAAAATAACTGCATATTAACCTTTTTGCCTAAAACCATACTGTTATATCTACGTCGAACAACCAAACAAACGAAGAGCAACTCGTACGACCGGCGTCCGTTAAGACCCCCGTCCGTTACAAGCGAAATATGAGAAGATAATGAGGCAGTGTGCGCAGTCCTAATCAAAGAAAAGGTATTTCTAATTTGCAAGATTACTTCTTATAAGGAAGTGTAATTACGAAAAGTATTAAACAATACACGGCCAGTATCACAAGTAATGGATTTGGTCCGTAATAAACCTTGGTTATCGCCTCGGTTTATAAAATCAAACCACGTCAGTTACTTGCTCTATATCCGCCTAATGGAACTAACAATTTTTTTGCTAGAGCACCCGCACTGATATGAAGATACTGAAATGTTAAGTTTCCGAATAATAAAAATGTCTTCTGTTTTGACACATTGCACCTTTTACCGTTAAAAAATCCATGCATCCATTTCCACGTTGAACTCCTACAGTATTCTCCTACTCCACAAACAATGAAGAAAAACACTACAAAAATTGGTTTGAACTACCAAACAGCATAAAACGTACAAATTTATGGCAGAACAAGGAGTAACAACCCGACCACGAGTTGTACCATCAAGTACGATTACAAGGTGTTCGAATGGAACAAAAAATTGAAACAAAATGAAATTTTACTACGTTGATATTAGAAATTCAACATCTAAGAACATGAAACAGCATCACCAAATATTGAGCCGTGCTATAATCAAAATTCAATTTCGATAAAAATATTGTTAAAAATACCTTCAATTTCAATTCAAAAATTGACAGTATTTAAAAATACTTTTAAAATATATTAAAATACTTTATTGTAGGTAATGTATAATTTGAAACGTTTTAAAATCGTGTATAAATCGAAACTTCAAGTAGCGGGTAATGCAATATATTTTCATTAGCAAACAGGCACAATGTTTGACAAAGTTATTGGATAGAAGGCAGTCGGTCCGACTTGCTTCGGCTCATGAATGCAATTGGAAGTAATTACCGTTATGATTTTTCCACACACCTACACAATAATCCACGACAGGTTGGGTGTTCAAAAAAAAAAAAAATCAACTAACAGCGTGCTCAAATGTTTCGTGTCCATATATTTCAGACCTATAAAATACAAGCTGTAATTTGCAGGTTTAATTAGTAGTTTGCGACTACAGCAAGTAATTGGAATAAACGTGTGGGACCTTTCAATTACCGACTTTTTAACATTGATTGTTACATTAAAGCTACCCATTTTTGTGGTCACATTTCCCAACCATCAGTTCATATTGCACAACCACAGTTCATATTTCATAAACTAACGATGAAATCATATTGACTGAAAGCAATGCGTACTCCAACATTTCACTTACAATCCAAAATCTTTCAGAGCAACCACAAAATGAAATGATATTCACACTTTAGTCCTACGATACAAGGTAGAGAAGCTGGCCACATCTTCATGTCTTCAATTCCTCTCTTGAGGGAGAGGGCGGGAGTGAGAGAGGCAGAGAGGGAGAGAGAGAGAGAGGCAGAGAGAGAGAGAGAGGAGAGAGATGAGGGCAGAGTGAGAGAACAGGGAAGAGAGAAAGGGCTTACATACGAACTATTGTAGATGCCAGGGCAACAATGCAAATTCACTGCCGGGTTCCTCGAACTAATCTTTCACAATTCTGGCCGACTAGCACAGCATAAACTTCAATTGGCGATTTCCAATGGAGAAAATTCTCAACATGAGAACGGATGAACTTGGTCTCCAATTGCGACCAGATACCTGGCAACTGCCAAGGACTGTTGAACCAGAATAATTGGGCCGAGTATCTGACATAAAAGTATCTTCCACATCATCGTATCTCCAACTTAATATCAGTCCGCAAATCATCCAGGTATATAATACATTAGACGACAACCGGCATACACGTACTCGGCCGTGGAAGTGATGAGCCAAAAAAATTGGATTCATTGGACCAGGTGACCTTTCTTCAATAATCCACATTTTATTGTGATCCACCAGCTTAATTACTGCCTTATCTGGGGGGAGGAGGTCACGCATTCTGAGTCGGGCACCTAGCATTTAACCACATCTTCACTCACCTCCAGATGCGCAAGCACGTCTAACCACCATCTGCAAGCACCGTTTAGGGTAGGGATTCCAAAACAAGAAAAATAGTACAGAATACACTTCTCCCCATGAAATGTCACAATTTCAGTTACATTTTTAACCCTTCAATGCACGGAGCTCGGATTTTGCGATTGTCCATTCAGAGGGCTTTAGAGGCCCGGTGTGAATATACTGGTTTGGGTCCGGAATGAAGAAATAAATAATTTTGATTAGTATTAAAAAAAAAAACTTCTAGACCGTATTTTAAACTTTTCACACATAATAAGAATTTATACATCTAATTTGCAGTCACAGCATAGAATAAGGTTTTTTAAGTTCTTGGCAAACGTTGGTTTTGTACTTGAAGCTCTGTAATTTTCTTTTGTGTCTTTGTTGCAGGGGCTCTATCTTTTTTTGCAGCTGGCAAAAATAGCACGTAGGAAGAAAGTGACTTAAAAATAAAGAATTCATAACTTTACCATTGTATTGACATTTGTAAACCATTCGTCTAGCTTCTTCCTTTTCTTTGGAGATGATCTCTCAGGGAATCTCGAATGTGTTCCTGTATCCCGAAGACTTCAAGAGCATTTTATGGATAATAGGGTTTATCAATATTTTCATATTCGCACCACCTAATTGTTTTGACAGTTTCCTCAAGAAAAGACCTTTCCAACAGACATTACGATGATAGTCTTTAAATTTTTTTTTGTGAAGATTATGTAAGCAATCAAAGCAGCATCGCCAAGCAGCAAGTTATAAAATAACCTCATTGGCTGTCGACAAGCTGACCTTCGCGATGAGTAATCGTCGACCATACGATCAATGACTATGAACCATCCAACTTTTGTTTTGCTGAAGGCAAGAATTGATATTTTTTTTTATATTTCTTCATTAATTTTTTCTCAGACCTGATGCACTGTACTAGGTGGATAAATAATGTTATTTTTGGCTGTAAGATACAATTGTAATACTCCCTTCATGTTCAAAAATGAATATGATTTCTGCCATTATAATCTCGCCGTTCAGATGGTAGTTGCTGCTTGTTAGCTCGCAATGTTAGTTCCTTCTCCCTTAGAAATTAAACCATGTCTGCGAACATAAAAAAAATTATCAGTCGTGGTGTTTAAAACATCTCTGTATAATGGCTGTACCAATTTATTGTTTTTGATGCCAAATCTTTGCAACAGGTTTATCTTTCCTTTTCCCACAGTATATTTTGCCACGTAGTGCAAACCCGTTCTCCAAATTACACCACCAAAAAATCTTTATTCCTCACTTATGTGGTCGTGATCTGTGTTACTTGCGCAAGACTAGTAAATAACGAAGCCTGGAATTATTGGGTATTAATTACAAACACAAATGTGTTTCTCGACGAATTCTCCCTCTTTATTTCTCATGAGTATAGGGAACTGCCACGACGAATTTGAAGCCCAACTGGGCACCCGAGCAGGAGGTTCCAATTCCCCACCAAGACTTCCATATGGTGGGACCGAAGACCGAATCCTTCATACGAATCTTAATTATCCGCAGTTGTGACGCTAATTTTTTGTCCATTCCGTAAGCTGCAATCGGCAGCTGCATGCAGTCAACATTGGGTGCGAATTGATCTTTGATTCTTCAGCCTTTTTCTCAACGGCGTGATATGAATCATTCTTCTGGAAACTACTATTGTACCTCTGAATGGTTTCTAGAACTTGCCCTGCGGCCGCACCAAGCTATGTGCGACAGTCTCGGTGCCTCCTCGAATCAACGCGCCGTTTGGCCCATGAAGTGTCGATATTTCCCATTTGTCGAGCCTCAACTAATCCTTGCTCACAAAAGGATGAGAACAGCCAACCAGACGAGCCCTTCTGAGATGTGCTGGTGGCAAGACGTCATGCCATCACAGCAGACAAAATTCACAGAGCCTTGAAGCCCCCCTGTAGCCATATTGCACACCACTCTATTCACCCTAATGCCAACGCGACGACGCATGTAACAGTCTTCACTCTAGACGCGAAAAGTGTTTCCATGTCGGTTGATTACAATGCAATAGTTCATCAGTATATGAGACAGTAAATAGCACTTTCTTTTGGAGAATTAAAAAATCGTGCCTTAATCTGCTCAGGAAATTTCTAGTTTTAAAGAAAGTCCACGTAACGGAACTTCTTTAAAACACAAAATTTGCTTGTAAAAATTAGTCATAAAATGCGCGCTTGAACACTTTTGTTGTCTACTTTAATTAAAAGGAAAAAAAATTCGGTAATGAAAACAACTTATTCGAATACGTGCGTTAAATACATTTCAGAGAATCGTCTATTAAATGTGGTAAGAAATCCCAAAGAAGAAAACTAACGCACATCTACTTAAGCCAAACAAATTTAGCGTAGTAATCAAAAGAATGAATACCACGGTGGTTTTCTATGAAGTTCCGTTTAAGCGACTGTACATACTACATTCAATGTTAGTCACACACTCCACTGACGATGCAAAACTACGTCCTTTCTTTTATCTTTCGACTTTCATGAATACAAGTGGAGCAATACTTTCAAAAGATTATTCAAGCAATATGTCCAGAAAGGTCGTTGCCCTTAGCGCATCAAAGTAATGTCTTTGATAAGACTTCCAAACGAATTCCAAACAAGATTTATTGGATTTGTATATTTCAGTCAATTCGCTGAACGTAATAAAACCGAAACATAAATTTACTTCCCGATAATGAAATGTCTCCCTCGGATCAAGATTCTCGTGTATTTACGCCTTGCTCAACAGAGACTAAGAATTGTCCTTTTCGGGAATTAACTACTTTAAAACAATAAACTACTCTCGCTTTATTAGTAACTAGAAAATAGTAAAAGCAGCAGTCTTATCTGCATAGCTTCTGCAAAAGAAGCAGCATCAACTTCACAGAATTCGCAATAACTCATAAGCCCAATTCTGCGTTGATGGGAAATAAGCCCAATTCTTCTTCAAATTCTGCGTCGCACGAAGGGCGGATCTAGAAATTGTCTAGGGGGGGGGGGAAATTACCTTTTTTGTCCAAGACTTTAATAATTGTAAAGACGACACAAATTAATCCAAATTTTGCAGAAATTGTATTTAAATATATTCATCTGGAGTTGGACTGTAGTGTAAATTAAAATAAAATCATAAAATAAAATAGTTTTGTATTCACAACCGATTTTCAGTTTCACTCAAAGTTCTGTCAGAATCATAAATTTGTAACTTTTTTTAGTTATTTCTAAAGTAGAATGAAGTCGTGCAACTTTTATACTATCTCCACTATAAAAACTAATCCACGGGGAAGGCCTGGTACCCATGCCCCCCCCTCCCTGGATCCGCCCTTGGTTAATAAAACGAACCTCACAGAATCACGAATTGAAATTCGCAGTTATTAGCAAGATCTAGTTCAAAAAATGTACCCAGAATATACTTGCGAGTGATCCGTCCGGGTGGCATCACGCACCACAGCCTTCGCTTCGACGCGGCGTCACCCGGAGAGCCATGATCATTCGCAGGACTCTGGCCGCGGAAGCCTTCCCAAAATGTACTTTTCCCACATTCGTCACACATAGTTTTAACTCTTTTTTTTACAATAAATTAAATTAAATATTTGTCTTTTTCAATCTAATTTGAACAGAATATGTCAAGCTCTCACAATAACACCCACATTATTTGGCAGTTCCATTAAATTGTAGAGGAAATTAACTACATCCAAAAGTCTAGTTATTCGTCATTGCATCAGCAAACCTTTTTCTCAAGCAAATATTATAAGCATTGCTGCACTGTTCTCCGTGAAATGACTTCCTACCAACACTGCAGAACGGCGTACAGTACTAGTCGGCTAATCGCCCAACCATAGTCCATGAACTTCCAATTATCTCCACAACATCGCACCACAACTTAAACGGCATGGGCAGCGGGAAATACACACATCCGTGTACAAAATCGTAGGTAATACACGAAAAGGTAAAACGAAGACTGTTTGGTGGCGTACAATACTGTTCATTGAACATGCAATTAAGTGGGCAGAGCACTTACCCGGTCGTCAAAGCTAGTGAGTCGACTTATACGTGCGAAAACAAGTTATAATTCGCAACATTCGCCTACTTGGTTTGGAAAAATGAAGATGACTTACAATGCAGAAAATAAAGATGACTTACAACGATTGTTGTATGAATTCAGTAAAATTTGTAAATATTTTAACTTAAAAATATCTACCCAAAAGACGAAAGCTATGAAAATTGCTAAGAATCCGATTAGATGTAAATTGGTTGTGGATAATCAAATAATAGAACACGTTCTAGAAATGAAAGATTCATTCAACATCAGGGAAGAGTGCAAAATTAGGCCCATTACGGAATGGATAGCGGACCGAAGAAAGGAATGGAATAATCATATTGAGAAAGTTGGGGAGAAAAGAATCTTGAGGATTGCTAGAGATGAAAGGCCGAGGGGAAGAAGAGAAGCTGGCAGACCAAGGAGAAGATGGAAACACTCGCTATTATTCTTGGAAAGGAACAACTTTTTAAGAAGATTACGAAGGTTTGGAAAAATCATGAAAACATAATGAGGACTGGAGTAATATCTAAGGGCTCCAAGCATGAGCAGAACAACAATGTTCATACATACGTAATACTTATATTACACATAAATAAACTTGAAATAAACCATTACATTTGCAATTTAAAAACCATTATGAACAAATAAGTTTTTGTTTAAAAAGTAATTAGAGTCCCTATCCAGCAGCGACCCTAATATATACATTAACATTCCTCTGAAAATTACCAGCACGCAGCTCTCCTTCTGTTAATAGTTATTTTACGTAACAAGTACAGAAATTGAGTCTTCGGCATATGAATTAAATTTTTACGAACGAGGCGACGATAGGAACCGACTCCAGCATTTTGAAAGGAGTGTGCCAAAGTCACTTTCGTACGGATTCCATACATTATTTTTAATTCAAACTCACGGAAAGTATATATTCTTGTGATCACTACCTACACGTGAGATGGCAGCAATGTTGATTCATGTCGTGACTTTTTTTTTTCTGCATTTGACCATGGCTTCTTCCTTAGCTTTGCGTACCGGAGAATAAGACTTTACAAACAGTAAACAGTGAAGGTAAGTTCTAGTTTCCATGCATGAGTGCCGGAAAGAATTTTTATCTACCAGATACTAATTCATTAGATTAATTCAGATAGAAATGTAATCTCAATTTCTCGAATTGAAATCAAAGTCAAAATGTAGTAAGAATGTTTCAAAATTCGACAACACAGTGAGTAATTTGGTCGACTGGGGAGCAGAGACCGCTAATGCGCCAAAGTAATTGTTATTATTATTATTACTATTATTATAATAATATTGTCTTTATTTGTAGCGAGGTTCAGGCCTTGAAGCCTGTTCTTCGGCCTAACCACATGGTTCTCTCTGTTCCAAGCGTTGCGGGTTCAAATCCTGCCTCCACTATGAATGCTTGTTTGAGTGTCGTGACATGGGGGCTTCCCCAACCACCATGTATCACCTTCCACCTTCCACATTCTTTTCACTCTGGCCGGCCTGGGAGGCGCAGGGTTTGGGGCCAGTGCGCCCAAGTTCGGTTTACATCCGGGCTGTGGGTTCGAATCCTGCATAAGGCATGGCTGTTGTGTGTTGTGGTACGGTAGGATTAGGGTTGCTGATCGCCCTCAATTTGGGAGGAGTCTTCTATTGTCCTCTCGTCCTGCTTCGTATTTCAACTGTCCTCCTTTTAGTAAAATTTTAACATTTGTTGTCATTCATTTTATCAAATGACTAATATTTGCTATGTTGCACCTTTTATTTAATTTAGAATAGAAAACATGAATATCCTTTTCCCGAACGCTGACACACGCTTGCATGATAGTGCCTCTCTCTAGCGACTAAAATAAAAGACACGCTCACACCATCTTTATCTGCATTTTGTGAACGAATATTTTCACTTGAATCGCAAATGGAGAGAAGCAAGAAATAGAGCTGATGTCAGTCTAAATTAAAGATTTATAAATAGACATGTCTAGATGCGATTTCTTTTATGGAGTGTCCTCCCTTTTACATGAACATTGTTGGCAACCCGAGGTGGTATGGACCCAACCATCATGTATCATTATCTAAACCCATGTACTACCCACTCCAGACATTCATACCCGCCACGAAACCGGCTCCGTCGCCGATATAGACCTACAGAGTATCTCGCTAATACCAAGCACCGAAAGACTTACGGAGAAGGGCCTACGGGCCATCTCCAACAGCCGAGCAGTTACAAGGTCCCATTCCGAAATATACAAACCGGGAGGAAATATACAGCTAAGAGAATTGTGATGTGGCGGGATGGATAGGTCATAGAGAAGGGAGTAATGGCTACAGCTTCCTGATTGAAAAAGGTATACAGTACTACGACATTTCACGTTCGTACATTTCAATATATTATTTAAATATTCAATATTGTATTGAAACAATACATTATTGACGTTTTCAATACAATATTGAATTTGAATAATAAGTGATTTGACTTCTGTCACTAAAGATGGAAGGCCCTATTTCGGAGAATGACGTGAACAACGCTGGCTCGAAATTCGTTGTGAAGATGGTGAGAAGAAACACATTTTCTCGACAACCATATACAAAGCATTTACCCCTCCCCTCGTATTCTCTCGTATTTACAAATTAAAATTCATTCCAAAGTCGTATTTTCGATCTCAGCTTAGAACTATTTACAAATGACTTTCGCGCCTTAGCCATACCGTCAAGCATCGAAGCATTACATCCGTAGGCCGCAAAATTATGCTACATAAGATATTTCCCAAAAGGCATTTTTTTTTTACAAATTTTGACAACTGTTCTACGGATAAGTAGAAAAATTCATAGGTGCAGACATGTCCCGATAAAGCTTTCGAAAATTACCACTACGTCAATTATGTCAGTAATTTTTAGACAACAATCTAACCAAACAACCTATCGGAATATACAGCGCCGCAGATTTTTCTGAACACTTTTTTTAATTGATTTTCCTTCATTAAATAATGAGACGTTTTTCCAACTAGGCAACAGATCACTGGTAAATAAGCTCGGGATTGCTGCTAATTATCCCTGGCAGTATCCTTCACGAACGTGTACAGCTATCACTAATCAAATTATTTCAAAATCAACACATATGGTAAGATCCCAGGCAATGAATTGTAAGAGGAAAACGCAATAGTTCGACTGGTAATGCACACACATTAACAAATAATCCTTTTATAACGGATATTCACTTCTTCATTAATAGACTTTATTAGTAAATTAATTAAAATAAATGGGTTCATTAATATGCCTTGCGCAGTGTTCTGGCTTATGTTCTTTGTAAGCTTGCGTTAGTCACAAGCTGCTGGCCTGTTGTCAGTTCACGTGCTATCTACACAGTGACGCACCTTAAGCACTTGCATGTATTCAGTTCAATACAAAGTCTTTCCTTATCTCACGTTGCGAGGACCCTACAATGCACAAAGCTAAACACAGCAGCTCCACAAACGCAGTATGTTCGATACAAAGAAGCAATGACTCAGTTTTACCAACAGTATGTTCGACAGTTTCGTGGGTAGCGACACAAATTATTTTGCACCAATAATTAAAATGTCAATTTTCATTAGTTCCGAAAAGAGTTCAGTTTGAAATATGCTTGCTCTGGTATTTCTGCCTATCTGTTTCGTATTAAACATGTGAATAATGAAAACGTGTCAGTGTATTTAGTCGACAAAAATACAACAGAGAGGGAACGTTTTGAAATGTCAACTACCTGGGCTACAAAGCTCCTTGGTGTGCAGCGGTCAGTTGCAACAAACAAAAATCAGCCTAGGGTCCAAATATAATCTTCGAAAGTAAAAATATTTCCTTAAAATTTTAAATAATGTTATACGATTTATTTCGGTATTTAGTTTCATAGTTAAATTTACTAAAAAGGAACATTAATACAATACGTAGCAAAAATCACCGATCGTATTAATTTCATACACTTCCAAATTAAGATGATTGAATCAGGTCCACGCAGTTTTCATTTTGCACATACAATTTTTGGGAAAGGATAAACCTGAACATACTTTCAGAGAAAACTCTCTGAAATTCTGAGTAACAACGCTCATGTCAGCGAACAAAAGAGTCAACTTTCATTTATGCATCCTGCAAATGAAATGTTTTTGCAGCCTACAAATTTCGTATCGTGAATGGGCGCTGATGGCTTTAATATCACACACAATACATGGCCATTCACCCAGTAATCAAATCTTCCCCACGTAATGAAATGCACGCACACAGCAGCCAGCTCCTTTGGTAATGAAACGATAGGTCACGAACTATCTTTAAACTTAATATCAGCACACATGCGTCGGTTGTGTCACAATTTAATATCTAACAACGTACTTTCGAAGCAGTCGCCAAAAGACGAATAAAAATAGCACTGACTAACAAATCTTGAACCTTCCAAAATTAGTATAAGAAACATTGAACAGAAAGCCGTAATATAATGCAGCTATTATAACAGCATTGCTTAAAAGAATGCATTCAAATTATACAGCACATTCCAAACTTACACTAACTCTATTCATCGTTAGCAGCAAAAATGAAAAAGCTGAAGTATAAAAATTTAACTATGGAGATATGCCTACATTGTTGTATGTTGCACTTTGATATGGCTATTGTATCGAAAAAGGAATTGTTTCAAATAAATTCAAAAAAAATGTATTTGGGAGACACACCTTTCTCCCTCAATTCGCCAGAGGCCAAACTCTAAAGTCGTTGGTCTCACAAGTGTAGTTGATGTGTTTGTTGCGAGAGGTCGTGGTGATCTTTACCCGCTATTTGTTGAGATCCGGCGCCGACTTACAAGTCGGCTTCCGGGGTTTTCCTCATCCCCACCATCGGGGCACCGCCCCAGCCGCAACAAGGCTCTAAGCTGCCGACTGGTCTCTCGACATGTATGGTTGTGTTGTCCATCTTGTGTGTAAAGTGGTGAGATTATGACAAAGAATAGGAAGGAAAAATCGTGAGCGATCCGTGGCCCATTTGTTAGGGTTTTGCTCCGGCATTCGCCTGGTGTTGATAAAAAAACACGGAAAACTACAGATCAGAGCAGTCGGCTGCTAGATTTCTCCAGGGAGCAGCTGAACTCTATCTAGCTGGTGACGAAAATCCTGCCACCGGCGAGACTCGAACCCTAGAACCTTCCAGTCAGAGAAATTCAACGGATGCTCTGAGCAGCATACGCCGCTAGGAAGTACAGCAAACCTCTCCACAGTTACTTGGGAGCGGGGTGGAGAAGGGTCCCGCTCTCCCTTCATCCAACGTCAAGCGTTTTTCTCAGCCTGTTCTTTCTGTCTTCCAAACAAAGAACACTTCTGTCCTGTTTTCGTATTACTGATTACCGAAAAATGTACGCCAGAAGATTAATATTTATAATCCATAGAGACGTTTTCTCTGCGCTGAATTCGTTTCGTATTTCGTCTGATACAAAATAAGGCGATTAACATGAGATTATGCAAAAATGTTTTCCATTTTCTATCTTTGAAGCAACACGTCACCAGAAAGGATATTTGCTACTGTTACTATTGAAAAAGTAAAAACGAGCAAAATGTAGGTCCAAAAAATAGAGGTAACAGGGGACAACTCGGAAAATTACGCACTCGGTAAGTATGCGCTAGTATATTCGCACTGAAATATTTCGATTACATAAATACTACGAGAACAGTTACCTTTCCTCTTGTAACAATGACTGCCAGGGGGAAAATGCGCATTTAAAGATTTGTTTCGATTTTTTTAAACGTCTTTATTCTAAACTTATCGCTATCTTCCACATTCTATGAATTCCTTTAGAGGAAATATTATTCCTAACCCTATCTCTGCTAAATACCGTCAACCTGCGCATAAAAGAACTGAGGTGATTATATGACAAGTCACTTATCACATATCCCATTATAAGAACATTGGCTTAACAATATAACCTTAAAACTTTTGTTTATGAATTTGCATATTCGTAGCAAAAAAAATAAAATAATTTACCCTGTACAACTGAGTAATAAATTGCAACGATTTACCTAACGTAATTATCGATAAATGTAACAAACTCTGGTGTACCAAAACTTTTTGACCTGTGCAAAAGCAACTCGCTGCAACTCCAAGCAAAACTTAAAAATGACGGGGCATACGGAGGCGAAACTTATGACGTTTGCAAATGGAATGGCAGAACTGTCAACAAATAATGTGAGCGGTGTAGCAAATAAACCAGGGCACAATAATTGTACACCGCTTTTCCACATACCCACCTTCTCCTCTTCAATATCTTTCAGCTTGTTCTTAATTTTCAACCGAAAACGTGATTGAAGTGCGTCATCTTAACCTTTTCCGTAGTGTTTTAGGTATGAATTGATGGTTCTCATATATTATAACCTCTGTGCTAACAGGGAAGTCGTCCATATTGATTTACTACGATCGTAAGAATTCTGCATTGTTATAGAAGAATAATTATAATATAATAATTTAATAAGAGTTTAAGAAGAATTATAATAGAATAACTATAATAGTTTAAGAAGAAGAATGACAATAGAATAACTATAATAATAGTTTAAGTTTCTTTTAATCCTACAAACTCAATATTAGAACAAATGTGCGAAAGTTCTTTTCTACTAGGGCACTTTTCTACTGTGCCTTTGAACTGTGGAGCAAATAACCTCATAATTGCTTTTATTTGTTTTAATTCCCATAGAATGTTTGCCTGGACGGGTTGTACCTAATCGCCGATTAAACTGCGGAAAGCCTCTCGACGTGCTGCAACTCGAGCAGATTCCGAGCTGGTCGCAACGTGTAAACGCAGTGACGCCGAAGATCGAAGCATTACCACGCGCAGGATAAGCACACAAAAGCGTGCCTCCCTCGTCATCTCAATGACCCGTGTTGTTTTTCGCTGTTCACCTATTTACTGAAGCACTACACTGGCAATAGTGACTACTTTGCAAATGTATTCTGTTATGAGCACAACAGAGATTGATGTTGGGAGAGAGTTGATGATATTTACCCAGTGGCATACCGGGGCGAAACAAAATGATAAAAATTTACCCACAGTAGAGATAGAGAGACAGCAAATCAATATTCTAAAGCAAACTGCGCTGGAAATATACTCTTAAAAAAATAGAGCGAGTGTACTGCAACTTCTAATCAAATGTTGAAGCTTTCAGTTGAAGAGAAACGGTAACACCAAATTGTTCAGGAGCTCCCATTAGCAAATTTCTAAATGTCTCAATTAGTGCTGTTTAGGGATGAAATTATTAAATATGAAAAACGTTGGGAGGAGTGGCATAGTTTCCTCTTGGCTACGAACCAATGCCTCAACCAATCGAAGTTTACTTCACGTAAACACATATACGTCGAATTGACCTTCTTTTCCACATTGTCTAGGACTAATTCGAACAGTTAGAGACGCCTAATGTTCATTTCATGCCTTCGTCCCAGTGCGCAACAAAAAAGAGAAAGAGCACCGAAAAATAAGAAACAAAATAACAACAAAAACCTGAAGTGGTCATGTGGCAATACAATGCGAGAACTTGCCTGATAATTTGACGCAAAACTTCTGCAAAATGCAATTGGTCCATGGGAGAAGGCGTTCGTCTGGGAAAACGGCACGTAACATTACATGCAACCAAAACATGCCAAAATATTTTGGGTTATTCGCTACCCACAAAAAAATATCGGCAATTGATTTCTTTTTACTTCAAATAGCAAATACTCGTTCTGCTTCCCATCCACGGTACTCTGCAAGATTGTTTCTTTCTCCTTTGGTGGCGGAATGTTGAATTAAAATACACAACTTTCGCATCCTGATCTTTGTGTCCGCTTCCAAAACGGCATTGTTTCGAGACTTACGTCACGGTAAGTCACTGCTGTGTTAGACTTTTATTAGCCATCAGCAAAAGACGTTTATAAAGCACGAAGCATGGCGAGGGGAGTCACGGCATATTCAGCGTTACGTAACAGAGCGGCTCAGCGTCACAACCAGTGGCAGCGATATCGCGAGCTACTCACTTTACGCACCGACATGTATGATACAGAAAGTAAAACCACGCCGGCTTAGGACCGGTTTGTTCGTATACACGCCCTTCCAAAGCATCGCAGTATTGCTGGGAACGTAAGAGCTGAGTAAATTAAAGAATGTTACCACACAAACCATTTAATTAGGTGCCAGGTCTCTGGTCCGTCGATTATAAGCCTTCTTCGAACCTAGTCGAATCTAAGGTCGTGCATTTTTAATTCGCGCGCTTTCGATAGCGTTCATTAAATCTTTCAAATTCGCACGGAAGTATTTATAAAAACAACGGCGAAACGAGAAGTAGGCTCGATTATGCAAAAAGCATGTTTCGTTATTTGGCCAATAGATAGTAACTCAGAGCTCCGACTGTGCCGTCAAATACCATGGAATTTCAGACACGCCACTAATTCCACAAATTCGTCGCGGTCGTTTCAAGAGAGTTTGTTGGAGGCCCGAAGACGACAACCATTGCACAAGAGCTGTATTTCGCCTAATCGCAACAGTTATTTCACCCCGCCAGTGTTCATAAATTCGAGTTATTAACTCAACGTTCATCAAACAGCGATGTATAGTTCATAATTGGCACGCGAAAGGACTCGTTCTAAGCTTTCGTGTCTCGCGCGGAGTTATGAACTCAAATGTATACGAAAACAACGGACAGGTGATTTCTAAATGTATTTTTTAATTATTTTTTTAGCACTTAAGACAAAATTTGAATGATGTATTAAGATGCTGTCCTAATCTACTTCTGCTATGAGGTTATGTTATCCAGCAAGAAGGTACATCGCCTTCACATTTAAACCTTTCGCTTCTCATATGCCTTCAAAAAGCTCTCCCAAAACCTATCATGCTATTTTGACGCCTTAACAATGCTTTTGGACCAGTCATTATTACACAGACAGTTCACAATCCACTAAGGGAAAGTCAGCTCAAATCTTAAAAGACCTCTTCCACTACCTCGAGTGCAACCACATCTCTGAAGAGAGCGTCTGCAGTTGGCACAAGAGCAAGGGAAATGACAACTTAACCAATGGATTCCAGAATTCTTATTAGACGAAACAAGAAGCTTTCTGCCTCAGATCGTAATAGAATTTGGGACGTGAAGAACGAGAGAAACATGCCTAGCAAGGTCCAGGAAGCAGTTTCGGTGGTGGATCAGGGACGGTTTTCGGAAGGATTTCTTTGAACAACAAAACCTAGTAGGCGTCCAAAAGCAACTGAGAGCTGTGTGCCACATTCACGAAGTTCTGGAAGCATTGCAGTCAAATGTTAGGTCAAATTTTACACCGATGCATGGTGAAACCAGTGCACATTATGTACGCACACCAGGCAGTTAGTACTCGGAATTCCAGTAATGTACATGCCCCCATGCAGTCCGGATCTAAATTGCATCAAAACTTTTTGGGTCCAAGTTGGTAGGCTTGCTTGATAAAACCCTCTCAAATATCGAACTTCCAAAAATTTGCATTTGACTATTTGATCATTTGCAAATTCGCAATATCTTCTGTTCTGAGTGCACTTTCTAACATCAACCACTCACTTTCCCAGTACGAACGCGATAGTCGTCGATGTACGCTTTCTTTGGCTGCGACGATCAACTGGTAGACGACGACCTAATCTAATTGTAGGTATAAGCATATGTTGATGCTTTTCAATATGATTTGTTTACAATATTTATCGATAATTTACAGCTGACTCCCATTACTCCGTGACCACCAATACCCCCGCTTCCCCTACTGTTTAATGTTTGCGATTATATCCTGCCGACGCCAAGTAATCAGTGAAATAAAATATCAAGCAAGCAAGGAATAAAATATCCAGGGAAAATCGAATCCTATGGACATGAAATAGAATCCACAGAAAAATTTCTACATTCCGTTACTACTGACCTGAACTCAACATTATCTAAATATGTGAGACTAATTATACTGCTCACTCTTCTGCAACTACACAAAAATCGTTGTGGTAGTGGGTGTTTCAATACCGTGGGATAATGTCCCTGACAAAATGGATTATGTGCACTTGATTTATGGTCGACGTGTATTTTCCCGGACAGACGTGGAATGGGATCAATAGTCTAATCATGATTCACAATTTTTGAATTATGCCAGCACTATCGTTAATGCATTTTACACTAATTGCTAGAGCGGCGATGCCCATGAAAGTCAACCAATGTCAAATCGCCCGTATTAGGGCAGATCGCGTTACAATGAATGTTGAGGGGAGAGGGGCCTGCCGTTTGTTTTCAGAGATAACGCCTCTTGCTGGTTGAACCTCTGTGTGGTTGAATGTGAGCCCTCCCAGACCTATTGCGCAATGGAAACTGTTAGTCCGAAAACAACTAGCGCGCGGAGCACGTACGGCAGAAGCTGAATGTCCACACGATTGGTTTATTGTCCTAGGAATTCAGCAACTAACTGCATACGAACAAGCTGTGCGTTGTCGATTAAGTTGAAACTATGTACGAAGACTAAAAGAGTAATTACTGTAAAATCCTCAATACGACAATACTAGGTCACAAAAAGTTAAACAAATCTGTATTAACTGTTGTAAAGTCTGCTTTAGTCGCCATAAATTTCTTACTTATGGCGACTACCCTACTCACAATGTACAGTAAAACTTGCTTAAAGCGGAATTTCAAGGGACCAGAATTTTTTTCCGTATTAGAAAAGATTCCGCTTTATGCAATGTAATACTGTAGAATTTGTCTTTGGCAGGACTGCGATTTATGTTCACATTAGATTTCCGCATTATACAGGTTCCGCGTTGAGCAAGTTTTACCGTACTACTATTGATCACCGTCTAAGACATAACCATTAAATTAACATCTGCATTTCATGAATCATGAAATAAATTTGTTACCGACATTGACTGATGAAACCACAAAATTCAAGGCATATGATCGTGTCTTCTTTCAGTAACCTTTCGGACATGTCTGCTGGATGCACGCATGTTTAATCCATTATAGTTTTTGTATTTGAAATATCGTGGAAGCCCTTTGGAATCCATAACATTTTTTAAGAATTCTTCTGACCACTCAGTAAAACATCTTTGTGGACACAGGTGATCCTATTGTCGTTTGCTCTTCAATTATCTCCCAAAATCAAGCCTAATTGTTGGCCTCCGTCATGGCCTTCCATCCGGAGGGGGGGAGGTCATAAGGGTTTCTTATTGTACTCCAATGCCCAGCGACCCCCTACAGAAGGCCCAAGATGTTCCAAATACCTCAATATGGATGCGACCCTAATACTTTCTTCTCCAATTAATTGATTTATTATTATTGTTGTTATTGTTGGTAATCATGTGACATTTTATGGGATAGGTTTCGTGACGTTAATGGCACGTTAATGTGATATACAAGAGAAACCAAGGAGTGTTGTTCACAGTAACCACGTAGTTTTCAAAGTGAAATAAAATGGAGTATCTCCTTATATGAATCTGTTACATTTATTGGATCAAAGCTGGAGTACATCCGTAGATTAATAAATTGAGCGTGTTATCCAATAATTATTATTATTATATAGTAAATTATTTCACAAATAGCAAAAACCATTATTTGTAAAACGATCACGGAGGAAATAAACATACATTGCTAGAATCGACAAACCTTCCTATTAATTGAACTTCAAATTATTTTTTCTTAAAAAATCCCCACCCCCGCAGCTCGGTCTGCTCAGAATGGTATATTTCTTCCATCCAGATAATGAAATAAATCATTAATTCACTGGAAATATCGTCTCGATAAATTAGACCTGACGGAAACGCAATGGAGCAAGCGATTAATGGTGGGATTCAAAATAATGAAGAGTTCCTCAAATTCATACCGTTATACTTACACCTCATGAAGTTAATGGAATTTTCTCCCCTAAGTCCGCAATATTGCATCATTATAGTAAACTGCAGAGCCGTAATACATATTTTACTCAAATTACTTACGTAATACAAAGAAAGAATTGTAATGCTGAGGCAAAGAACGGCGATTTTTTGATAAAAAATGAATCGTGGGAATATCTACCGTAATACCGAAAAACGGGATAAATCTTGTCCACACAGGTACTCAATTACTTCCTTTTCCGCAAAGCATTAAATACTCATGTGAATAGTATACTCGGCAGAAACGAATCAAAGCGAGCAAAATTCAAGAAAATCATTCTGAGAAATTACTCAGTTACTGAACACTTTAGTACTCTTTGTTTAACCAATTTCTCAATTGGAAAATCAGACGAAACGGACTTCAAAAGGATAAGAAAATATTATTAAATTACAGAAGGGAGTTCTTCAGATATTTACGATGTACTATCACAAATTCGCCATTCTAAAGAATTGATCTTAAAACGACAGGTTATGCCCAGATAATTCACTTGTGTACTAGACTTGATAATTGACTCGTTATGTATTCATTTGTTCACGTAGAAATGAATTGGCTTTCATACGTTGAGGAGTCATTTTGGTAATAAATTTCAAAGATGAGATATGAGGGAGATATGTTCCATTACGGAAAAAACAACAAATAATTAAATTCCAAGGTTCAACATCAAGTACTTGCAGGCAAGGTTATTACTCCCGTCAGGCACAAACCCACTCATCGCATAGAGTGCCATTAATCAGTGTCGCTCGCAAGCTCTGGATGGTACTTTTCAATAATATCGGAATGCTTCATTTTGCCAAATCGATCGCCGAGATTTAAAGTTGTATTTTCAAATCAAAAATAAAAGCTAGAGACTTAAAGTATACAGAAAAACATTTCAGTTAATATGAAATACTAGCCAGATCTAGCCAGAGTTTTTGTATGGCTCAGGTAATGTTTTCGTTACCGTAATCCAGAAAACCTTTTCGGGAACATATTTGTGGCGACCCCTACTCCGTAACGTCATTAGAAACGAGAAGAAAATAGAAAGCGATGTAAAATTAAATTAGCGCGATAGGCCCGTCATGACAGGCCTACAATGCTTCATTAGCTCAGGAACTATGCAGTTCAGGGGCTAGCCTAGCGAAATTCAGATCCAGCACGAAGCTATTATCACTTTTTTAAAACAATGATTTACAAAACGCATAATGTTCACACGGATCCACCGTATATAGTTCACGAATGAAATATTACGATTTTGTACCAGTTACAGTAAGCCACTATCACAAAAGCTCGTAAATGCGTATTTGTTCGGTAAGGAATTCTTGGTCTGCACAGAACAGAAAAAGGACTAATAAGCAATTTTAGAGTACGTACGTATGTTACGAACTAATTGGCAGAGGCAAATGCAATCCGCATAACACACGTTACCATCGCGCATGGTTCAAAAACTGTGCATCTTAGACCCTTAAACCCAGGTTCTGGGTCCCAAGGGCCCGGCTGGAGTTTTTTTAAATAGTTATGTCCAAACGTCGACCTCCCTTTTTTGTACGGAGTAATTCTTTCAACACACCGACGAAACAAATGGGTTATAGCTGGATGACGTATTTGCCATTTCCGAAACCTTCAGAAAATACATTTTACACAGATATATTACTATTGCACATTACAGCTATTTATGATGCGAGTGGTATGTGGAATTTTATTTTCCATAAAGGAAAGATTGCTGCACGATGAAGATAGGCCGAGTGGTGCAATACGAACAAAATAAAATTTACGGATGGACATTTGTATGTGGCACGTATACCTCAGTCAAAAAAGAAACTTTTGAGCTCAAACCGGTAAGCATGACAGAACTTAGATTCTTTATTCTCTTCTGAAGTGGAATCTTCAATTTCATCGATAGATTCTGGGTAAGATGGTATTGAGAGATCTTGACTGTGGAGAACAGGTCGAATTGCTAACGGTATATTGGTATAATTTATAGATTGCTTTGACTTTGAGATTCCCGTTGTATAAATAACAGTTCGAAGAATGGATCTTTCGGTTCTCTCCACACCATGGGAACAGGAAAGGGAATATGACAAGAACTGTTTGCTCACCCTGTTAAATGACTAACACGTAACACAACATATAAGAGGTGTCCAAATTTGGATCTTATTCCCTACTTACCAACCAAAATAAAGATAACATTTTCGAAGAAAAGGAGTGAAGTTCCCTCTTTGCGGTTTCAATGTCAGCTCACCACACCACAGCAGAAACTATCAGGATGGAATAGATACTTTCGTAGAATACTTAAGTTCTCACACACAAATCGAAGTCACTAATAATTAGAGCATGAAAGTTCAGGCATTTATTTTACCTAAAATAGGCAGGCAATAGAGCATTTATTTTTACTAAAATAGGCACTCAACAAGGCATTTATCTTGGATAAAGAAGAGGTGTAAAACACAGGAAACCATGAAAAATCATTATTGAGAAGTAATTGATGTAAAAAAATAATAGTTAAAAAGATTCTCTTTTTATTCTAACTAAAAGTTATATTACCACTTACATACAAAGAAACTATCTTTTCTTGGTAATCTTCATTGCATGTGACCATCCGGTATGACGATTACGAATTTATTTTACTCGTAAAACGTAATCGCCAAACGGGAAGAGAGAAAAAGAAGTAACTGAGAAGAGACAAGGAACCGATATCATGTACAGAGCTCTGTCCTCAAAGAGATCTGAAGCCATACTCAAACATAGGTGAGTTCCACGTGAACAAACAAGTTTTGTTAGCATCAATGAAAAATATAAAAAATCTTCACTGGTATCATCCTGCTTTCCCTTTTCGATTTTTAACACAACCTGACATTGGAGCCTCAGCGTTCACTGAAATATACGACCGTGCCTTCATGTTGTCCAGGCTTGCATGTATGATTCCAGCTTGTAAGTGCCAAGAGGGAAAAAGGGAAAATAATGACGAAAAACGCAAAATAAGGCACAAATACGGCAGAAAGGGTACAAATAAGGCAAATACCAAAAATAGGCATCAGAAGCGAAAGTACCGGAATGCTACGGTAGAAATTGGAACGACAGAAAAAATCGTGTTGGGGGAGTAGTCTCGAAAAAAGAGGATAAATATGTTCCCATAAGTAAATTACTTCGTGTAGTTGTGTAGTCAGAATCCACCACGGACTTTGACACTGAAAAATCGATTGAAGGCAAAGCGTCAGTGCGTCCGTCGTCAACGCTAGGGTTTTTTTTTTTTTTCTTTTTCTTTCTTCAAAATTGATATTGCCCGATCGATCGGCACGAACTCAAGGTCCTGCCAGTATGACACTGAAACCATTTTTGAGGGTACTTTATTTGAAACCTTAAGAACATTTTCAAACTTTTCTTAAAAATGACTCGAATCTTTTTAATTAAATGTGTTTCTCAGATGCTTAAAACAATGACGCAGGTCTCATTTTTCATTGAAATCTCTGAAATTTCGAGAATTACAAAACTGGAGTCTCTCTACAACTACAATATGGAAGAATTTTTTTTCCCTTCTTGAAATACGTTCACATATATGTTTTAAAATGGTCACGTACAATTTTTCAAAAAATTGATGTGTTTTCGTGTTATTTTACACAAAGTTGGGGAATTTTTAAGCAATAATTTTGTTCAAAACCGCTCCAAAGTTATTCTTTAATTTTTTCCAGCATCAAACGATTATAAAGGGTATAAGTGTCATTTTTGGTCAATCTGTATTTTCGAAAGCAGCAAAAAACGACAAGTTACCACGTTTAAAATAAAAGCCCTTTGTTTTAAACAAATGTCAAAAACTTTTTTTTGTTTCCCTCGCCTACAGCAATGGACACTCAAAATGTGTGCTAGTTCCATTTTTGAAGAACTCTGTATTTTCTAAAACAGGAAACAACTTAAAATTGCTGAAGTACAATAATATTATGAATATTTCTTCGTCAAAGAAATCAGTTCAAAAAAAAGGATCTTTAAATAAGTTTGCGTGCATTTTTTTTTTTAAAGAAAAACTGGTCGCTTCCTAATGCATGATTTCTGCTTGAAATTAATGCATTTCTGTTAAATTTTCCCTCTTTCTCATAAATTTGTTCTGTATATTGTTTCCTTAGATGGAGCAAAAGGACGCTTTAAAAACACCGCATGTGTCAATATCGTTGAACACACTGAATTTTCGACCATTGCAAAAAAAAAAAAAATTATAAATAATGCGAAAAAGTATATACATAGTAGCACCACTAGTTTTATTATTTATATTCGAATTTCGTTCACTGCCCTATTGATGCATCCCATTTCACATCACATAGTATCGCTATCGTAAAGGAGACTGTGGTCGTGACAAGAAAAAACCCTTTCTACAACTACGACATTTACTTACATATTCTGTCAGGATATAAATGCGTTATGATCCTGAATACAAGTATCTCCATTGTGTTCTCTGATGTAATTAGAAGATCGTCACTAATTTTTTCCAAATTCCGGCACAACATTGAGCCTACATTATGTAAACCTCACATTACTTTAATGTTAATTTCATCTTCAAGACAATGACATACAAAGTGCAAAATTTCACAGAGCACGTTTACTATGAACATACAATATTGAAATTATTCCTCGCAACGGATCGCCAGACAAAAAAAAAGTACGATTTGCCACAAATGTTCTTCGTATTGCCCCGATACATTAATTGAAAAGTCAAATCCCCTAGATAAAGGATTTTTGATGCCCATACAAATTTCACAACCAGAAATACCAACCACATTTCATTAACGCACCTTCATAAAATCCTCATGATGCAAATAGCTATAGACGAATCTGGAAACTGAAGGTGCAGCAGAATTCCCTAATATTAGTCGATATGAAAGAAAGGAAGTACCTTGAAACTTTTATAGACGCAACACTCACAACACCCACGCTGCCTTCGATGACAACAACACAAAGACACAAAGCATTGACTCGCAGCAGGTGCTGCAAGTCAATGACCTCGATAAGCCGCTATGTGACGCTCCACTTCAGTTCCATCGGCCGAACTCGCAACGCTCGCCTCGTAGGCCGACGACCTTATCTGCACGCCAGCTGTCGAGCTACTATCGGCGGAAATCCAACGTTGGATCGGCAACATCGCTATGCAACCAAAAGCTAATTCCACTCGTTGCTCCGAAAAAAAGCACATTTCTCAGTTTCTAAATTCGGGTTTTCTATTGGACGTTTCACAAGCACTTTATTCCTTCGTTAAAGATCCAATACGCATTTGCATAAGAATCAGACCGTTATTCCTCTGTTCGTGTACGGATTCGCAATTGGCCGATTCAATAAAACTGAGTGGTTTATGGATGCAGGGGCAGGGATCATCATTATCTTAGATTGAGCGTTGTACATCAGTCCGCCTCGTAAAATATTTGCATGCCAGTAATGGTACATCCTGTGTCAAAGATAAGAATGAAGCATTATCACAACTCTGGATCGAAAACTATTAAAAAGACCAGATACAATTGTTCCTATCCACAAAAGAATAACATCCCTTTCCAACCTAGCACTGCATTCATTTTAGACTATTCTCTTTACGAGTAGTAAAGTAGTTGTATAATTTTTGAGAAATCAGAAACGCGAGTGATAATTTGACAGTAGCATTCAATAAATAACTAAATTAATGAATTCTCTAGCTGGAAATACGATTGACTTTATCTCCATCCAGTTCATACTATTTGACTTTTCTAATCCCCCTCTAAATATATTTCTCTCAATCCATCACCAATTCCTATGCGCTCAACCTGTTTGGTTACTTAACCTGCAACAGAAAATCAGATTGTACGTCTTGCAAAGGACGAAAATAAAGATGAATAGCATCGCTCACATTGTTTTATGAGCATGAGAAATTTATATAAGTGAATTACAAATCGGCATGAAAGTGTATGTAAGGATGCATTCGCTTCACAAAAATATTCAACCACAGGAGTGATTGCTACTAAATCCAGCACGAGTATTTCAGAGGAACCGAGAAAAAGAATAGAAGGGAGCTATGATATATATGTTTGTCCTAAATATGTGTGCTTTTTTTTGTTTTTCTTTTTGTTTTTTGGTTGATTTTTTTTACACAATTTGATTAAATGCAATAGTTAATGAATCTAGCTGAAACTTACCAGACGGACGTGGAGCGGAAGGAAAGAGCGGAGCGGAAGGAAAGAGCGGAGCGGAAGGAAAGAGCGGAGCGGAAGGAAAGAGCGGAGCGGAAGGAAAGAGCGGAGCGGAAGGAAAGAGCGAGGAGAAAGGCGGCAGGAAGCGGAAGAAGGGAGCAGAAGAAAAAAGGATCGAAAGAAGGGGCGGAAGAACGGGGCAGAGACGATGGCAAGAAAGGAGAGGGCGTATCGGGTGGAACGGTAAAAAAATTCCGGATAACGTCGGGTAATCAGCAATTACGTCATTCATAAGCTTTCCTAGGGCTGAGAAATTTATTTCAAGAAAATAACTAACACCTGTCCAATTGCAACATTCAGACCAATATTTAAAGTACGGCCCTACCTCGTAAGCAAAACTTTCAATTAATGAAACACTTCGTAATTCTCTCGGAAAATGACTTCCAATCAAAGAACTGAGTGTAGACACACACGCTCAACAAAGACGAATCATTAATATGCAATTTATACTTGGTTTGAGGTAGCTTATTCAAATACATTTTAAACCAAATTGAAACATTGAACATACAGCACGGCAAGTGATGCAATATGCTCTCCGCTTCAAGGTGACTCCGAGAAAAGAATTAAGACACCGTCCCGGAAGCTGCAGAATATAAATTATTCCAGTCTTTATCCCACTGTGAAAAGTATACCGTCTCGAAGTTCAAAACGTGAAGAAACATGAATGATTCGTCAGTATAAATCCAGAGAATCCTGTTGTTAAACGAGGCTTTTACAACTCTTCAATAGGGTAAAGGTCTCAGGGGTGAGGGCAAGGAAAGAACCATTCAGAGAACGGATTGGGCGAGATCATAAAACGAAGCAAGCGATGGGAAAGAAATCGGCTGTCATACTTCGTTATGCATTGCTACGGGAAGAGAAACAAAGGGATGCGACGGGAAGGATAGCGAGGGCGGATACGATAAGTATGGAGGCGAACAAGAAAAGAAATGGGAAGGGAGGCACACAAGGGATGAAAAGGGAAGTGAAGTGATGTGATCAAGGAATGAAATGGGAAGGGAAGCACACAAGGGATGAAAAGGGAAGTGAAGTGATGTGAACAAGGAATGAAATGGGAAGGGAAGCACACAAGGGATGAAAAGGGAAGTGAAGTGATGTGAACAAGGAATGAAAAGGGAAGGGAAGCACACAAGGGATAAAAATGTAAGTGAAGTGAAGTGAACTAGGAATGAAGTGGGAAGGAAGCACCAAGAGATGAAAATGTAAGTGAAGTGAAGTGAACATGAAACGAAATGGGAAGGGAAGCACACAAGGGATGAAAAGGAAAGTGAAGTGATGTGAACAAGGAATGAAACGGAAGGGAAAAGCACAAGGATGAAAAGGGAAGTGAAGTGATGTGAACAAGGAATGAAATGGGAAGGAAGCACACAAGAGATACGGCTAGGGCTGCTACTTATCTTAAAATGAGGAGGGAAATCAGAAAAAAACGTGAATTTATGTCACAAATTTATGATGGCAATATTTTTTTTTTTATTTTAGTTACTGAAGCATCCATCTGAACTGCGCCTTCTCACTCATTTCTTGAAACAAATCTACAAACGAAGACACGTCCTTATAGACAAATTTCCAACAGACTATTTAATGTAAAATGAGAGCTAGTATTTTGAGTATGACTAGTTTTTTTGGCTCTATAAACGCAAAATATTAGTCACTAACTTACCAAGACAGGAGTTTCAAGTCTACGGCCGGTGAAAGAATGCCTTTCCTCTATGCCATGCGGTTGTCAGCGATGCTCAACAATTTTAGAACTTGGCAAAAAATGCACTGGCATGAATGGACCATTGCATTAGATACGTTATTTTTCCTTGGGTATACAATAGCTCGGTTTCCTATCCCGTAAGAATAATGCTCTTAGATTGAAATGGAAATTTTAAAAATGTTTACAGGAGATTCAAGAAAATTACTGAAAGAGGTGACAAGAGATTGAAATGTTATTTTACCATTGTTTAACTCCATTTACTGCTCTTTTTACAGTACATACAGAAAATATAGTACGCAATGTTTTTAAATGCACAAAAGGAGAGACGTCTCCCTAACCAAAGAATTAACAATGACTTCCACAAGAGGTGCACGAATATCCAAGCAGAAATGACCGAGAAAGAAAACCGAATAAAGGCCTGATCTTTGATTTTCCCGTTTTACTTGGTAGTTTAAAATAGGCTTTATTTCAAACGTTCACACTACTTTTGATACACACTGTTTTCTACTGTACCAATATTTGTTAGACTACTCGAAAACACTAGTGCACAGAATCATATCAACATCAAATTAGCAAACTGAACATTTTTTCTGCTCAAAACGAAAACTCAAACGCTTTTATCTGTCAATTCTTCGGTGAACTCAACTTTACCTCCGAGCAACCTCATTTATTTTCCTAGCCAAATAATTACTACTAAAATTCCGTCTGCAAACAATCCTTTTTTTAACTTATTTCTTCTCGGTGGTTTTTAACGCAGTGTACCGATCAGCCAACTCATCTCAAAGCGGCCTCACCTAGCTAGAAGACCAGGGGGAAGCACCACCCTACCCCACTCCTGCCCCGCCATCTCCCCGCCACTGCCCACCTTGCCTCGCCATCGCTCCGGCCCGCTCCGCCCCGCCGCGCCCCGCCACGCCACCGCTCTGCCCCGCCCCGCCACCGCTCCTCCCTGCCCCGCCACGCCCCGCCACCGCTCCGCCCCGCCCCGCCACCGCCACCGCTCCGCCCCGCCACCGCTCCGCCCCGCCACCGCTCCGCCCCGCCACCGCTCCTACCTGCCCCGCCACGCCCCGCCCCGCCACCGCTCCGCCCTGCTTAACCCCGCCCCGCCACCGCTCCACCCCGCCCAACCCTTCGGTGCCGAAGGTATGAAACGCGCTCATTAAACGGGACGGGTCGAAGCGCTCGTTACGGACGTCGTTATCGGCGAGCGGACAGGACGGAGGACGGCCGCGGCATCAATAGCCGGCGATAATGCGACCTCTCCGCGTTTCGGCCACGCAGCGGCGCAGCGGAGTGGGGAGGTGCTCCGTCAACAACCGGAACGCCCCACGCCAGCGCCGCACTCACCTTGCTCCCACTTTCGCGGTCCACTGATCTCGGCCCGGAAGAGGGTTGCTCGGGAGTCCATTGGAACCAGTCGTCGACGGTACGAAATCCCACAAAATCCATTAAGTGATACTGATAACCCACAGAACAATAAAATAAGACCAATAGGGATAGAGAATTGTGAGATTACCATGAGGAATATACAACTGACAACTTGAAATAAAAAGGATGTAACAGCCATTTTCATACTATCGAGAAAAATGAGTTTATATATGTATGTATAACTCATTTTTCTCGAAAGTATGAAAATGGCTGTTACATCCTTTTCATTTCTAGTTGTCAATTGTATACTCTACGCACAATATATAGTATATAAACGAGTAAGGTATATATACGTTACTCGTATGTTACATTCATAATTATTCTGGTAAAAACTTAAATTTAACATCATTACATTACACATATCATTTTTTTTTATTTCAAGCCTTCAATTAATGATTCCCTTTGGATCTCTGCGTTTCAGAATGACCTGCCGAAAAGAAGATAATCGTCTTTGGATGAATAACCGAACATGAGACGGCGAATAGAAGAATCACCCAACTATCTGCCTTTTCTACCACAAATTCTACACACTGCCACGTTTGAATCCCCAGTAATCAGATATCACGAGTAAGCCTGTCAATCACAAGCTTCGGGTCGCCCTCGCCATACGCATGATTACAACCAACGACCATTCCGCGCACTGAGTCGTTATAGACCATAACAATGGAGGCATTAAAACATTAATGATGCCTTTAAATTCTTTGTGTAGTCATAGACTCGTAGCTGGAATCCTGCGAATGTTCATTGTCCGCGCGATGCCGCACAGTAAGAAAATGCTCAAAAACGTGGCCAGAAGTTTCAAATATCGTTCAATTAACAGAAAAATGTATACGAATACCTAATTAATGTTTGAAGTTAGAATGCAGTAATAATTTTCAAAAATTAATATGCCGACTTTATTTTATATGCACAATTTTATACTTGTTAAATGAATTTTTAATTTCAAATGTCACATTTATTACTTAATTGTATAAAATTCTTAAAAACCAATATGCTAAGCCCACTAAAAATTTAAAAATTTTTAAATTTAATTAAGTACTTTCTAATCAAAGAAAATAAAATTTCATGTATAAAGTGAAATTCGACAACAATGATTAAAAAACTAAACGTGTGTAAAAAAAAGCATTAAAATCCAAACTAGCAAAAGTAATCAAGATTAATAGATACAAATATACGCTTAAAATATTTTTATACAAATGTGTGATATTAACCAAGAACTTGCATAACTGCAATCAACGTCTTCGTTAAGTAATGATGAAATCAGAGAACAATTGAGAAGTTTTGATAGCATTACGAAAGAGCACACTTGCATGCTTTTTCCTTTACAATTTTCTTTGTCTGGTAATAAGAGGATTCGAAGACACCAAATAACCAGTGACAAACATCTTCCGTCGTTTAATCTCCGGAACAGTTTCTTCAATAACTAGCACGATAACCTTTCAGTTTTTATTGCGTGCTTCTCGAGCCTCTTCAGATAGCTGAGCAGCGGTCAGCGTAGCCAACTGCATTATCTCTGAATTAATCAAAATTGTGCGTGTGCGTGTGCGCGTGCGCGTGAGAGAGAGAGAGAGAGTGAGAGAAGAGAGACATGGTATGCCGTACGTAAGTTGGTTTGCCAACGTTTCCATTTCAAATGCTTTAACCGTCCTCAGAAGTCACAGGATTAATCCGGGTCAAGAGTTCGAGGCTTTTGAAAAATTAAAAACTGTATGAGCTCCTTCAGAATGTGCAAATGCCACTGGAACCATGTAATTAAATTACGAACGGTAAATCCCACAATAATAGCAGGCGACGACTGTTTCGGGCTAAATTTAGTTGTAATTTTCACAGCGGGAAAATTTCAAATAAAATTGTCGGGATATAAATGCGGGAACTTCGCAAGACACTGACGGACCATTCAAAACTAACATAATTTTTATGCTGATCTTTACAATTATACTTCGAGTACTCTCCAGCAATGCGCAGTCGAGACTGGTTTGCAGGCAACTTTATAGTTAAAAACAGAATACCTGTAGGAATCTTAATTTCTATTTCTATGGGGTTTCCTTAATAGACAGAAGACGATTGATGATTGTTGGCTAAACGCTCTTAAACTGCCGCAAATTAGTTCTCCAGCTCTCTCCATCTAACCATCTCTCTCCATTCTTCTGCCTCCAAATGAACTTCTTCCCATACTCCCTGTAGAAGAGACATTTCATCACGGTACAGAGGTGTCTCCAAAACATATTACAACTTTAAATAATTGTATGTACTACAATTTTCTGTTTCAAAATGTGAATAATATTCACGTAATTTTGAGTGCAATGTTGATAGTTTAAAAATTATGTAAACAAGGTTTATCAAAAATGGCTCCGTTTTTTTTTTCTTTAAATTGTTTGCCGGAATGGATCAATGTTGGCTTAATAATACGGCGGATTTTCAACTTCTGCAATTTCGAAAAATCGCAAAAGTTTTGTGCTTTTTTGTTTGTTTTGTTTTTTGTTTTTTCGAACCAGTCCTACAACTTCAATGCTGAAGCCAAAGATTTCTTTCTTAATGCTTAATGATTTAATTAAATGCTTAATGATAAATTTTAATGCTTAATGATAAAATAAATAATTCCTCTTTATAACATGTCCTTTACATCATTTCATTTTAACTTTTCACAATATTGGTAGTTGTCGCGAACGGTTTGTGTTAAATCTTGAAATTTGGCATTTCGTGTCGGAAATATCGCAACATCAACTGTTTCTCGCATCGACATACATAGGAGTTCTGGAAAAAGAATCTTTGTAAACGCCAGTGCTCGAGTTTAATTACCTAACTCAAATATTTTATCTTTTCAATTTATGTAAAAATCGTAGCAAAATACAGTGAATTTAATGACAGAAAGCATTTCCATTTAAACCTTTTATTTTACAAAATTTTCGAACATCTCGCGAGCTGTAAGGAGTTATTAATTGACGTTTTACTAGAATACACGTTGCAATATTATAGTATCATGTAGGCGTTGCCAATACTATAAGAAAATACGTGTTGTTTAAGCACGACTAGTTACAATTTTTAATACAAAATGACGTCGGCCTCCGTACCAATCTTAAAAATCTTTACAATAGCACCGTACACTAGTTCTAACGTGTGTACTAAGTTAGAGCTTAAAAGTTAGTAACCTGCTGAAGTTACATGTGACGTCCGTATAGACTATATCATTGTAAAAAATATTTGGCTCGTCAAAAGATCCTCGAAATCTGGACTTGGGATTTTTGGAGAGACTAAAACTTTTCCTCCATACTACTTGTCGCTGAGAAGTAAAAATGTGAAGAAAATCATATTTTGCGAATAAATTTCTTTTCAATTGTTTAGAGGCTATTGACATTAGTATACGAGTTGTATGTTGGCTATTGACAGTATATTAGTGTCCGTATAATGCTATAAACCATATTGGGAAGACGTACGTTTAACTGAGGCGAATGACAGTTTTCTATAATAGAACAGCATTTGTTGAAGTTATTATCTGTTGAGTAAGAGTATTAATTTTCCTTAAGCCTTACTTATAACAGAGTTGATGTGACACTTCCAAAATAGCTGCCGGCCGACTACACTTCAAGATACTTCACTAGCAGTGCTTGTGGCTGCCAGGGAAAAGAGTTTAAGAGCGTGAGAAAAGAGGTCGTACGGGATATTCATAATGCGAGTACTGTTGCGGAACTTTTAACTGGGCTTAGGTACATTCACCATTTTGTGAACCAAGTTTCGAGGTTTAAGAGGTAATATTGTAAGTTGGCAATTGTGCTATCGATGTAACAGGCGTACGTGAAAAGGACTGCGTAGTCAGCGAATAGGGACATTTCACAACAGATTGGTAGTAATATGTCACATATAATCACTGAACAGAAGTGGCCCTAATACACTACATTGTGGCACTCCTGCTTTTATGGATAAAGATGGGGCGGTCGAGTAGTTTATCAGCACTCCAAGGGCTTTATTGCTATATGCGAAGTATAAATATTGAGGAATACCCAACAGGTGTTATTTTTACAGGTGTTCTGGGTGCTAAATACAGCTACACGCGCGAAGTTAGATGGAATATTGCTAAAATATGTTGACGTTTGTGAAAGGAGAATGTGATGTGCTGTGCTCTGCGAGTCGAAGCAGAGATTATATTAAGAGAGTTTTGGGGTAAATCCAAATTGAAATGGGGGAATTGAATTGATGGTTGTAAGAAGCTTCTGCAGTCGAGAGTGAATTAATTTTTATAGCAGCTAATAAAGGGTTGGCAAAAAGAATATAGCGCGATAGCTTTCAGGACTAAAAAGAAGCTTATTAGATTAAGGCTATGAATTATGGTTGCATGCCTCCGGGATTAGGGAAAGTATCCTCGGTGGAGACCGCCAATGTAGATTATTAGCTAGACAATGATAAGTAGATCACGGACTGGGGATTTCTTACTGAGATTTTTTGAGATCAGATAGCTTACTTCAGCTGGTGAGATGAATATGATGGGCGTTGGAATTTGATGTGGGATGAAACTTACAGGGATTATTTGTCGCGTTTAAGAACTGAAATGAAGAGTGAATGTGCTGACAAAATGTTATGATAATATTAAGTTTATCACTTGATATCTCCCCTGTGATGTTTAGTGCTTTTAAATTAGGCGTTTGATTTGTGATTTTTTAAATGGCTTAATAAGAGAAATACTCATTTGTACCTCCCTGAAATATATAATGGCATGAAAATATTACAATCAAATGATTCCCCCCCCCTACCTACAGGAATAATTTTTTTTATACGATATAAACGACGAACACGCCATTAAAGAGATTTCATGTAATATTGACGGGTTGAATCGTACGGATATGAAATTCCATTTTTTTAAACGAATTTCCTCTACAAAGTATGAGACAAAACGCGAATTTTCCGGTTAATTATTTTCTTGATAAATGTATTAATTGTTGAAAATGAAGCTAGTAAATTTATATATACATACATGGAAGACAACTGAAATAATCTAGCAAGGTTTTTTTTCATTCAGATGTATCAATGTTGTACCGGGAGTAATCGAATTCATTCTAGCCCTTTATCTTTTTTCCGGAAAATTAACGTGTTTATAGCACTGTAGGTTGTTGTAATATCATGAATATAAATGTTTACCACCCTTTATTTCAATATTATATATCTATTCATTATAATTAGTTAAAAATTAATTATACCCGATATTTCTTAACGGCGATTTTCAACAAAAAAATAAAGCGAAATTAACGCGTTATAGTTTATTCTTTTCGCAAAATGGAGCAAAAAATAACACAAAAATATACTGCCACTACCCATGCCCAACGAAGGACTAATTCAGTGTTCCATTTCGCGTTCTTCGATAATCCGCAAAGCAATGCACCGCCGAGGTCAATCTGAATATTTCGATCCGCATTTCATTTGAAACGCAATTCTTTTAACCTATGAAACTTCACAATAACAAAAACAGTATTCCTTTTCATCATGAAAACAATTATTTAGAGTGTTCAAAGTATAGCGTGGCGAGAAAACTTTACTCTTTTTTTCAGTTAGCAGGACATTTCAAATTTCGAGGAGAAAGGGATTCGTGTTGAAATTTGATATCTAATGACACGATAAGATAGCGTATGTGAGATATTCACACACCATGATCACAGTTCAGACCCCAAGCTGAAATTTCCTCCATTCTTTTGAGCTTTCGTAGGGAAAAGATTTGAAGCCGTCAGCATTCTCGATTTCAACCTTGATCGCACTAATCACCTACGACATGATGGTCCTCCCTCAGCATTTTTACTTTCTAGTTGAACGTAATACAACAATATGTAATCCCATCCATCTTTCACTGAGCCGGCAACACTGGCTAAGTGAAAGAGGCGGGCCATAAAACCAACGACAGAAAAAAGGAAAGGTACAACCTCCCTGTCAATATGTGTACGAACAGTACAGTATTTCATTCGTTCGCGGATCGGTTAATTCCCACTGCTCTGCCGATGACATCACTTTGTCCGCACTCTAAACGTCAATTGCCCTTAAAAGCGAGTACTATATTTAGAAACCAATACAAACAAAAGAAAATAAGTCATAGACGTTCCGAGTTAAAAGTGAATTTGCACGTACGTCAGAATCAGACATGTATGTAAAACGTACGTTCCAGTTATCAACATTAATAATGAAGTTTGTCAGCGTCACCTGAAAGGCTAAAATGCAAACAAATTCTCATCACTTGAAGTTGACTATAGCTGCATCTATGACACGATTTTTCTTCTTATTTATTATCAAATATCTTCTACATTAACATACAAGACACAACATTAAAAATTAAATTTCACAAAACGTGAAAAACAATGAATCTTGCCTACTTTTTGTCTCATAATTAAGTAAAAAATAAATTTTAACCTTGCGTAATTATGTAGCAATTCAATACTATTCGCTTATGCCTACCTTTGCTGATCCACTCTATTGGCAACGTAGCGTCTTTCATTTTCAATTAACTTCATTACGAGAAAATAATGTAAAAGCGCACTCGTTAACGGAGTCTTCTGCATCAGCGGTTGCAAAGTAGATCATTAATACAAAAGAAAAAACTCTTAAGCAGACTCGGCTAACCGATGCGCTCTAACCTCTGGAGAGTCGTGAGTTCGAATCTCCATTCTCTGCAGTCGGACATGATGGGTAAACTACCGGCAAAAGCGACTCACGGCATCAAATGTTACTGCAGTGCCTCTGACCGGGAGGTTCTAGGGTTCGCGTCCCGACAGCGGCAGGACTTTCGATACTAGCTGCATAGCTAGATGGAAATCAACCGCTGTCTAGAGGGCAATTCTAGCGGCCGGCTGCTCTGATCGGTAGTTTTCCGATCAACACCAGCCAAATGCCGGAACAGTGCCCTAAGAAAAGGGCCACGCGCGATCTTTTGATTGATTTTTTTGTGTTTCTGGGTGCGTCAACTGCTTCGATCATTAGTCCCGTTAGTGTAGTGCATGTTTTTCTCGGGAGATGGCGGTGATCTTCCCCCGCTGGATGGTGAGATCCGGCACCGACCTACCGTCGGCTAGTGGGGTTTCCCCCTAACCAGGACTCTCCCACCAGCGGGGCACCGCCCCAGTCGGGACAAGCTCTAAGCTCCCGACCGGTCTCCCGGAATATGTGATAGTGTGGTGCATTTTAGTGTACGTGTGTTTGTAAGAGGAGAGGATAGGACAAGGAAGAGGAATGACAAATCGCGCGTGGTCCGTGGCCCGTTTGGTAGGGTACTGCTCCGGCATTCGTCGGGTGTTGAACAGAGAAACCACGGAAAACTACCGATCAGAGCAACCGGCCGCTAGAATTCTCCTCCAGACAGAGACTGAATTCGACCTAGCTGAAAAGCTAGTGTCGAAAATCCTGCCGCCGTGGGGAGTGGAACCTAGGACCTCCCGGTCAGAGGCGCTGCAGTGACATCAGTTGATGCACTGAGCTACCGCTCCCGGTACGCGCGATCTTTCCTTCCTCGTCCTTGTCCTATCCTCACACCTTACACACACACACACACACACACATTATTACACTTTTCACATTCACTACTCACTTTTACTACCACATTTATCGGGAGACCAGTCGGGTGCTTAGAGCTTGTTCCGGCTGCGACGGTGCCATGCTGGCGCGAAACATCTTGGAAAATCCCCACAAGCCGACATAGGTCAGCGCTGGATCTCGCCAGCCAGCAGGGGAAAATCGTCGCCACATCCCACAATAAAAACATGCATTACACCTACTGAATTAAAGACCTTAGCAGTAGGCGCCCGGAATCAATTTATCAACCAGTCGTATTATTGTTAGTTATATTTCACAACACATTTCGGGTTTTATTTTGAGCAATACCAACAAGTCCGGTGGTATCTGGCACGTACTCAAGTGTTGGAAGGAAAGATCAAATGGAATGGGTGTTCAGCCTATTTCAAGGATTTCCCCATCGGCCAAGAAAGCTCGCAGAATGTACACGATGTGAAACGATCGCGCCATCCATAGAGCTTTATCGATAAACCAAGAGAACCAAACTATCAGCTGAGGAAGTCTCTTCCAGACAGCAGATTCGTTATTTCCAGCTTCTTCTCTTATGTCGCAAATACGCCGCGCTGAAACACGAGCTCCATTTTTGAACATACAACCACATTCGCTAGCGAAGTCGACTGCGGAGCTCAGCGCTGGCTTGACGTTCGGCTTTATTAACGCACTTGGGATGTACAAGGCTCGGGAAATTTTGTTTATTCGAATTGCTATTTTGTTCGTGTAGATCTTTCCTTCACATCGCATTTTTTATAGAGCTATTCTACAACTCTTTGCACATCTTTGGAAACCTGCTAGCGGCCCTTCGCAACTTTACATTAATTTAGATCATACATCTAGCGTACCGAGTTAATAGGGTTATGAGCACTGAACATTCTAGATCGCCCCCTCATATTTATCCAACATTCTGGATAGCTTAAATCTATTTCTAACAGCAATGAAGTCCTCGCTAAGAAGGGTTGAACCACAGAGGGAGAATGAAACGTACAATTTGCATGTGTGGAGTGTCAATGAGAGAATCATATGACGTATTAATAATGTAGTTTCGAAACAGTTCTTTAAATGTTGGCGGACACACGAAGACGAATCAATCAGATTTACACCGCCACTTGACTAGAAAATAGAAAACTATTACACTGAATGAGGAGAGGGCTGCTCGTACACCGTTTTTTCCTGATTAGACGGCAAGCCTTCAGAAGTAATGGACGTTGATTTACATTGTTCTCGACATTTGTTTTAATAAACGATTGTGCGAGTTATGTAATGTGGAAAGCCACATCGGGTGAATGCCAAGTATGGTGGGTCAAGAAACCGACGAGGGAGTGGAGAGTATTTTGGTATGCTCAACTCAAAATTTGCACAAATAACTACTCCCCACTGACGCCTTCATAGGCCTAGAACAGATGGTCCATTGGAATCAACACATCGAAATTTCTATTGTCGCAATATCTCCAAAATTCCCTTTGCACGTAAAGAAACCTGGAAGCCTCTCCCTGTCGCCATTTTTTAATTCTGACAATAATTCTAGGGAGCAAGGTTCATGGTGTGTAAGTTTATTTGAAGGGGCGAAAAATTGTTAAGAAATTGTACGAAAATGGGAGGGGGGGAAATGACAACTTTTGCGCACCCATTTGTTACACAATTTCAAGTCTTTTCAATAAGTTTCCTTTTTTTTTACTTTTTCGCACACTACTTTTTAATATTTAAGCTCTGAGAAAGGGCTGCATACATTTGGTTTAAATTCACATTTGATCATCCTTAGCACGGATTAGACCAATTTAGCCTGTTCCGGAAAAGTTGTATAGCGAAGACCGTCTCTTCTTAGGTCATCTTTCCCTTTGTTCTTTTGGGTGATAGTAATGCTTGAGCAATCTCTCGTTATTCATTCTTTGTAATTGTCTATCCAGTTTTTTCCATAGGTTCATAGTTGATCAAACTCCAAATAATGAAAAAGAATGGCGTGGAATGCACGCAAGAACACCGACAGACTGCGACTTCCTGATGACCTCGTGAGAAAAATTCCCACCACAGCAGAAAAATTTTCTCAACAACTTGCGCTGCGTTGGGTTCCATTTTCATTTGCAGACAATTTAAATATGAAATATTTTGGTTTTTTAGCATAAAAGTGCAATTCATTGGGTGCTACTAACAAATGACTCCTGGACTCTGCAAAAAAATACGAATAAGAACATGAATTCTTAAAATACCTTGAAGGTTCTTTGTAACAAAATTAATACTGTGCGTTCCACGAATAAAATGAAAGTAAATTGAATACAGCGATATCGCTGATTATAAAGTTAAAAGAAGCATTCTTATTCCATATTAACTCTACTACGAAAATTTTCTCGCATATCAGAAATCTTCCAAAGACAATTAGTTAATGCTATTAAAAATTAATTATTTAGTAGTTTCCACTCTACGACAATCCAGCTTCTATAGCTTCTTTATGGCACTGAACTGGTATTATTTTCGTGATAAATCCACTTTTATTACTAACTAGTTGCTAAACAGCAAACACTTTCTCTCATTATTTGTAACTTATGTAATTTTCGAAAATTCAGAGTTCAACAAAAAGAGATCCCAAGTCATTTTTAAGTGTCCTTTGAAATGTTAAGGCTTCATGTAAAGTACCCCCCCCCCAAAAAAAAAAAATTACGTTTCAAATTCACAAGGTCTGGAATGCGGTCAGATCGATCAGGGAATGACAATTTTGGAAAAATACTCTGAATGGTTTGGGCGTTAGCATTTGTTACAGAAGAACTGCCATACATTTTTGGCGTAAACCAATTTGTTTGGTTTCAAGGACCCACAAAACGTGGATTCTGACTACACATGTTAGAGAAAGTATTTCCCCACAAATATGAACAAGATTTGTCGATGCTTTCGATATCAGGGCCCATAATCCATTTTTCTAACGAAAAATTACTATTTTCCGCTGCAACATTTACAACACGTCTCTTTACTACAAAAGTACGAGTTCGGCGAGAAAGTAAAATTGTGCGAAATGACCAATATATTTAGGAACCTATGTCAACGCACGGCATCTTGGAGATTCCAATGCGTGTAGATAGGGTAAAGAAATTACTATTAGCATTACCTTCTTTACTCGCTCAGAAATTTAAAAAAAAATGTCATAGCTGACACACTTAACTGGGGCAGAAAACAATGTCCAAAATGTATTTTATGAGAATCAAAAACCACCATTCAAGTAATAAAATGCTCACTAAAACACTCGTCTTTGAAGAATTAACCGGAAAAGCTGATTTTATAAAACAGCTAAGTAAGAGTAACAGCATTCGTCACTCAGCAGAATTTTGGTCCAACAAGAATTCTATAGCTCAATGAGACTTAACTTCAGATTTTGGTCGGTGCTGTGAACGTCTTCATCACTGTTTCACGAATTTGTGAAAAAGTTTTCTGATTTTTTGACAAAACGAATATACGAGAGAATATATTGCGAAGGTAATGAAAATCGTGATAGGAATAGAATGCAACCGGTGAAACATAGATGCGTTTCCCCGCATTAATGCAAATATCGCGGCCTCCTGTTCCAAAAGGAGAGAACAGGCATTTGTACACAGTAGGGAGACGATACATTTTGCAATTAATTACCACTCAGTATTAACCAGACCTATTTACTTTGTTACAACATTTTAACTATACTACTGCATACAGTGGTATGCGGAACTTACATTTTACTAAAAAACTGACGAATAATTTTAAAACAAAAAAGAAGAGTTATCACGTTTTATTCTCATTTCTTTATTAGTCCTGTTGTCTCCAAAATTTCACCTTCAAATGAAGCAAATAAACCTCTGTTTGAGTAACTGTTTGTATAAAGAAATTAAGTGTTACAATTTTGTACTAAAATAAAACCACTTTAGGGAATTCCTACATTGTTAACTGGTAAAAAACAGTGTTTCCTTCTGAGAGTCGAGCATTAAGATTTTGTTTTAGAATAAATAAGCAAATTTTGAGGGGGAAACTTTGGTAAAGTTCGTCAAGTTACAATTCATTTCTTTTTTAAATATCTTGACAGAAAGGACATTTCTGGAACAGTTGTCATTTAGAGATCAACCATTAATTACAGCTTTCAATGATTTTAACTAACTTTATAGGACTGAAACCTTGGGTATAATGCGATGAAATTCATTTTTGTAGAAACCTATCTTAAGCATCATGATTAGAGTTGCAGAGATTTCATTGTTATATATTTTTTTCAGTCCCCTTAGTCATATTCCAAAATTATTTAATTTTGCATCAGTTGTATTTAATTGTACATTGTGAATATTCCAGAAAGAAATTACTTTACTTTTCACATGCATTTTTCTTGACTTAATTATTTTCTCTTTCAATTGTTTTACATACTTCCACCACTCCTAGGAGAAAGTGAAATTTCAAATCACAAATTACTTCTCCATTAACATTATTCACTAAATAATATTTTTCAGGCAGAAGAGTAAATGTATAATGAAAGGGCATGAGTAAGAAGAAAAATTTTTTAATGAAAAATAGCTGCAAAGGGCTGAGCAATGTCCCAGCCCAGGAAATAGGATTACAGTAGGATCATAATGCATCAAATTTTTAAGACTACATTAAACCAATCTACAAAAGTCAAATGTTATATTTCTTATTATATATTATCTTGTCTTAAATATTTCAATTTACCATTTAAAATCATAGGAGTGTCATAGGAGATGATTATATTCATACAGCTACAGAAAATACCTTCATGTCATTTCATTATAAAATACTAGAAAGCAAGAAAGTTCAGCACAGATAACTGAAATACAACCGAATATATATCTGGAAAACCAAAATGAATTATTATTTATATTAAATGAATTATTATATACATTCAAGATTTTTTTGGTAATACTTAGACAAGAAAAATGCAGAAGAAATTGAATTTTTAAAACAGAATATCTGACAGATCAATACTAACTTTGCAGATAAGTATGCAAGAGTTCCTGAAATACAAAAGGATTCAATGCACCATACACTGAATGGTAATGAAAGAAAAGCTACGAAAGTAGATTGAAATTTCAAGGAGTCAGACTTTTTTTTCAGAATAGCAAAATGTAGACACTAAATTCATTCTTACAAAAATTAATGCCAAATATGCACAAACTTATTGCAGAATGTTGACAATTTAAAAACATGCATGTAACAAAATGAAATATATTCTAGCCCTTCCATTTAGACATAAAAGAATAGGAGGACGGAATCAAGTAGTCTATCAGCTATGAAATGCCCTCAGGCAAAATGAACACAAATACATAAGTGCTGAAAGAAGGTACCTCAAAAATTAATTGTCACAATACAAATCAAAATTAAATATACGAGTTCATTACAAAAAGCATGCAATGAAATCGAATCTACGAAGTGTCATCTTCACGCTAATTCACATCATCCATTTTCAGCAACAAACATGTTTAATCATTAGAATGAAACTGACCATGCAGTACGCTGATATATAAATATGAAACTAATAATTGAAATACCAATTTAATATTTCATACCATGATGTAAATATTCAGTGCAACGAAATCTTCGCATCTTCTATTACCCAACATAACCTGAAACAGCCACGTCATAGGCACAAAACATTTCATCAGTTTCAGTTTTATACACTTACCTCGCGTCTTTTTTATCTCCTTCTCCTATATTAATAGGCTCAATATCAGCCACAGGAGATGACAACTTCTCCTCTCCTGGTTGTTGAGGATCCCCTTCTTTTTTCGCTGGACCCCCCATCCAGCTACTCACTTGGTTTGTTAGTCCGGAGAACATGTTTAATCGGAAATACTGGTCTATGAAAAGACACTACAAAAATTGCAGTTTAACACTGACACCGCACTTCTATCTTTTCGCACCAAACTTGTAAACCCATAACCAGCTGCCTCCTCGGTGATAACCTGACAGCAGCCTGAACGAACACTCCTGGATCTTCCTCGCACTTCTATACGTCGCTTTATACTAGAAGGGGGGCGTAACACCCGCAACTGACCAGGAACCAATCACATCGCTTGTTGTAAAATGTTCACATAGTGACCAATGAAGTAACAGCGCAGTGATGACCTAATACATTTCGACGCTACCAGGTCTCGCTAAAGTATTTGTCAGTCTCTAAATTTGACTTTCGAAAACGTAAGGCATACCGTAATTATTATGAACTTAATTTAATTTTCGGAATAATATTAATATATCTTTTAGCAATTCGTTATGCTTCATAAAATATCCCATAAATATGTCAAACTTGTTCCAGTTCCAGTTTAGATCGAAGTCACTATTTCCCTAGCACTACGCGAAATAAAAAATTTGAAATTGAGTAAGAAATAAGTGTGGTAATATTTTAATAAGTGTGCTTTATATATAATTGTTGGTAATATTTCATTTGACATTTAAACGTTTTTCAAATATTTTTAAATATCTACATTGAATACTTAGGTTTGAAACCTAATCATTTCTCAAAGAAAATCGCTAATTTAAAAAAGAAAAAGAAAAAAGACGACATCATGTGGGTGTGTTTAAACTCACTTTTTTAAACATTTATTATTATTTATGTTGTTGTTATTATTATTATTATTATTATATTTATTACTATATTATTATTATTATTATTATTATTATTATTATTATTATTATTATTATTATTATTATTATTATTATTATTATTATTATTAGAATATTATAACTTCCTTCCAACAATGCTATGGAAATATTTCTAAAATAACATTCACTTGCTAATGTCTATTCAATTTCTTGGCAGCCTTTTTAATGCAGTTGTTCTGATTTGAATAAGGTACAGGAATTTTTATATTCTGCAACATTTAATACAATCTTACTATTTATCTTTCTTTTCAAATTTTAACACTGGAAAAAGCATTTCAGTTCAAGTATGTGGAACAATGAAATACTCCGCAAGAAAATAATAATAATAATAATAATAATAATAATAATAATAATAATAATAATAATAATAATAATAATAATAATAATAATAATAATAATAATAATAATAATAATAATAATAATAATAATAAAATAAAAAAATAAAATAAATAAATAAATAAACTATTTCTGTTAAAGATTTTTCAGAAAACTACTGGTGAATGAAGATGAAGAAGGTGAATGAAGACACCTACAATTATTGAAAAGATTGTTCCATAAATATATAATTTTGATTTTAGTTATTAATATAACTTTCTTCCACATTTCATTATGCATTTAAAGCAGAAATGCAAAATTATTTGTTCTTTAAATCTGGATAAGTAAACAAATCTTATCAGTAGATGCTAAGTCACTTGCTTCAGGACACAAAGTTTATTATGAATTCATTACGTTTTAATTTTATTCAACAATGTGTCATGTGGATAATTACAATGTAACAAAAGATAATAAATGGTGCACAATTTACAGAACACAGTGAAAATAATACCCACAAATACATGATATATTTGTTGTCCTTTTTCTTCTCGAAAAACAAATCCCGTTTGGGAATTCAGGTATGGGTTTCTCAAAGGCTGAATTTCCCCAAAACGTGGGTTAAGTCGCAGTTGTGCTGATGCCCTCATTTATAAGCATTGGTTGGCTTTGAGAAGTTTTTTGAAGAGTTATTAAAGAGATATAGAGGGTTGAAGCGTTGCTTGTGTTTATTTATTTATTTATTTATTTTACGTCAAAAAAACAGTTAAAAACTGCGTATGACGTGCTATGGGGAAAAGTGAATTGTGTGCACATTTTCAAAATTCTGTGATCTCTACACTAAGTCATATACTACTTAAATTTTGAATTTTTGAAAGGGAGAAAAAAACAAACACTCCCATGTAATAAAATCTATTTTCAAGGATAAACAAGCAATAAATTTTTAATTTTGAAAGGAGAAAAAAACAAAAAACTCGCATGTAATAAAATCTATATTCAAAGAGAAATAAGCAATAAATTTTGGCTCTTATTACTTCCTGCGCGACAACATGGAAACGATAATTTGAAAATTGTATTTCCCACTGAATTCTAGAAGATGTGCACAGAAAATGAAGTTACATTTATGTCCAGAAGCAAAACAAGGGGCCATCTCAGCATTTGCTCAATGGATCAGGGAAACTGGATGAAAAACCTGATCGAGATGGGGGTCATTGACCGGAAGCTGTAGTACAATAGTTGTTACAGGTTGTTTATACTCATTTATACAGTCCAAATGGTAAATAATGCATTATGTATCATTGTTAAAATTAAATGTTACTTTTCGTGTGATGCTCAGTATAGTCTCTAATTGTATAGAAACAGTTATGCAGCAGAAACGATTTCACTTGGGATTTAAACTTTTCTATTGAATTTAATCGTTTAATGTCATCTGGCAAAGTGTTGTAAAATAATGTACATGTATTGTATGCAAATTTTTTGTAATGAGCTGTTGATACTGTCACCTGATGAATATGATTTCTACGTCGAGTGTTATAGTAATAGACTTCGGCATTTTCTGAAAAAATATTTGTGTTAAGTGTGTATGCTGTTAAATGTGTTTCTATTGTGTGTGCATTTTGTTCTGTATTATATTATATTATAATATTATGCTGTAAGTTGTATAAAATTGCAGGGCCAGATCCAGAGACAAATTTTGGGAGGGGAAATTCAAAATGTTTTGGTTGAGATGAAAATTAATGAATTTGGTTGAAGTTAAAATTAATAGTTATTAAACAATTTTAGTGGGAAAAATTTCCCTTATTTCCCTCCCTGCAGATCCGTGCCTAAGAAATGACTTGTTCTATATCATGTCATGACCAGTTGGAAGAAATAAATAATCTAATCTAATGAGTAGGCGGATTTTAATGATACATAATTTCTTTTCTTTTCACTTTCGAACAATGCTATGTCACATAGAAATTCATTTTATGTTATGACAAAAGGAAATGAAATGAAAAGTCATTTTTTAACTTTTTCTGTCATTTTAATGCATTTTCTCTGATTTCATCAATTTTAATGTCATTTTAATGGTACTTGCTTCAAATAATATTTACAAGATACAACAAATGTTCTCCATAGAATTCCTGAGTACCTATAGCTCGTATCCTATTCATTTTCTTCACTCAGCAGTTGTAATGTCAGCCATTGTGAGTTTGTAAGGTAAGGTTCCTAAGACACCAGTGATCATTGTTGGCTGCTGTTCAGCTAATTTTGGGATGACTAAAGACAGAGATTTTCTGGCAAAGAACCAAAAGTTTGAAAGCTCAGTTCACTTGAATGAATACAAGATCCCTCGATTACATCAGTACCATATCCAACAGCGTAAGTTGCTAGTCTGAACTGGTTTTGATCACATTTTTTACGTCATTTTACTTTGTTTTTAGGGCATTTTAAAATATTTTAAGAACATTTTATTGATCATTTTGGGCAATGGTTTAGGTCACCAAAATCCACCCCCTACTAATGATACTTGTACATTGAATTAAATATTCAAGGATTTGCCATAGAGACAAATATGATGTAACAAAAGATAATTGATAGTGTACAAATAACAGAACACAATAAAAACTATACTTTAAAAGGCAGCATCGACTGGACATGAGTGTGCTAAAGGAGTAAAATGTTTTATCAAAAAGATACATCTTCAATTTGACATAAAGAAAAGTCAACTTTTGCAAATACAAAATACTTAATTTAAACTGTTTAACTCATTAATGTTTTGATCCTGATTTGAATCTTTATCGGGAATCATTTCACAACACTGAATCATTCAATTAAATGTGGATTACCTCCCATTCATTTGGCCTCCATGTGAGCATGTGTGAATGAAGATTTTGTGAAAAAGTGTCACAGCATTCACAACTAAAAATTCAGGTTTGAAGTTGTATTCAAGGTTGTTTATATATATGTTTAGCTTCAATCTTCGTGATGTGGAGTTAGGGGCAACACGTGTTACAACCCATTCCAGCTCCACCATAGACCACATTATTACAAACATTGAAATGAATAAATACTCCTCTCATAATATTGATTTTCATCTATCTGATCACCCTGCACAAATCATTGAAATAATAAATTGCTCTGTTAGTCTTGAACTACCCACATACACATTCACCCGTAACACGAGGGATACTAAACTACATCTTCTAAATGAATGTCTCCTAAGAGAGGAATGGACTGAAGTACTCAATAGTAATGATGTCAATGAGAAATGGAACTTGTTCTTGAGTACATTAAATTATCATTTGAATATTGCATGTCCTATTATTAAGCGGCAAATGAATGTAGTGAAGAAACCCAAAATTAAGCTTCCTGATGAAATTCTTGTTCTTAGAAATAAAATGAAAAACATGTATGAACTGTTCAGACATACTAAGAACCCCTTTTATAATGAGAAGTATAAACAGTATAAAAAACAATGTAGACTAAAATTGATGAATGAGAAAGCTTATCAGTTAATTCATAAGTTAACAACTCAAAAACAAATCTAAAACACTGTGGAACATAATTAACAATGGGAAAACTCAGACTCATAAAAACATACATCTACTACATGAAGGCATTCTTCTAGATAATCCATCTGATATTTGTAGGACCTTTAACTGCCATTTCTTAAATTCAAAGCAGGACACTGTAACCAGTAATATTAGTAATACTACTCTTCTGGATCTATGTTTCTCCATCATACAAATGCTAATGAAGATAATCAACTGATAAATTCCCTCAAAAAAAGTTGCTCGTCAGGGAATGATGAAATATCTTCAATAATTCTTAAAAAATGTAAACCTGCTCTTCTTAATATTCTAGTTCACTTAATAAATTCATCTCTATCTGTATTCACTTCCCAGAATCCCTAAAAGTTAGTATTGTAAGACCACTTGCTAAGAATAATAATACACAGGTGTTAGGAATTATCGACCTATAACCCTAACTTCAGTTTTGGCAAACTCTATGAAAAGTTATATTAGCAAGACTTAATTGTTTTCTTCAATCTAATAATATCTTAATAAATCACAAATGGCTTCGGGAAAGGCTTCTCCATCACCACTGCTGTTGTAGAATTTATTCATGAAATCATTGGAAACTTGGAAACAAATAAAAAAAACAGCAGGTATGCTTATTGATCTTTCAAAGGCATTTGATAGTGTATCTCATGAAAAACTTAACAAAACTAGATTACTATGGAATAAGGGATGGAGTAAATGACCTCATTAGATCATACCTTACAGGGCGTAAGCAATGTACAGAGATCTTCTGGCAATCTGAAAATTTCTTATCCAAAGTTAAATCAAATTTTGATACAATTACCACAGGGTTCCATAGGATCTGTGCTTGGACCTTTGCTATTTCTAATATATGTTAATGATATTCCAAGCTCTTCTGATTTCTCTGTGATTTCTTATGCAGATGATACGACATTAATAAGCAGTGGACAAAATCTTTGTCATCTAGAAAGTAATCTGTCTGAATCTTTAAAATCAATTAAAAGTTATCTGTCCATAAATGAATTGAAATTAAATGTTGATAAAACTGTATTAATCAATTTCAAGTTTCATCACAGTTACCAACACCAAAACATAAAAGTGGAAGTAGACAAGGAATCAGTGAATCAAACTGATTGCCATAAGTTTTTAGGAATATTAATAGATCAGAACCTAATTTACAACAAACAAGTTGACACACTTTGTAATAAAATAAACTCAAATATATTCCTCTTGAGATACTTTTCCAGATACCTGGAAACAGACTCACTTCTGTCAATATACTACAGCATAATCTTCTCACAACTTCAATATGGTATTGAAATTTGGGGAGGTACAACACAAAAGAATATGGATAGATTGATGGTCCTACAAAAGAAATGTATCAGAATCATTTTCAAGCTGAATCCAAGACAGTCCTGTAAATATTATTTTATTAAATATGAATTACTGACTGTTGTAGCACTCTACTCTTACAAAGTAATACTCCTATTGAAAAATAATCAGAATCAATATCTTGTGAGTAATAAAGAAATACATAACTATCATACTAGAGGACATAAGGACTATCACAGGATATACACTAACATGTCTTCAACTAATAAAGATCCCTTCTGCATTGCAGCTAAGCTTTTTAATAATCTCCCAGTCACCGTAAAATCAGCTGATGATAAATACTTTAAAACATTGCTTAAACGTCATCTCATCAGTGTGGGTCCATATAAGATAACTGAACTGCTTTAACTTTTCTGTATTTTAAATATATATTCATGATACTGTAACACTTCAATTATTATTAACTAATGTATTCAAGTTATTGTAAGTTAATTAAATTATTACTGTAAGATAATGTGAATTACCAACACTAATTGTAAGTTTTTTCCACTGTATAATAATCTGCTAGTTTATAATAATACCGTGCTTTGTTAATGCTACTCTTAGATAAATTTTGTTTATTATTTAATGTAAATAATATATTTTTTTATCCTATTATTATAGCTTAATTTAATTGTTTATATTAATCAATTATTTATATATTTTTAACATTTAAATTATTAAGATAATGTAGATTTGTAAATTATTACTGTAAGTGCATGTAGTAAAAATATGTAATTAACTTCCTTAATATAATTTTTCTATTTTATTTTATTATTATTATTATTATTATTATTATGTTAACCAGTTACTCTATACTTATCAAAATTTCTGTTCTTCTTCAATTTCAGTTAACTTCTTTCAATTATGTTAAAAAAAATGTTTAATATAATTCAACAAGCATACTACTTAAAAATCACTATTTTTAACATCAAACATCCCCTTGGTATAATTCCATAACAAAATTCTTCTGTCCCTCCTCAAGTGTATGTTCTCACCATGAACCCACTTCTTTATATGACAGAACTATAAAAATGTACAATAATGTGAGCAGTACAATAAAAAATTAAATGATTTATAAAGGAAAAAAAATAATTAACCTATTACACTTTTTTCTTGGTAAAACATGTTTTTGAGACTGTCACTGCGTACATTCTTCCAAAAGGTCTTCAAAGAGAAATTTATTTTTGTTGCATGTTAAAACTTTTCTAATTATACCTCTCCCTTTCTATTGTACAATTTATTAACAAAGTAACCAAACCCTTCCTCCCCAATAATATGTATTTTTTGAATAACCCCATAGTACATTAATTTCATGATTAAATCATATTTTGCTACTTTGAGGCAAAGTTTGAGTACCTAATCTATGTTACTTCCAATTATTGGAAAAGAATGAAGGAATCACAGTGTATATTAAAAACCCTGTCAATTTGAAAAGATAAAGAAATCAATTTAATTCATGCAGCCTACTATAAAGTGCTCGGTAAACATTTTTTTCAGTTTTTATGTATAATAAATGAGATGGCACTGCAAAATCCTCAACATTATGAAACACAACAATTATTTCTACATTCTGGGATTTAATAACATGTTAATAATTTTTTTTTTTTTAATTCAATTAATTCTTTCTCTAAATGTTATTTAATGTTTTGTGATAATTTATAACTTTATTTATTTTACACACTATATTATTTTGCCTAATGCAAAAAGATAGAACACTTATTCTAATATTTCAAAATTACTCACCAAGCATTTGAAATAATACATCATTCTCATTGTTGCAAAAGTGAAGCTTGCAGCTTCTATGGGTAACAAGAGAATGAAGTCTGCTACTAAAAATGATTAGATCTAAAACTTATTTAGTTTATTTTCATCATGACAAAATGCTGGGAAATAAATACAGAAATAGAATAAGATATTGACACAAATAGTTTTGTTTATTTATTTATACTTAAATTAATGCAGCAGATTCACAGTTGAAGAAAAATTAACCAATGGTGGTAACAAACCAAAACTAACAAATGTAATTAAAATTAAAGGATTAAAATTGCTTCAGATGGTTAAACATGGACATTGTTTCAGATTGCTTACATAAAACATAAGTTCTTAAAGAAAATTCTTGCATTTTGTTCTACGTATAAAATTGAAATCTTGTAAACTTAACATCATACCTTTGGTGTATACTGAACTTAAAAACTGAATTCTCTCATCTTAGAAGCAATATACTGAAAGAGAGAGAGACTTACCCTGTTTGTTCAAATTTCTAGATTATACTTAATAATTATAATAAATTATGTAAGATTCATATTGTTTAGAAACAAATTGTGCATTATTTTTATTTGTCTTTTCTTTTCTTGCTGATTTGGGCTTTGCAGTCAGCCTAGCTACCCCAGAATACATGCAGTATACAAAATTGTTGAGTAGTTGATAATTTTTAAGATTAAATAAGAGTAATTTGCTCAGGAGAAGATATAATTAGAATTTCACTGTTTTAATAATAGCAGTGCACTTTACTGCTTTGCTCTTTCGTTTTTAAATACCACACAGATTTTTGTATCAACAGTAAATGTTTCTCCTATATTAAATTATTACATTTCACGCATCAAGCATGGGCAAGGAGCAATGGTTCATATTATTATGTTCATTCTCTGAAAAGCAGAACTTAAAATGAAACAATTAGATGTTCACCTTTGAAGTTAGTAAACATGAAAGTATTGATGTAGTAATTAATATGTTGAATTTCAGTTTTACCACCCTCACAGTGAATACGTATAATATTGTACATAGTGAATACATATAATATACCATCAAATATACTCGAGGGAAATTTGATAAAAATTTAGTCGAGTAACTTATTTTAGGACTTAGGAAAATGACAATGGCGGATAACGCATTTACCGCATCTGCATGTGCTAGCCATATTGGACATGAAAATAAAACACAAATATGACAACACGAATTTCAGGACTTATGACTGTTCGAGGCTGGAAAAAACAGTAAATATTTATCACTGGATACTCTTAATATAAATAAAATGCAATCATGATAAGGGACGTTGTTGATTTTAAAATTCAATCAAAGTTTTTTATTCGATATCGTCATATGAAATGAGATGAGAGAGATGTAGCGTATCAATGGCGATACATTTTATTGCCAGTGTAGGCGTTAGGACAGAATAAGTCTGTCTACAGACGGGTTAAGGACAATTATATAATTAGTTATGAAAGGTTAAAAGACTTTTTTTCAAGAACCATGAATTTGCCTCATGATGTTTCCACCACGGACGGAATTCAGATTCGATAGTGAACGCTTGCTGATGATATTTCAAAACACAGGGTGACGTTCGTATGAAGTATTCAGATAGGGAGATAAAACATTTATCAGAAGTTAAAATAGTTAATGTTGCAAGGTAAATTTCGTGTCATTCAATTTTCTTATAGTGCAATGGAAATATTTTAAGTAATAGTATCTCTTTTTATGGAAACAGGACGTGTAGCCAACGCTAGTGTACCAACCAGTCGAAATAGGCATGTCAATCCAAGACATTCGTGAACGTAATCAATTGTAAATAGTCTGTGTAATAATTTTAAGCTTATTAATTTCGTGGAATCACCTAACAATTTTGTTAGAACCACGGATAATTGATTGATGAGGACGACAATTTTCAATCCTGACTTTAAGATCCAAGAACAGAAGATTTCCGATGGACTTCAAGATTCTTCGAGGAAAAACTTTTTCCCAATTAAACGCCGCGGTAAATGTCGAACGAATAAACTTAACAAGTCTTTGCAAAGAGAATAACAGATAGACCTTTAAAAGGTCTTAGTGAATGAAAGAAATTAATGCTTTGATCAACTAGCATACCAACATAAGTAATTGCACAAAAGTATAATTTGTAAATAAAACAACAAAATTTAATCAAGTGAATATTGAAGCCAATACATGATATACATATTTCCATTAAAAAAAATGCCGATATATTTAACAGTTAGACTCCACAGACAAACTATTTTATTTTTAACAGAGTAAGTTTTCAAAGAATACCTAAAGTCAAATAGATAGCCTAATATTATACCAAGTAAATTTTAAATAAACTCCTAACCAAGTCCATCCACAATCAAACACCTAACAAACGGAGCAGTGAGTTGCAATAGCAACTATGCCAGTAGTAGCGTAAAAGCCACTCTTGCCAAACAGGTCGCTGGTGAGAAATCACACGAAGATGAATTCATTGATTTTTTGTTTCTGGGCGCGACAACTGTTATGACAATTATTCCCTTAAAAGGAGAGCATGTTTTACGAAGGTCACTCCAAAAGTTTTGAGAATGAGCAACAATGAGTTACTCAGCAACAATGAAACTATTTCCATTGTTAGGTGGAACTTTTAGTAAGAATCTCGCGCAAGTTTGAACACGCTCGGGTAATTTATTAACTTAGTAGGGCTATTTGTGTTCTATTTGTTGTTGTTCCTCTGCCAGTAACGATGGACCTTAAGAGAGAGCATTTCAGAGCTGATTTTGTATGACTTTAAGGTTGATAAGAAATCACGCCTCGAGAGATTACAACGTGCGTTTGGCAATGGTTGTCCTTCACAAGCCACTGTCTATCGATAGCTTGCCGAATTCAAGAGGGGAAGGGACGGGAAGATGAAGACCGTTCTGGCAGGCCCAACGCAGCAACAACGGATGAAAATGTGCTGAAAGTGGAACATTTGCTAAGGGAAGACTCTCGTTGTACATATTCTCAGATTCAGGAAGCTTTAAATATTGGATCAGCAACAGTGAGCCAGATCCTGAAAGAAAAGCTTCACGTTAGGAAGCTGTGCTGTCGCTGGATCCCTCACAATCTGTCAAATGAACAAAAAAGGGTGCGAGTGGATTGGTGTCGTGAGACCCTGGATAAGCTCAATGGAGGAAGATCAAAAAGCATTTTTGACATCGTGACGGGTGATGAAAGCTGGATTTATCAATTTGATCCAGAAATGAAACGACAGTCATCAGTGTGGATCTTCCCAAATGAAAATCCTCCAACGAAAGTGAGAAAACCCAGAAGCGTTGGCAAAATGATGATTTGTTCTTTCTTCTCTGCCAGTGGCCATATTGTGACAGTGTCACTGGAGGAACAAAAGACAGTCACTGCAAGATGGTACACTTCAATATGCTTGCCCAGATTGTTTGAAGAGCTGAGAAAGAACCGTCCAAAATCAGGTTTGCGTGGAATCCTGCTCCACCATGACAACGCACAGCCAGAGCAACAACTGAATTTCTGACAGAATCAAGGGTTAAAACACTGTCTCATCCACGCTACAGTCCAGACCTGGCCCCGTGTGACTTTTTTCTTTTCCCGTATGTGAAAGAAAAAATTCGAGGTAATCGTTTCGAGTCAGCTCAGGCTGCAGTGACTGCATATGAAGATCAGATTCGCAGTATCTCTAAAGAAGTGTGGCGATCGTCATTTGATAATTGGTTTAATGGGATGAAACGTTGCATAGAGTGTGGTGGAGAGTACTTCGAGACGATGTGAAGGTACGAACTTGTTATCTCGATTTTAAATATAGTATTCTCAAAACTTTTGGAGTGACCCTCGTATCACGGGAGATGTTGGTGTTCTTCTCCCGCTGAATGCTGAGATCCGCGCCGACCTACGAGTAGGTGCGGATCCAGCCGATCTTTTTTTGGGGGGGAGGGGGGTGTCATCGTAGATTTTTGTTACATAATAATATATTTGTTATTAATTTGTATATTATTTATGTACTGTAGATATGATACTATACAATACTATTGTTTAAATAATTACATAATTCGAACATAAATAAATATTTAAATCAATTTTTCCAAATAAAGAAAGGTAAACGAAAACTCTAGACCTTTTGGGGGGGGCATTGCCCCCATGCCCCCGCCCCCCGCTGGGTCCGCCAGTACCTACAAGTCGGCTTATGGGATTTCCTCCATCTTCTCCCACCAGTGGGGCCATAGACTAAAGAGGTTTACTCTATGGTGGATCTTTACTCTATGGTGGGGCACCGCACCAGTCGGGTTGGTGGTGATAAAGATTGCGGAAGAAGCACCTCGAGGAGCCTAACTTCAGCGTCTTAACTTCAGCGGCAGCTGTAAACAGCGTCTGTCATGTTAAGCGACCCATAAGCGTGCTCAGCCTAAAATAAGTATGTTACGTAACTATATTTTTTGGGCCCTTTTGTATCCCCCTTTTCGTTATTTTTCTAGGAAATAAATAAAACATACTAGAAGGAAAGTGAAATTATAACTTGAATGGCACAGTTATAGTAATTAACGAAACGAGTGTATAAGGAAGGGGATAATTGCATGAATGGTATGTTCAAGAAAACGAGCGACGATAGGAGCGAATCTGCTTCTGAATAAGATCTATTTTAGTATTGCTTTTGTTTCTACGAAATATTTGCAAATACTGGAAGATACTGAACAAATGCCGATAAAATATTAAGCTGACAAAGTCATGAAAACGTTACTTCCCATGAAAAGTAAAGACAGGTAAGAGAGAGAATACATGTATAAATATTGGGGAAAAAACTAGCCAGTTCTGACACAGTTTTGGTATAGCATACTTTTTAGAACTGGTAAACAACACAGACGTTTACATTTTTTACATTCGTAAGACCAAATGTTTTACATGTAAAACATTGAATAAATTCATGCACTTAAAATATTTTATGTTGCTCCATAATTCCGCTAGTTTAACATTTACTTACCCAATTTAGTTTTATTTATTCGTTGTTAATATTTAGTTGTAGGCATGTAATATGTGAGTACTTTTTTGTTCATGTTTCATGGCCGACTGCAAATACCTTTGCTACGTGTGTGTTATAGTTTCTTAATTACACGATTTCACTCCTTTTCTAAACTGATTGGTAGGTGTGATTTTTTAATTGCATGGTGGAATTTTAATTGCACGTGTGCTATTAACATAGGGATAATTGACGATTTTTCATGGAATTAATGAGCATATTTAGTTAACGAAACGAAAACAAATATAATTGAACTTATGTCGAACCATTGCCGTATACCAGTTCCCCAAATTGTCAATTAAATCAGGGGGAAAAGGAATTGATTACTTTCAAAGAATTAAAATGTTTTATTATTATTACGTGGGATGCAGTGTCCCTTTTCAAACTTTTCGGGGAGGGGGGGGCACGACGATGGGGTTCGAGTGGCGATTGGCGTATCCTAGCTGGGTCCTGCCGGATGAGGTTTCGAGGCCATCGTTGGTGGCAGAAACGGACGACAGGAACTTATTCATGGATTAAGTGTGATCTGCGAACTCAGTCTTGCCGTCTACGGAACTTCACTTGAAACCAATAGAATGAACTTATACGTGCCGTGTTTTCGCAACGCCCCCAGCCTACTCAGAAACCTAGCTAATGTCTCTTTGTCAATGTCTGGCCATCCCACGGGTGTTTGTCCAAGGGACCATAATCAACAACCGAGGGGTCTCTGATTCGTCTGAGATGGTTCGCTTGACCGCATATACGGGAGTTCAGATATAAAACGTTCGATGGCTGCCTCCATCCCCTCGCAATAGCAATGCTTTCCAGTGAATATTTCTGTGTAGTATTTCTGTGAGCTACAATATCCCATATCAATACCATTTATCAAGTTTCTATATGTATTTGTTTGTTTATTAATTTATTGTAATTTTCTTTCCTGCTACTTTACTGGTCAATATCCTATATTCCTATGTAGTATTAAATCTAAATTCTTTGAGTGTGGGGATGATTCCCTTTTCCTTGGAATTGGTAGTTATTGTATCAAATTTTAAAATTAGCTAGTAAAGAGAATATAACAATAACCATTTTAAATGAAAATATTAAAAGTAATTAATGGTTTAGTTTATAGAGAAGTTTATTCATTATTAAACTAACTCAATTTAAAAATAGTCCTCAAGCATCAAGAAATTGTATTACCATCTGCTCCACTTCTCTTGCCATCACCTCCCATCTTTGGATCCACCGCTAGTCTTACTTCAAGTACTAGACAACACCATCAACGATACTGTTCCCCAGACGGTGTTGTGAACATTCTACACAACAAAATACTGCACATACATAAAACAAAAAAACAAAAATTCTATTATTTTTCAATGGGTAATTGTGCACCTTTATGAGCTTCAAAAATAATCGAAGCTCATAACCATCTGAGGACCACCATAAGATGATTTGTGAGTGGTGATGCAAATAATACTTTTACTCATAATCTAAAAGCACTTGGGAGTTCAGAAATTGTCATACTGTATTTCCTATTCAAATACTTCACATAGTGCAAGACAACAGGCACGAAATCAAAACTGGTTACTTTATTATGAAAAAAAATGAACAATTCTCACATCCAGTACAATTTTATTTCTTTATTCTATACACATTACATAGGTCTCATTATATGCAATATTACGTAAAATTACAATGTTTCCAAAATCCATATTTAACGTCTCATAATCTTCAATGAGTGCTGGAACTCTTGTAGGATTCCTTCAATGAAATGATGATTGAAGCAGTAGTGAAGCTAGAATCATACAGTTAGGTATTCTGAAAATTTTACCTTACACTTTTCTGTAAAACAGCTCCATTCATCGGGCTTGTTGTTCAGCTAACACATTGATAACTTGCTTTTAAAAGCTGTTGTTTCTGGTAAGTTAATTTAGCAGATGATAGCCAGTGTATTCACTGGCCTGATCCATTCTACTGAGCCTTGTATTTCTCATGGAGTTTCTTAGGAATGTCATCACCCTCTTTAATGAAATCATATTACTTTCACATAATGCTGAAGATACAGCGAAAGTTAGAATGAGTTGTATCACAGAACAGTCTCCTAATATTTCCATTCTAGACTGTTGTCCAAGAAATACTTCAGCAACAAATCTGCAGGCATGTATTTTGCATTGTCAATGAATACATTTATTAATTCATTTCGAAGTTGCTCACTGTCAAAGAATATGTTGTCAAATAATATTGTTTTATTAGACATTTTTCTCAAAGAAAGGACGGTTTGTGGAAAACTGCTTTTCGTCAAGAAATTCAATGAAATGAAAATTTTCTAAATCTTGAAATCTATTTTCCATCGGAGTCACTTCTGTGTCAAAAATTTTAAAAGAAACATTTTTTCTTTCAAATAATTCTGACCCTGAAAGTTCATACATGTTCATGTCTGCTTTGATGCAGTTTTAAGGATATTCTCTGTAACACTCAATGTTCTAAAGTTTTTGGGATATTCTCTGAAACACTAAATCTGTAGCTTCATTAATTGTTTCGTAAGGAAAACACGAACAACAAAAATCACACAAATGGCCCAAAAACAACTCATTCCTATTTTCCACAACATTAGGATGATGAGGCAAATTTGCATAAGGGGCCAGGGTGTGGATGTGCAGCACAGTACAAGTCTGCTAATGCTGGGGCCTAGGCTCCCTGCCCAGTGAGTGCGAGGGACAAGATAACACCCTTGCGCACATGCGCGACAGCCAGCTGGTGTCTGTTCACAAGCAGGCTCCATGCTCAGTGATGCTGCTGATTCCCTCCTGCATGAGCAGGGAAAAAGGAGTCTAAAACATTTAATTTTCTTTAACGATTCGGTAAAAGAATATTGAAAAAAGGCACACATAAGAACGGATTTTGTTGAAAAGTAATTTGAATATTTTAAAGCTCCCAGATTACCCTTCAGCTTCACTTCTGAATTAAAGAAATGAAAGTGTGGTGGAGTAAGAGACACATCCATAAAAGGAAGCATTCTGAGATACTGCTCCAAACTCACCTTGTCCAACACAAATTCTTCATGGATTGTCCAAGAGCTGAATCTTAATCATAGCAACAGTAAAAAAATAAAGATTGAGAACTCAGCTTCCCTGCTGACTTAGATTTTAGTTTTCACATTACAGTGCACAAATTATTTTAAAGAATTATAAGTATTGCAGTCATATGCCTCTTTCCAATTAATTTGCTTACCTATTTATGGAAATAAAAAAAATAAATGAAATTAATCAATTACATTATATACATACTCAGTAAAATCGTTATTGTTGCATTGATTTATTATTATTGTTTTGATTTATAACAAATTTAACTGATGTAATACAACTTTCTAATCTTTTTAATTTTTTAAAACCATTTTTCATGTTTACATAATTAAATATAATTGTGATTCAACAACATTTCATAAATATAGAATGGTGAATGGCTTCCCTTTGCTAATGTCAGGGGCTCATTCTATAAATGCCAGACTCTTGATATGATCTTGTTTACAACAATAGATAGCAGTCTCAATTATTTTCTTCGAAAGTATTCCTTCTTTCCTGTAAGAAAATTATTTTTCAACAGCAAAGTTCTCTGTAAAATTTAGAATTCCTTTAATATGATACTTCTTTTGGGATCTTAATTTAAATGTAGGTAAGGGATAGATATCTGATTTACTAATTGTTACAAAAAGAATTAGTGCTGGCTTGGTGGCCGAGATCGCTAAGGCAGTAGTGCCGTAGTGATCTCGGACCGAAGGGTCGGGTTCGTGTCCGCCTCGGGCATGGTTGTATTTGTGTTTGTCCTTTCACCCCTTATCATCTCCATATCGTTTCATCCACATAGTTACCATACCGTTAACAGCAATAGTGGTCGCTAATGACCTAAGATGTTGAAGCGACCTTAAATAACAAAAAAAACACACACACACACACACGCACACAGCTTCACACGACACACGCACCATCCACGCACGCATGCACGCATGCACACTGGTCTTTCACTCTTCAAAAAAGCATCATCTTATTTGGATCAATTTGTGTAAAGATATTAGCTGTAAATTTTCAATTTTCAATTAATGAAAATGCCAATGGGTTCTTAGAGTTGTGGATATACTAAATATTCCAAAAGAAGTCTTTAATTTTGTGGGAGAAAAAAGAATAACAAACATCATCGCTAGAAAATTGTTTTTAAAGGTTGTTTTTAAAATTGCTTTTAAATTTAAAAATCTAAGCTCTGTTTTTAGATGTAATCTGTCTGTTATTCAGAATTGCAAATGTTAAAATCCATTCAAGATCTGATCCACTATTTTTAATAAATATATAAAATATTTGTCATAATATTTCATCTACCTCCTTCAGTACCAGTGAGAATAAAGACAATGCTTTATGGTTCAGCATTCAGATGGTTGGAAGGTTGTGAGGTATATCCCAGCCAGTTACCAGAAATATACTTGTATGTTGAAGACCAGGGAGTTTGTGGCACTTTGTGGAATTAAATTCACAGGGCAGTTGATCTGTGGTTTCCATGGTTTCCCTGATCCTTTACAGGGACCCTACTAATGATCACAAATTGCACATGATCTTATGTTCCTATTCTTAACCAAATAAACGTGTAATTCGTCTGTAGTTTCCTGTTGCCTCTTTCAAAAATGGAAGTTAGGGAATCTTAAATATTGTTTTGCTATAAATTGTAATTAAGTCTTCAATGTAACTATTGAAAATGAAACAACAAATTAAAATATTTTTAAATATCTTTATTCCAGCAAAACACTCCAAAAATGTATACTAATTTACACATTTCCTAGTATGCTAATGGAACATTGGGCTTCTGTATATATGGTATTGCCCTGAGCAATATTTACAGCAAATGAAAATTGCTAGCCTTTGATGTATTTAAAATAGAAAAACAAAAGTGTTTATCTGACACCTTCACAATTTGCACTTGCTCTAGAGATGCATACTTCACAACTTCATTTTCCAAAGAAATTATTTCTAGGAAATGAGGATAGTTGCATACTCTAATCATCATGCAATTCTTTTGTGGATTGTTTGATGCAAACATGCACAATTCTTTAGGATTTGATCAAATGAATTTTCATTTTGGACACATCAGGCAACGTATATTTTAATAATATACATTTTCAGAAAGGCCATGTTAACTATAATAAAATCACTGCGATATAAACAATTAAGAGTGAAATTAAATATTCTATCAAATTATGATATATTTTTGTAGACTGACTATTTCAAATTTGAATTCTTTGTTTGAGATTGTTAATTGTGAGTCAAATAAAATTAAATATTTTAAATTTAAGAGAAAACAATAAATAATCTATTATGCTGCATGTTTGTTTCATAATTTTGATTGTCAAAATCATTTCATTCTAGATGTTTGAAACACTATTTTTTAACAATGATGTAAAAGAACAGAAGAGAAACTATTTTTGGAAAATATAGTTCAAGCCCATATCTACAAAACCCGTTGTATGTACAATTTGGTAAACTTTTACATCATTTTAGCAAATTTCACAATGCATACTAAAACTATACTTCCATGTCTAAAAATGGTCTACTTTCCATACATTCATTTCCTATTAAAGGACTTTTTCCACAAACAGAAATATTTACTCCCTTGAATTACAATGTAATGATATAGAAATAACAAATTTTGTTTAGTGCTTTAATAGCACAATTTTGTATCTCTTCCAATACAATTTATTCTTCCACGGTCCAGTTTAAGTAGCAAAATTCATTTCATACTCTTTGTTCATTTTCTAAATTAGATTTACGAGACCACTGTCATAACCTTGTATATTACATCATTTTACCCAACATTACAATAGGTAATGTTCAAATTCAATCCAGATGTCAGAAGGTCATTGAAATAAATTAATAATTTGTCAGTGTAAAATCCAAAACTCAAAATTGTATAATTTAACTCCTTCACAGTGTTAATTCTTTTTGACAGAGTGTGACAAGAATGAAATTAGTGATGCTAATTTCTCAATAAGTTGATATATACAATGCTGTGTATTTAAAACTTGGGAGAGAAAAAATATTTTTGGGGATTATCATAAGGAAACTTGCTTACAAGGAATGATGACAATGATTAAAGACAAATGTTTCACAGCACAGACGTATGAAGAAATCTTCAAAATACAAGAAGTGTGTGATATGAGTAGAAACATTATTTGAAGAGTTAATAAAGATTCTACTTGTGAAGAAACACATCTGATCACTCATTGATTCCTAATTCCAATATTCTGTATTGAAGAATATCAAAGCAACCCACATTAGTGCCATTTAATGACATAATAAACAGGAATAATGTTATCATATATTAACAAAGATATTTAAAATTTTTCAAATACTATTACAGGATATCAGAGTGCCTAGGTCTCACATCTGTCGTATTTTCTTGCTGGTAGTGTTAATATTGTAGTTAAGTTCAAGTGTGGCTATATTATAAATTTCAATGAAAGAAGATACAATCATAGACATATTTTGAAATTATGTTTATTATGATTTAGTTTTAACAAGAAAAAGATGTGAAAGCCTAAATCAAAATACATTTTTCAGTAAAGGATAGAATATATAAATTTTACAATGATGTTTATTCATGAATTTCTGAGACTTTTGAATTCGTTTAGGAATTGCTGTGCTGAATTTCATGTTGTTAATAATTTCTAAAATAAATGCCACTATTTTTTTGCAAGCAGTTGTAACTTTGTTTTGGGGAGTGTATTTAATTACCAGTTTTTCATCATTTAATTTCCAATTTACAGTTTTGAAAATTACACTACATTTTATGTTGTTAGTTACATAATAAATGCTGTATATCAATGTTCTAGTATTATATGTACAATCAACTTTAATTTGAACAATAAATATTCAATTACCTTTAACGACAATTGAAACAACAAGAACATAGCAACACAGACTTGCATACTTATTATGAATTACTTAGATAAATAAAATATCTAAGCCTTTTCAGACTGTGGGGCAATTTTTTATATTATTCATTTGACACTCAAAACACAATCTACCACTGCTTAGATGGAGACAGTTACGTGTGACTTTTTTTGAATTTTTGCTGTTTTGAGTTGTTGGTCATTAACAGGTTAGCTAAGATTTTTTTAACATTACATCATGTTTTATATGCAAGATATATTTAATGTACACCCTCATACAAACTGTATCCATACACAATATGGACTTTTGTAATACAATATTTCAACTAGCTAACAAGATTATAATAACTTTGAGTGAACTACTTGTAAAACAAACTGTTCTGTAAAGTTTTCTTTCTGAAACAATTATTCCTTTAAATAGCTACATTCTATGTAATATCATATATGATATACTTTACACAAGTGATGAGAGTAATCTCACTTCCTCTTCACTTGAGCGTGTTTTTCAACCACAGCGAATGTATTTTTAAACCACATATCAAGATTTTACTTCCCACATATCTTATATACTCCAGTCATAACATTCTTGCATACAATTTTAATGATGGCAAATTCTTCCTATATGAACATTATGGGTAGAACTGCACATGACCATTACAACAAAATTTGTTAATGAGACATCTTAATCACTGAATACACAATCTCAAATCCACTAACAGATAATTAGTCACCAATACACATGTTTAATAAAACCTGCTTTGCATTGATGTGAAATGTTATTACTCATATGAATAATATATTCAAAACAATGCAAAGAAGTTAAATTAAAAATTATATATGATTTGAAACTAAGAAATTCTACTATGACTAATTTTAAGTATGGCTTAAACTGGGGGAGTAACAGTTTCAACCAGACCTATTGTAATCATAAAGTATACTTTTAAGAAGTAATTTTTGGAAGTGAGCCTGGTGTTGGGAGTAGTATACCAGGCTTTAACTTGGAAATACTAATTAGCATGAGAGTAGTTTAAATAGATGAAATTAGATTTAAAATTCATCAGAGTTCATGTAGATAGTTAGTGGTGTAATTTTGGAAATTAGTGTGTTGAAGATGTGTATTCATTTTGTATATCAATGCACTGTATGTACTTTCTTGAGATTTAAACTGCAGATAATTGGATTAATATCATTGTGATTTACGTGAAAATGAAGGTATGATTAACAATTTGGCTGGATACAATAAAATATGAATTGGAATGTGCAAAGCATGTTGTTAAATCGATGATGGATCATAGAACATCTTAAACTTGGTAACGAAAAGTGATTTTCTATTTTTAATAATTCTCATTTTATTAACTCTGAATTACTCTTCATTTAAAAAAATCAATAATTTTGGTGATTTTTACAATGTCTTTGAAACCTTGCTTGATTAGGGCATTTTGTTGTGTCCTGGAATGCAAAATGAAGGTCAGTTCAACAAAGATGATTTTAAAATTATGAAGGGTACATTTAAGTTGCATTTTAATTCCTTGTTATTATTATTTCAAGGACTACTTTAAAAAATTGCAAAGGCATTTAAATCCAAAATATTAGAACCTAGTTTTTTTACTTCATGAAATACTTTAATTATTGAAACATTTGGGATTGTTGGCTTTGTTTCTATAAACTACTTCATAATAACATACAAAATTTCTCTAATTCTACCAAAGAATAACATAAACATAAAAATGGCAGTGTTTTCTCTGAATCAGCCAGCAACTGCATATATTTTTAAGAGCTAAATTGCACTATGAAGCCTTAAATATTTATGATAATTATGCATTATTTCTTTCCTATATTTGCCACACTTCACACACACTGAAATATCACACATATAACATAATAATTTAATTCATACAACTCTAAATATAGACACATAAATACACAGAGAATAACCATAATGGATCAAATGTACATACATATTATTAATCAGAGTGCATTATTATGATATATGAACATACTTGACATTATGCAGCTGCTAACTATGCTATATAAAACATTGTTAAATCCTTTTTGATATTTATAGTCAACATAGTACTGAGGTCATTACATGCATAATCTAAAAGACAAGTAACTTCAGGTCCTTTAAAAAAAAAAGCTGATTCTCTTAGCATGATAATGAGAATGGCTGTACAGCCTGAAAATTGCCTTGAGAATGTGGCACATGGGCGTTATCAGAGAGGCAGAAACCACGATGGAAGTCCTGAAAGCAATATCCAGGTTGCAGTTACTATAAAAACAAATTTTAAGATATTAAAATTGTTTTTTGAGATAGATATTTCTAATTCTTATCCACATCTTGCAAAATAGGAGAATGAACATCAATTTCTTTTATTATGTAAAAGAGATAAATAATTTTAATCCATTTGCAATCATGGGAAATTGATAATCATCAAAAGTGATCAGATTTGTAAATATTATTCGAATTTGAGCTTCTAACTTACTATGTTTCAAAGAATTATGCTTGTGCTGACCCTTGAGAATTCTTCTAAACAGAATTCATGCATTTATGCAAATTTGTATTTTGCCAATAGAATGGAAAACTCTGCCATTGCTATACCAAGGACAAACAAGACAGATTTTCGCAGCAAGAGAGTAATTAACAGAATATCTCTGATATTGACATACAGTTGTAGAGCTGCTAAGAGGAAAGAACATGAAAATGTGGTACATATGTAAGAATGAGACTCGCTAGAGGCTGTGTTTAACAACCATCAGTGCTGAGTCTATGGCAAGGGCTCAGGATTGTCGGCACTCAAGCCCCGATAGTGAACACCCCTGTCGAGTCCCATCTAATAAAAACCTACAACTGTTACACCAACCTAAATTTTCTGTAATGCCCTTTTGCTGCAAAATTTGCTATTACAATTACTTACAATTATTCATAGTTCAGTCACACCAAGTTACAGCAGACACAATATTATGGTTTACAATATTTTTACTTAAAAGGTGATGTATCTCATTTTAAAAACGATGCTAGCTGGCAGCTTAAAACCTTCACATTGTTACTCATATAACAGTCATTAAATTTTGTATGTTTATTATAATATACATAAATATATTTTTCTCATTTTGTATATTTTTCTCACATGCAATACAAACAGTACCAATACCTTTCTTACAATCAACATTTTCAAAGAGATTACAATAAATCACATATAGCGAATAAATTCTATAATCTAGAGGATATTTTCATAAAGTAAAAACTTGATGGCAGCGATTTATCCAGCATTACAACATGAATATCTTAATAATACGTATCTCAATCCCAAATGTGAATTTTACCTAGTAAAAGTTTACCAGGTAATACTGTAATATTTCATTCATAGTATGAAATGCAAATTTCAGATTGCATCATAGCCTTGTAAACTCAATATTAATTGAAAATCAGAAACAAAACACAAAATGCTTTTCAAAAAGAATAATGCCTTTGTTCATTGTTATTTGGACATAAGATCAGTATCACCAGTGCACTGCAAAGTGCCCACTTACGCAAGGTTAAAGTCCATTTTTTTTTTTTCAGATTGGCTATTTAATCATTGCTAAGCATAAAAGTAATTAATATAATTTAAATTAAATGAGTGACGTAGTGAGCAGCCTAGTTACTAGTTTTTTATAGATACCCTAAAGTTGCATATGTCTTCACAAAGGGAGTATCCATCTTACAGCTTTCCCTGTTACAAAAGAAAAACACATTTTATGACTAATTTAGGCCTTACTCCTGAGGTAAGTTGGGATTTGCAAGAAAATTTGAGTGAAGCTTTACAATGTTTTAAAATATAGAATCTTCTCAGTCACTTCTATGAGCATGTTATGTAATGGAATCTCACAGATAATGAGAAGGGGAACTTCAGAGAAAGTACACATGAGGCGTGTGTGTGTTGACATAAACGTTCTGAAAACTTTTTTATTGTAGAAATAATCTTCTATTCTAATTTGGCACCATGATTTTTTTTATTTTGTGTAATCAGTTTCATAAACAAATGCAAAATAACATTTTTTGATAGAACCTGGAAACATTGTGTTCAATTTATAAGAACTATCAATAAAATGTTTTCACATGGGTATACAAAACAAAAACAAGAAAACAAAACAAAATAGTGACATACTAAAATGATAAGTGGAACACCCCATCTTCAACAATCTTTTAAATCTTCTGAAATAGTGATTTACAAATTACATTTACATGAAAGGGAAATTTAAAATAAATTGTTATTAGAATGCACAGAATTGTTAATACGTAGTGAATATATTCCTGGTAAAAATATTTTGTGTTCTTGACCAATGACTCATAATGTTCTTGCTGGAAAGAGGAAGCTATATTTACCATTTATGAATTTTTTAAAGAGTAAGAAATTAAAGTGTATTTTTAATTGATTGATGTATGAATCAAAATAAATTTATCAATTAAATTTTCCAAGTTTCACAGAAATATCCATCTGATAAAAACTGAATGAATTTCCATTGCATTCATGTGCTATGGACAATTAATAGCATTTTAAATCACACTACAACAATGCCATCTATTGACAACAGAGTCAGATAAACACATACATTCACAACTTCATGAACACAATTCAAAATGTAGTTCTGAGTAATTTGGCACACGATTTGGATATTCTGACTCATTGCATAAAATCTCTCTCACCACATTAACTCTAAAGAAAACTAATAAAATAAAAGTTACAAATTTATAAGAACCTCCAAGAATTCTTCACAAGGTGACAAAAAATGTATCTGAGATTTCAACAGTTTGCTCTTATTGAAAATTAGTATAATTATGCAATCATATATCATGAAAATCTTTTTGTGTAAATTAATAATTAATATTTTGTAAAAACTTTAAAAATTAGAGTACATACTGGAAGATAGATAACCTGAGAAGAAAAAAAACATAACACAGTAGAATTTATTTACTTACTCATCCTCCCAAGGACAAATTTCATTCGCTTTTCTTCCCTTAGGCTCTCTGCTCATTTCTTGCCAGGAGGTAGATACTTCAATACTACCTTCCGATTGCAGTTTGCAGCTTGTACCTGCTGTAGTTACTTCAGACTCTGATTTTTCAGGAATAATTTCTGCTGTTTTTGGCAAAGTCTGACAAGAAGTATTGTCAACTGTTTCATCTACCACTGAACTGACACTTATGACGGGTGCTGTAGATGAAGACACAGAAGATCGCTTTCGACCAACACTGCTACTAGATTTCTTATAGGTTCTCAAACATAATGGTTCATCAGCTTTACTGTATCTGTCACTACCACTTGGAACCATGACAGCAGAAGACTCAGTAGATGTTCCTACCATCACAGTGAAATCTTCAGGGGAAGACACTGAAGGCCTTGTGGCACTTTCTAGAATTTTCGTTGTGACAGATGACCTACGGGATTCGGCCAGTGGTCGCCCAATGGATGTGGTGGAGTACTTACGAACATTCTGTATTCTTGCTATAACTTTCTCTTCTGGAGGAGCAGTATTAATAATCTTTTCCACATCAGTTGGTGGATTTGTGGCACTACTGCTACTAGGGATTGGTTGCTGAATAGAACAAGATTTGCGCAATTTCTCAGAAACTTCTAAAGCAATACTAACATCCGATGAGGAACTACCAGAATCCATTTGGGATGAATTCTTTCGAGATGAGAAAGACTGACTCGGCCCACTATCCCACGGGCATGTGTCTGCACCCACACTTGGAGGGGCATTTGATATGCTGGACTTCTTTCCCCTAGAGGCAGCGGCAGTTGATTCTGCATCACTTTCTGAGTGTTGAGGTACTTCTGGAATTGTAGAAGGAGAACTTGCCACAACTGATATACTCTTTTTCTTTTTATTATTCTGAGGAATTTCTGAATCACTTTCTGAGAGCTGTTGTTCTTGAGTGCTAGGAGCTGGTGGCTCTGCTGGTGTTTCCCAAGGACAAACATCATCTTTAAGATTTTCAGTGTTAGCTCGTTTCTCAGCCTGAACCATTCCTCCTTCATCTAAAGATGTCCCAGCAGGAGGATCTCTGTAAATAAAACATAAGATATCTTATTTATTAAGCAATCAAATTGAGTTTTAAAAATTACCTAGAAATGAACTTTCTATGCACTGGAAGTGTTCTGCAGTTGAGTACATTTTTTGTGTTTTATATGGATTTGCCTACACCTAATTCCCTTTTTTGTCACCCAAAAGACATGATTGTGAACTATTAACATTATTATGTTTATTTTTCATGTAATTATCAAGGCAGAACTATTTTTTCCTTAATATGTGTGCAGGAAACTTGATATCAATTCAAAATTTGAAGGTGCCACATTTTTTTCATCACTCTATTCTGCCATTAATTAGGAAAATATTATGCTTTAGATGATCATGTTTAATCATATAATATGCTTTGTTGACAATACCAAATCTTTCAGAGACATAAAAAAAGAATCAATCACTTGAGATGTTGGACAAGCACAGAAGAAATCGACAATAATTACTGATTTCTTAATTTCATTAATATTGATCAGAATGTTAACAGTGGTTTCAAAATTGCCAAACCATGTTGTTCAATGAAAGATGAGAAAAATAATATCTAAAGAACTAGAACAAGTATTGCTCCACTACATTTCTGATACTTACAAACAAAAGCAACTGACTTTTCCCTTTCTTTCTTTCTTTCTTTTCTTTTACGAGTTATTCAGGAATTCACTTTTTCTCATACTCTAAGTTCTATTGCCACTTACAATAGCTTAGACATTGTTTGATAATTGTATTACTTTTTATCATTATAAGAAGGGGAGACTGTTGTACCATTGAACATTAACTTTTAGGTCATTGAGGTCAAGACAGTGATGTCTTGTGATTACTATTTAAGTCAGTGTCAACACATGCTGGAAGGCTCTGGTGTTCCACTATAAGATTGCTAGAAACACATTTGAACCTTGTAACCAAGTTTTTGTTTTTCTACACTGAAAAGTAGCATTTTTCCATTGTGTTAGTTGTTATTATTTTTTGTGTAGAATATTGATGAAACTGAATGTATTTGAAAAAGAAGGTTGATTGTGTATAATATTCTGAGTGGCCTATTTCTTGGTAGTTATTTGCATTTTTAACCTAACCAATAACATAGCAACATGGCTTTTTTTCTGAACTAGACATTAATTTGTACCTGTGACAGTTTAATAAAATGAACCTATGAACCCTGTTTGTAAGTACACATTGTTACAAAAATTATTCTTCAGAGTTATTCTGAAGATGGGTTAAAAGTTATGATATTTGACATTTGTGAACTTGTTGACTAACACTACACAAAACTAATGAAGGAACACCTCATGATGTCAGAGCAAACAAGTTGATCTAAAACAGTTATTTTCTGCAATGATCTGAAATATAAAGTGAAATAAATGCATAATGAATGCAACTAAAATGTCATAGGTGTATATTGTTTTCATTTTTTAATTTAAATCGAAGATTTAATGGGAAGATAGAAGATCAACAAGATGGAAAGGCTGAAGCTTTATTTTCATATACCTTATGAAAATTTCAATGGGAAGTAGATTTTCTTTAAATTCATTCAGAAAATTGATTTTCACTGGTACACAAGTGTGTGTTTAAAGGTACAAGACTTTCATGTACCTCTGAACAATTTTCCAAATTTTGACTTTTCTTTAAAAAGTGAAATTGCTCTACTATGTTTCTGCATTATTCATAATAAGGAAAGTGATTGATGCTAAATATGCTTCTTCTTTTAATTACATATTTTGACATCAAAAAATAAAATAAAAGTGACCTGTGCTTAAAATGAATTAAAATGTTCAAAGTATAACAATCTCTCCTATAAATTATGGTACTTGTTTTCTCAATATATTCCCAATTTTTTAAAGCTGATTTTGATAAAAAAGCTTTATATCTCGTATCCATAAGTAATAATATTATGATATAAATAATATTTCATTTCTGGAGTCTGTAAAGAAGAATAAGTGAATCTCTCATGGTCAGAAAATGAAAACTGCTAAACATTTTTTGTTTGAATTGTTTTAAATGTTAACTCTATTACTGTACATAATTATTTTTCAGTGATTAGAATTTCTTTAAGCACATTTATTTGTGCACAATTCATTTCAAGCTCAATGAAACTGACAATGTTTTCAAATTTACATACATTTTTAAAAACTGTTTTATAACTATTAAGTTTCATGCACTTTTAGATGACAAACAATTTCAATGAAGAGATTAAAGTAAGATTAATATTGAAGAAAATTATGTGCAATAGTTTTTAGCATAAAAAAGATCATACAAATCATTTTCAGTTTTCTTTTTTACATTACCAAAAGTTCTAAAAAAATTGCAAAAAGAAACCAACACATATACACAGACATTATCAATGAAATCCTACAAAAGACTACATAACACACAGAGCTAATTATGAGTTTTTGATTGCAACTGAATGTTTGAAACACATTATTTTTAAAGAAAATGTATTAAAGAATTAAAAATAAAATAAATTTTACTTGAATTTAATTTTTACTATACAATTCACACTTGTAAGTTGAAAAGCTACCTAACAGAATACCAAGGAAAATAGAGAGCTTGTTGCAAACAATGAGAACTCAATTTAAGTATAATCAGTGGTGTTCAATCAGTTAGTTTCACATTTCCTCCAAAAGATAATGAAATGATATTAATATATTCCAAAAACTATCAGTTTATGAATATTTTTTTTATGAATATCATGTCAAAAATATCTGTTAATTCAGTTCTTTTCACATTATCATTATGCTTTAAAGATCTATTTTGCTAATATTTTTCATTGTGAAGCTTTTTTTAACAATATTGAAAAAAGATATTAAGAGAAAACAGAACAAATTTTTTGTTAATTACTATCTCAGAATGCAATCCTGACTTTTGAATCTGACTGTAAAGATGAAATAAATTTGGAAACATTCCTTGCATTTCACTTAACAAGACGAAATGGATTTAATAATTTTTTTGTACTTACAGACCAGAATTCATTAAATGGAAAAAATAAAGTTTTTGTTTTTTCTCCCTTTCAAAATTCAAAATTTATTGCTTATTTATCCTTGAAAATAGATTTTATTACATGGGAGTTGTTTTGTTTTTTTCTCCCTTTCAAAATTCAAAATTTATTGCTTGTTTATCCTTGAAAATAGATTTTATTACATGGGAGTTTTTTTTTCTCCCTTTCAAAAATTCAAAATTTAAGTAGTATATGACAGTGTAGGGATCACAGAATTTTGAAAATGTGCACACAATTCACTTTTCCCCATAGCACGTCATACGCAGTTTTTTAACTGTTTTTTGACGTAAAATAAATAAAAAATAAATAAAAAATAAATAAAAGTTAGTTGTGATAGCCTGATCCTTGGTAGTATTCCTTTAGTTACTGCTTAGGTATTCCTCATCTTCCCATCTTTTCCTTGGCCTGTCTGGTTTACTTCTTCCTCTTGGTCTGTATTTCAGAACTCATATTTTATTTATGAAAGTAAAAAAGCATTGGTATCAAAATTACAGTGTAATTGAATTTTTTGTAAATAAACAATTTTGCATTACAAACAAGAGAATTCACTGTGTAAAAAAAAATTTAAATATCTCAGATATGAGGGAGGTATTAATTATATATTATTAACTAAAAATTAAATATTAATATTACATTTTTATTTTTGTTTCCTTATAAAATTGCAACTTTTTAAAAATAAAATAAATATTAGTATCTTTTGGGGGAGATGTTGTATGGCAAGAATTAACAGCGGCATATAAAAATTCTGTTTTTGCCGTTTACATTAGAAGACCTCGAAAAAGACAATGAAAACAATATCTATCAGTTCATTGGGGATGAGTCATTACTTTCTCTCAAGCATTCACTGAACGTCTTTTTGAACTATTAGGCTTTTATGTAATCACATGATGTCATGACATCAACTGTGTTGTAAACAGTGACACACTGAGTATGAGAATATAGTTGCAATAGTAGGTACGAGAAATTATAGATTAATGTAACCAAATTTTCTTTTTGTCAAAATAAAATAATTTTTTTTTTTGGGTTTTTTGTAATAATCAATTAATCAGTAATTCTATACAATTTAATTCTAATCAATTAATCAGTAATTCTACAGATTGAAAAGTGGGGTGTTTACCTCAACTTTATATATATGTACTATTCCTTTGGACAATTATTTTAAGATTCTCTCATGTTTTTCCTAATATAATGGGGGTGATGAAAGAATTCACATTTTAAATCCTGATTATACTATAAAATTTATATTATTTGAAGTACAGTGACAAATAATGTGTTTGAACCTTCAGACGAAATATTATAAATTTGTTAATAAACTTTCCAAAAAATTCAATTTTGAGAAAATTTTCATTAATATTCTCATTCCTAAATATTAGCAAATCTGCTTTATTTTATTTTATGACACCACTGATTATTTCTTGGGACTTAACTCTACAGTGAAAAAATTGAAAAAAAAAAAATCTGAGACACTCTTTCTACACAAAATATCAGTGCCCAAGACATGTGAATAGTAAAAAGTGCATGCAAAACACTGTTGCAATCTTCAAAATTTAACATGTAGTACATATTGCTACACAGAAAACACCAAGAAATAAAAACAGTGCTTCATAAAGATGTCCGCCATTTAAACAGTTTAATACATAAGAAGTAAATTTAGAAAGAGATTAAAAACAAATGAAAACAATAATGAAAACTTAATTTCAGAAATGTGGTTTTAATATGTTTTCTAAAGTATCATAAAATACTTTATGTGTTTCTTAAAAGAAAATGAAAACAAAAATAGAATGTGATATTCTAAGTGGCAAGAATTGTATAAAATAATTGTATGAGTAAGCATTCTTCCCAACCTTCCAGATGGATAGAACACTTGTTTTTAAAAGTCCATTTAGATAGTAATATGAGATGAGACAAAATATATTACAAACACACTTTACAACAACAATGAAACTGGTAACAATCACATCAAGTGGATATTTCAATTCAATACACAGCAGTGAGAAACACACGAAATTAGGGAGAAAAATCATTCACAGGAGACAACAATGAGATTATGACCAATCTATAAATTAGGCAGAGCCTGCAACAAACTTACAGACTAAACCAAAGTGCAGAGGCCTTCGTCTGACAAGGCAGATCACCCCTGCAAACCAAGCCAATTTTGGTTACTACTATCAGCATCTTGAAATACATATTACAAAAGAAACATACAAACTGAAAAATGAAGATCTTTTAATGAAAATAATTTCTTTCCAATCAGCAACCCAACTTCTAAGTTATGGACCAAAGAGTTTAACTATATTATGAGCTACTTTACCTACTATCAATATAATAGGTTTTGAAAAATGTCTCCAGAACTTTTTGGAATTTTTTAATTCATCAAGATGTCTGTTTTTTAAATTAAAAATGTTTTCTTAAGAAAACAAGCCAATGGAACAAAAATTTGTTTTTGAGGAACAATAACTGTTTTTTAATCAAATCTATTAAGACTTATCTATTATCTTCTCAATATTATCTAAGATTTTAATTTTTGAATATCTCTGAAGAAAGTGCTTAAAGTTTCATTTTATTATTTGCCAAGTTAGTTAGGTGAACTCATAATCCTTGTGATCCCATACTTTAAACATCAAACTAAATTATGTGTTTTTTCATAACAATGGTTAAGACAGTTATTAATTCTGTGGTTGCTAGGTAAAAGTGCTTAGGTTCATAACTAAGTCCTATCTACCTCACAACTTTTACACTGTGACTACAACATTATACAAAGCACTGTAAAAGTCACCGAAATTTTTGTTTTGTTTGTATATATATGAACATGTAGCTTACTACATTATAAATTAAATGACTTTTAGGAAAATTCTAGCATTTTAATTTAAAACCTCATGTCTAGATAATATTTTTGGTTTCTGTGTTTTTGCTTTGATATTATTTATGTTTTGAGTGCTTTTAACTTTCGGTGTTGGTTTCATACCAATAGGCAAATGAAGAGTTATTGATTGAAATATTTGAATTAAAGAAATATTTGTACATTAAAATGACATGTCATTTCTACCAAAATGCTGAAGATACAGTATTGCAATAATGGGGATGGCTGGAATTTAAGAAATTAAACCTATTTTATTAACTGAATAACCAATCAATTCAATACTTCCTATGTATTTGTAATTAATTAACATACTCAACATTTTTTTATTTGAATGACATAAAAAAATATAAGAGATAATGCAATACAATAAAAATAGTAACTTTACAAATAGTGGAAAACCTCAATTAAACAAAAATATGCTCTTAAAAGTATAAAAACTTAAAAACATCCAAAATTAGAATAAAACAAAAATTTCAGAATAACTCTTGGATTTGAAATTATAATTTCTCTTTTTACATTGCAATGATGATGTTACAATAGCCAGTGATGATTTTGCAGAACAAGATTAAACAGGTGATAAACCCAAATTTTCAGGCGCTGAATTCAAATCTGCAAACTGACCAATTGTATTTAAAAACTTCTCATTTTTGACCACACTCTTAAATTTCTGACATACTGTGGGACATTCTAATGCCATCTATAACATTGCAATGGAGTTGCAGTGCTGTAAATGATTAGTAGAGTCAAAATATACAACATACACAACAAAATAATGCAAGACTTGAGTAAAAACAACTTGTATCATCTTAAAACGAGTTAATATGTCAATGTCATTACATATATTAAGCTTTTAAGTTGTTTTTTTGACTTTTACTGACAGTTTGCAGAAGAAACATTTCTTTCATCTATTGTAGAGCCATACATGTTTGACTACCTACCTCACATCATTCTCTTACATAAAAACAGGTAATATGCACTTATATTCTTTTAAAAAATATCTCTTTTGATGATTTTTGGCTGAAACCTGCCAAGAGGCAGAACAATGATGATTATGTTTGGTGATGAAATCATTTTAACAGTGTTTTCAATAAAACTGAATTTGATTTTTACAAAAACTATTTTAACTAGTTGGTTGAAATAAATCATGAAGAAATCCATATTTGGCTTTCTTTGGTAATTTAATTATAGAACAAACTTTACCTTGAACTTGTGAGAAAAAATAAAAAAACCAGAAACTTCAAATGAGAAAATACAATCATGTAAACGTTGTAGATACTAACATACAAAATTTAGCTGTGTGGACAAATATTATTACTAACCTAACTGTTACTAGGGGATTTTTGGTATTACTATTAAACTATGGTATTTTACATTAACAAAAATAACAGCTATTGTAATGATTTCCTGGTTTGTGCCAAATTTTTGAATTATTGGAATACAAAATTATTCTAGTGGGATTGTGCAGAATACCAAAACTTTTCCTCCCTTTAGTATTATTACCCAACTATTACTTATATTTTATTGAAAAAGTGCACATCATTCAAAGGTTCAAATTCACGAATAAATTGGAATAAGAAAGAAATCTCGTGCTTTAATACTGGAAGTGTATGACAGGTTTGTTAACTACATTATCCTTTCCACTGCACAATAAGAGAGTAAAATGTTTGCCATTCACTTGCCTTTCCTGAAATTTCATTGATCAATACATTTGCTGACAAATAAAATATATTGGTTGTTTTTCTTTAAAAAATTAGGATAATCAATTACAATTGAACATCTTGGAGTTAAGGCACACCAGACGGAACAAGGCTCCTGCTATTCATTGACATACCTTACTGGCTGTATTTGGAGTGCTTGCTGACTCTTTCAATGCACAATGTGTCACCACCCAATACTATGACTTACTGAGACCCTCGCATAGCCTTGAGGAATGTGTATCGGGCCGAGGGTTATGATTTTCAATGTGAGGCAGGGAGACGTGTCAATAGAAGCCATGCCTATTTACCTTCCCAGGCTCAGAGAGTTGGGAGAGAGGGAATTCCCCTATGTCTTATGCCTTGAGAGACCCCAAGCGACCCCAAGATCGAAGTCTACCCTGACAACTGAAGCCCATCTCCTTCATTGTCTGACTGCCATGACTAAATCATGTGTCACAGGGACAGAGAATTTAAAAAAGCTTGCAGATGAATTCATTCCATTAAGAACATTTCATGTCTCTCTGCCAATTGCATTAAATTTACAGGAATTCCATTTTATAAAGATTTTTTCCCCTGCAGGACAGGAAAAATTGTTCTGTTTCCTGATTGGAGAGGTTTCATTTTATGCTGAGTAAAATGCCATTTAACTTCACGAGTTGAAGAAATTTTCCAGTTAAGGCAGGTTTTCGGCTTGTACGAGTTCTGGTTTCGACAGATTTTACTGTATTACATTTATGAATAACAGTAGTCTTGTGGTGGTTGGTGTGTCTTATCTTGTTACTTCACCAAGCCTTCAATTCATTAATATGTTATTCTTTTTTAAAAATATATTTCTGTGAGATAAAAAAATTCAAAATCAATATCATTTATCAAGTTTCTGTTTGAATATTGTTTTTTAATAATTTTCTCTTCTGATAGTTTGCATATCAATTATTCAGAGTTCAGGGTGGATTACCCTTTCCAACTTAATACACCCATATCTTTTTTATCCATGGATGCATATAAGAGAGAGCATGCATTTATACTTGCGTACACTCATGAACACACATGCATACAATCAGACGTACAACGTACATTTTTTCGTTATCCCATTTTCATATTCATGCACTCAGAATAATGGAGTACATCCATAAAAACAAATTTCCTGTGATACACACACTTCATGATTTCATAAACTGTAACACTTAAGAATAAGCAAATTGCACACATTCATGAAAACAAGCAAAATGTGTGTTATACACATTGTAGAAATTTAAGTCTTGAAAGATAATTAGAAATAATTTACTAAAATTAAAATTCTACAATATTCTGCATTAATTGATAATACATCGGTAATCTAAGAAAGAACATTCAAGCAGTTAGCATGGTTTTAAGATGTGTCTGGATAATATTATTCAATTCTTTTGTGAAAACCAGGGAAATAAAATATCAGTAGGGCAGTAGCGGTCTCGGACCAGAGGATTGTGGGTTTGACTCCTGCCTCAGGCATGGATGTTTGTTTGTGTTTGTGTTGTCCATATATGTTTTCCTTACAGTGCCCACTACAGTTTAAAAATCTAAGTGGTTGTTATATGACCTACATGTTGAAAAGTGACCTTTTTAAAAAGATATCACGTTAAAAAAATAATTTTGTTATGTTCATCAATAACACATATTCTGCAATTAAATCAACTTTTGAGATCTAAATATATTTGAAGTGGATAAAATTTTGAGGCTCTGAAAACTTTATAATCTTCCTTTAGGACTAAAGTGATCATTTCCTATTACAAGCTAGTACAAACAATGTCTGCTGAGTTTAAAGAAAATATTGGAATTTTAAATATACTACAAGGTGACAACTTACTTATCAACAAAAAAATTACTAGAAATATCTATAACAGCGAAATACAATTATTATTATATTATTAAGTTTTGGTTGTGTGAATGAACATTTAAAGAATGTGCTGAAGTAAGTAAGATTTACTATATGAACACCAGAACTTTCTGTAGATATCTGGTTCATTTCGAATGTTGTAAATATGAGTGTACACAATTTTATTTCATACATGGGGTATAACACACAACTGTAAGATGTTGCCTTTTATAATAGTTATTTCCCCATTTAGAATTTCTTAGGTGATTGATAATGCAAAATGTGTAATAAAAAATGTACAAAACATCAGGGGCTTACACAGTCTACTAATTGGCACACTACCACTTCATGTCAACTCAGCACACTAACACCATGTAATATGATTTTGACAAATGAATTTAATTGTAATGGAAGAGGATTAAATTGTTTGCAGAAATAATGTAAAATAGTGTTTAAACATTTGATAAAGCAGTTATTAATTGTTGAAATTGCTCACTGGGTTGATAGACAGTTGAATTCAGTTGAATGAATAGTTCTTTCACACTCCACATAGATATTGCATTAAGGTTTTTCCAAAATGTTTCCTTTTCAACAGTTTTAGATCTGAATAAAAAGTTTGGGTTTTGGGTTTGCATAAAAACTTTATAAGACATCATTTAAAGCTTATGTACTTATAAATGAAATAATGTAAACAAATCACCTCTTAAGTAAATATTAAGAACGTGCGAGACAAGTAAAAAAATAACATTTTTGTAATTTTGGAAAAAAATAGAATAAAGCAATGTGGTGTTAATGTCATCTTATAAATGCATCTTATACCTTAAGTTTAAAGAAAAAACTGAAGCCGTTTCAAAGAAAATCTTGTTTTTGTAACTTTTTAATATTGTACATATTGCGTGAAAACAATTAACATTTAAAAAAAATTGAAGAATTTATGAATTTTTACCTTCATGAAAGAACTAAATATGAAGAACAAATTTTATAGGAAGGAAAAACCTCTATTTTCAATTTTGTAGTTGTACGAAGACGCCGGAAAAAATTCAAACTTTTGCAATTTTCGAAAATTCAGTTATCAGTGAAAACCGGACCTGTGCGCCTTCGTAAGTGTATTTTACTCCACTCTTTCAAAATATGTAAAGAAAAAAATTGTAGCCATTTTTGAGAAAATTTTGAAAATGTCCCTGCGACTTCATGTGATTGATTGATTGATTTTTCCGGGCGCGTCAACTGCTTTGGTCATTAGTCCCGTTAGTGTAGTTCATGTTTTTTCTCGGGTGATGGCGGTGATCTTCCCTCGCTGGATGGCGAGATCCGGCACCGACCTACCGTCGGTTAGTGGGGTTTCCCCCTAACCAGGACTCTCCCACCAGCGGGGCACCGCCCCAGTCGGGACAAGCTTTAAGCTCCCGACAGGTCTCCCGGAATATGTGATAGTGTAGTGCATGTTAGTGTAAGTGTGTGTGTAGGAGAAGAGGATAGGACAAGGAAGAGGAAGGACAGATCGCGCGCGGTCCGTGGCCTGTTTGGTAGGGTACTGCTCCGGCATTCGCCTGGTGTTGATCGGAGAAACCACGGAAAACTACCGATCAGAGCAGCCGGCCGCTAGAATTCTCCTCCAGACAGTGACTGAATTCGACCTAGCTGAAAAGCTAGTGTCGAAAATCCTGCCGCTCAGGACTCGAACCTAGGTCCTCCCGGACAGAAGCGCTGCAGTGACATCAGTTGATGCACTGAGCTACCGCTACCGGTGACTTCATGTGAAGTACCCCGAAATTTTAAAGAATGTTTTTCAAAATTGCAGCGCCTCGAGTCTAGCCAGATCGACTGAGGAAAATCCATTTTTGAAAAAATCAAATGTATGGTTTACGTGCTTATGGTATTCACAGACGGACGGACGTTTTGGGAGAAAAAAAATCGGTATCAGGGACCCAAAAACGTGTATTTCTGTTGAAATCTCACAATCGATTTTCCGCAGCATTACGTTAATCATACGTTGTACAGATTCAAGATTTGTTTTTCGTAAATTGCGAAGGCGAAAGGCGCTAACTCAGAAAACTTCAAATTAGGAACATAATGAGATTAAGCTTAAGTAAACTGGCATCGCAGTGGTCGACCAAATGAGGTGACTACTCCAGAAATGGTAAAGAAAATCCACAAAGCGGTACTGGGTGATCGTCGACTGAAAGTGCGCGAGCTAACAGTCATAGTAGGCATTTCGAAAAGTGCGGTACATCGCATATTATCTGAAAATTTAGACATGAGAAAGCTGTGTGCAAGATGGGTGCCGCGTATGCTCACACTCGAGCGAAAACACTGTCGTGAAGATGTTTCAATTGAGTGTTTAGCGAAGTTTCACCGCAACAAAGCAGAATTTTTGCGCCGTTTCATAACCATGGATGAAACATGGGTCCACCACTTCACCCCAGAGAGAAAACAACAATCAAAACAATGGGCTGAAAAGGGAGAACGCGCACCAAAGAAGGTGAAGACCGTTCCATCTGCACGCAAGGTCATGGCGTCGGTTGTTTGGGATGCGCGTGGGATAATTTTCATTGACAATCTTGAAAAAGGAAAAACTATCAACGGCGAGTATTATGAGAACTTATTGATACGTTTGAGCGAAGAAATCAAGCAAAAACGGCCACACTTGGCTAAGAAGAAAGTGTTGTTTCATCAGGACAATGCACCAGCTCACTAATCCGTTATTGCAATGGCCAAAATTAATGAATTAAAATTTTAATTGCTACCTCATGCACCCTATTCGCCAGATTTAGCCCCCTCTGATTATTTTCTGTTCCCAAACTTGAAAAAATGGTTCAGTGGTCAAAGATTTTCCAACAATGAAGAAGTGATGTCGGTAGTTAATGGCTATTTTGAGGAGCAAGACAGTTTTTATTATAAAAAGGGTATCGAACTTATTGAACATCGCTGGGAAAAGTGTATAGAGCTACAAGGAGATTATGTTGAAAAATAAACAATTTTTTTTTCCAAATGTTTTGTTTTTTCTCTGTTGGGTCGGGTACTTCTGGGACCACCTCCATATTCCGGGAGACCGGTCGGGAGCTTAGAGCTTGTCCCGACTGGGGCGGTACCCCGCTGGTGGGAGAGTCCTGGTTGGGGAGGAACCCCACTAGCTGACGGTAGGTCGGCGCCGGATCTCGCCATCCAGCGGGGGGAGATCACCGCCATCTCCCGAGAGAAAAAACATGCACTACACTAACGGGACTAATGACCGAAGCAGTTGACGAGCCCGGAAACACGAAAAAATCAATCAATGAATAGAAAACTATGATGTATGGATTTCTTAGCATCATTTGTGGTTCTACATGCTTCTAGTATTCTTATATTCGAACAACCAAAGTTTTCAAACATAGTGGGACGTAATGGGCGGTGGATATCTTCCTTTGGCGAACTGCTTTGATACGAGTTTGCGCTGAAGTTTTACTTAGAGCAATATTGCAAAAAATTGTTTAACTCCTAATCTAGAGTTTAGAATTTTGTTATACTTGATGAAATCGTTGTTACCGCTCATCACAATTCGTGGTTGCAGTTTGATAAGGTAAGTCCTGACATTCTCTATTTAAGCGAAGGTATTTTTAAAGTGGTAATGGAAAATGTGGGTAACTTCATCTTAAAGTTTAAATGTGACTCATTGTGGGGTCGAATTAAAAAGTAAAATAAACAAATGTAAAACAAACTAAAAAGGATTATTCAGGGGTTTGATTTACAAAAAAAAACGGCAATTTTGGGGGGATATATTTTTACGCTCTTCATTCTTCGAAATTTATTAACTTCATTTTCATGGATACAATTATTTTGTTTTGTGTTCAGGGAAATGTTCCTTTGGCTAATTAAATTAATCCGTTATGTTAGCCCGAAATATTTATCTATAAATATTGTAAATGTATTCTGTGAGGAGGACACCCTGCTTTTTAGAATTGCCACAGGCCCCGGAGTCTCTTAACATGGTTCTGGCTCATTCAAATGTCCTGTTTTCTCGTATGCACTGGTAATAGATTGATTTAGAATTCAATACCTTTACATATAACTGTTTTAAAAAATTGTTTTGAGGTTAATTAAGAAAGGGAGAAATATACCATATTTAGTGCTAGTGGTGGTGGCGTCGTAGAAAAATGAATTTGTTCACCACTCTTTGGTGGCTCGCTTAAAAGGTGTTTAAAGAAACTCTAGTACAAAATTATCTAAATTTCCACTTTTCTGAGGTTATGTATTGACTGGGTTCTGATAAAAATCAGATTACTCAGATTTTGGAAATATAAAATTTCCACCATCTTGACAGATGTATCTAGGTAGGAAGCATACAATACAATTTTTGTGTAGTGAAACAATCTATAGTATATGGTTATGTAACGAATTGTTTGACACTTGTTTCAGTGATAATTATTTCATTAAATTATATTTATTTCAATTACTGAATTCTTTATTTGTAAGATACAAATTACACATTAAGATAAGTGTAAGACACACATTATATTGGGATCTTAACCATGATAAACCTAAATTATTACTATGTCGATGAATAAAATACGACCTAAAATATATTTTATTCACGTACACTTTGAATCATCAGCAATGCATGTTACTCTTCTACAAACAAAATTATTTTTTCATCACTATTATAACAAACAACAAGGATATACTTTTCTGATAGAAATAAATGACGCAACGTACCTGTAAGGGATCTCACTTAGATTGGACTGCGAGTGAGAATGAGCAACTCGAGTTGCCACCTCACGCACCCCGGAAACGGCGAGCTCGTGCACTGAGCCCGACAGGCTCCGGTCGCTCCCCCTGCGCCGGCCCAGCCCCACTCCTCCTCCTCCGCCCCCTCCACCACTGACCCCGGCTTTCTCGGCCGACTGTTGTTGCTGTTGTTGGAGAAATGCTGGATTTGGGGCATTGCATGTAGATGTTTTCTTTCTAGCTTGCCCACCGAATACAAAGAATCTGTTGGATCAGATAATGATTTTGAAGTACCATTTATAATTTACACATTTATAATTTACCAATTTATAATTTACAAATTCAATGGTTTGTCGAGACAATTAGAGGGTTCTATGGATTGATACAATGCTAGCTGAATACGAATGCACAATGTGAAACCTGCTGAAACGGTCACCTCGATTAAGCAGTCTTCAATATTGTCGGCCATTTTTCGCGGAACCGATTGTTTTCCCCCCATGAAATTCGTGTTAATGTAACTTTTTTAAACGGCCTCGCGGCGTCCTGTCTGGCAATTTTTATAATTTGACCTGTATTAAGCGGTTACATTAATGATTTTGTACTAATAGAATACAAATTGGAATAACAGTGGAGATCACTACTGATTCAGAAACTTCCTGTGCCAGAACGCTTTATCTGATTACTTATCCTTCGAACAGAAAGATATAGAATCGCTTCTTTCGTCAAGGAAAAAAAGATTAATTCGTTTCATATAAAAAACTATGATTTTAATAAACGTATCTTTATGTAATAATAAGTAGTTTTTCCCCACATTTCGCATTTTCTCGGAAAATTTGCTAGTCACTGCTACCCTTCTGTAGGGATTTAGTCGTCTGGCGGAGCACGTGACGTGCGCGAAATTTGAATGCCATTCACGAACTCTGTCTGATGGTCCTGCTCTGAAGAGTCAACAGAATCATAGGCGTGCGCAACTTAAGACAATACGGGGGCAATCTACATTTCTGGGCTCCTTTCTCCATTTATCTTTTTGTCACATATTACATACGAGGTTGGACATAAGTACATTTTGAGAAAATACGACCTTGGTGGAAATGAACATATAATGAGCAATGTAAAATACGTGCATGGACTTTTAACAACACACCAAAATTGTGTTTCTCATATTTAATAAGGTATTTGAAATAACAGCACTGGTTTCACGTTCCATAGAATTTTAGCATTTTACGAGTTCGCATCATTCTAAAAGAAGTGCATGCTCGTTCAAAAGGCTCGATTAGGTAGATTCTCGATGAACGCATGTGCCACATAGGTCAGTATACTCATAGGTCATCACGTGCGTTGCTAGTCCTGTTGTACGCGTCCCGCAAAATCTCAAAGCCATCTCGACTATCCGATATAGAAGGCGTTATTCCAAGGCTCCACAATTCCATGACATTCGGGACATTTATCCTATGATAACGGTCGGTACACTCATAGGTCGTCACGTGCGTTGCTGGTTCCTGGTTGCTACGCGTCCTCGCAGAAACTCTCCTGGACATCTCGCGACTGTCCGATATAGAAGGGCGTTATTTCCAAGAGCTTCCACCAATTCCATGTGGCATTCTCGGGCATTTATACTATGATAACGACTATCTTGGAGTATGAGCTCTGCTCGCAACATGTTACATTCATCTCGCACAGCGGTAGTCAAGATTTCATGTTGCTCTCTCTGAGCTTTGGTGTTAGCACACCCTCCTGCAGTATTTCTTTTACGATGCAAATGAAATTGTGCGATTCGTAACATTTCTTTTAGAAAAAAATAGATGCCATGACTTCTGCCCCAACTCTTGTATTTACTAATAAATAATATTATATTAAACTATACTACCATAGTAAATAAATAAATAAATCATACTACAAAGAGAATTCAATTATTTTAGCTAATTCGATTAATAAAAACAATTGATTTTATGATAAACCATTTACAGGATTGACAGATTATAGAGCTTCTTTCCCAAATGTGGTGCATTTACGAGTATTTCCCCAAGTGTCAGCATAAAAAACGGAACATCAGGAATTGATCATGTTTACGGAAATAATACGTTTTATTATGTAGGGCTATGGGGCCTCTTCCGTAATTTTTTAGACGGTCACGGCTTCTTGGCCCCTCTTGTGCGCACGCCTATGTACAGAAAGGTAATCGCATCTTCAAGTTTACTTTCAATGTAAGTTCGGTTTAATGAGGGCGAGAAACGAGTTTTCGAGTAAGAGTGATGTGAAGGTTGTGTTTGACATTAGCCGAGAGGAGACAAGAAACCTTACATTCCTTGTTTAAAAAGTATTTTGTAGTTTAAGATAATTAAAAATATTTTATGTGAAACATACTTTAATTTATAGTAATTTGCACAATAATTATACCTGATGGACCTGATTCTTATAACTTCATAGCAGCCACTCACTATTTAACGACCAAATTTCGCCAGAACCATTGTGACCGCTTAAGACAGGTTTCACAGTATTAATGAGCTTTAAGAACAAGAATGCTAACTGAATCAGCTAACAGATCAATATTGGGACCCCAAGAAAAAGCTCAGAATGATTAGTCATTTAAGAATCATTAGTCATTACTGTAGACTTGCATATAAATTTATTTGAGTGTCGTCGATTATAGAGAAGTCTAAATGGTCTTGAGAAGTACCGTGAGACTGAGAATAATATGCAAAGAAGAAAAGGTGAATGAAAAACACCTCTAATTAATTTCAGTGAAAATAAGTTGCACTAAACATGTTCTTTTTGACAGATTTAGTTAAATTCATTGTACAATCCTCTTGTTAGAGGTAATTTTCTGTCTGAAATTTTAAATGTTTCACATGTTCTTTTGTCAAATCTCCATAAGTAAATTATCCATAATTATTAAAAGTTTTTAAATATCTGGAGTGTGTAACACACTTATGTATTTTAATTTTAATAAAAAAGGGGCAAAAAATATTGATATATATATACACACACACACATATATATCTAAGATCACTGCCTTAGAAATATGCAAATCATGTTTACAAAACATACAATATTTAAACATGTTTGAAAATTGAGAGTTCTAAGTTCACTAATTTAAAAAATAATTTCTCAGTAATGTTTAAAAAATGAGGTATATTTCTTGCCTTTTCTTTATTGAAGGCTGAATACCAGCAGCTCGGAGATTTTTATAGTGCTCAGAACGTATAAAGCGAGGATAACAATCTTTCTTGAGCAACAGAGTGTAGACATGTTCAGCTGCTGAATCAAAAGTAAAACGTGAAGGTGAACGTAATTCTTGGTGCACACGCTCCATAGTTTTCCCATCAATATTGATCTCACATGGAGCTCCTGGTGCTAAGAATTCACTAAGAATGAAAACAAAATAAAATTATGATCAGTAATCTGAAAAACGCACAATATTTCAATTTAATTTAGTATTGAGTAATAAAAATCAAATTACCGTTTTAGGAAAATGTACTCATGTAAAGAAGACATTTTCAGATGCATCCACAGTTGTTAAAAGTACATACAATTAATTTTAACATTTCAAGGTTTTTAGACAAAATATTAGAATACTCACTCAAATATTTCACTAACTTTCCGATGTATTTGTGACTGAGCACTTCTTCTTAAGTCATTGACAGCAATCCAAAATCTGATGTTTTCATGACTGTATTCTTTTCGTAAATAATTGGTGAATTCTTGCAATCCTATAAAAATATGACACTATAATATTTCTTGAATACTTCATTTCTTTTCTGTTAAAATCTCAATATCCAATGTTTATTTGAAGATTAATGCTTACAAACTTATAGGAACAACGCTTATAAGCAGTATTTTTCTTACAGGAAGGAATATATTTTTTTGCGTAATAAGTTGTAAATTAAAAACATTTTTGTGATGGAAACATTTTTATAATTAAAACAAAATTGTGAAAAGGAACAAATCACGTAAACATACACATTACTGATCAGATAAGGATGATAAAAGGTGATTCATGATCAGAAATTAGGAGGATAATATTTTCTTCAATATTAGATACTCTTCACTGAACATTTACTTCAGAGTAGCAACCGACTTTCTGTCACTGGAAATTCTTCAAAATTGAGGGGAGCCTTTATCAGGTAGCAACATTCATATACGTGTATTTGTATACTTATGTAATGTAAACAAGTATTACATTTTACATAATGGCCTAAATTCTTAAGAAGCATTCTTCTTTCTTGCATAAAAGTAAACAAAAACTTATTTGTGCAACTACTCACTGGTAACTACATTATTTTAAATAATAAAAAAATTAGCCTTATTAAGAAAAATAAATTGAAATATGTACCTGTGGGATCAGAAACAAGTTCTTCCATGGAAAGGCCCCATCGCCTCACTCTCTTCTCTGTTGGACATTCAACTCTGCAAAATATTGAAAAAACCGAATTAATTTGTTGTAAAATACATTGTTTGTAAAACATGATTTTATTCTATACTCGAAAGTGTAAGGGAAAAAAATAAAAGGAAATAACTTACAGTGGACTGTTGAATTGCCAAAAGGCGTTATCATCAGTGACCCAAGGATTAGAAGGCAGGGCTCCGAGAAAAAAGGGATCATACTCATTGAAGGTCACAGAGTATTGTATTAGATTATCCACAGCTTGAGACACCTTCACACGAGTTCGTACCAGGCAGCTTCTCAGAAAATCAACCTGTAAAATGAATGTATACTTTGCTAAAATTCTCGTGATTTATCTTTTGAATGAATACAGCAGGTGTTTGTGTCAGGTCTCAATAATTCAAGAAGCAAAAATGAACTTAATTCATAAATGAGTTTCAATGGTGGTTTCTTATAAGCAAGAAGATAGGTATGTCCTTCGCACATACTTCCTTTTACGAGTGTAATTATCAAATAAAATACCTGTATTGATGTTTGAGAAAAAATAATAATTTATTCTTGAATTATTATGCTATTATGAATTTGATCGTAGTTGGATTTTAAGCTACGCTCGTTTTTAAGTGGCGCAAAATCGATACGAAATTTTTCTGAGGGCGAACTCTCAGAATTTTAATTACCTGTAAGTATTACTCGTAATACATTGCGCTCCTTCGACCAGAAGAAAAGAACATTTTTGTTAATGAATTTGTTTTTGATTGTCGCATTTAGATTATTGTTCATGAATTCTTTGAGCTGAATGCATTAACAAGTACACAGCTGAAAAAATACGCTAAAAGATCTTCAAAATTCAAGTGAGTTTATTTATAAAATGTCGATTTTAAAGGTAGCGATTTATTTTAAAAGCACACAAAAAGCTCCGTAAAGCTGTGAAATTCAAACAAATCATGACAATTTTTTGGGCACACCTCTCCCCACCTTCAGGTTCCTCGGAGGTGGCATTAATTTGACAATTTTAATAGTAGATTTTTGTGTATTTTTAAAACAAATTGTTACTTTTTAAATCTATCCTTAATTTATAATTTCACTTGAAGTTTGTAAGAATTTACTATTCCTACAGTGAGTTTATTAATCAGTGGCAGCTCGTACTTAGATTGCACGGTTGCACAACCCGCAGATAATTGAAAAAAATCTTATTATATCTTAGGAATATATACTTTCCTTTTAATAACATTCGACATTCAAGATATTGCAGCAACATTGATGTATATGAAATCGTTTTGAAACCGAAGAGCGTCCAACTGGCGCTCTCTCTGGTGCCTTGCTCTTTGACAGGTGTTGATACAAGATCTTTGCTCTATTACTGGGTTTACTGCTTTACTCTTTGGCCTTTTTTTTGAACACGGGAAGCATGCGGTCTTTGGTATCGCAACCGAATGGGTGGAGGCAGAGCGTTATAGAGCGCTGCGCGGCGACCGAAGGAGTCTGAGGGGAATACCAATATTCTGTCTTCGCCAGACTAGCTGCAACTTAATAAATTGTGAATTTAGCGTGTTATTGAAAGTTCACAAGTTCAGCCAATTATGGACGGCATTTAATGCATAATTTGTGATATTTGGAAAATTTGTTTTCTTTTAATATTAGATTTATTGATTCAAAATGTACACTTGAATTCTTTGTGTAAAGTTGGCCGTTCTGGAAGGAAGACCCTTTCTGTCTCTCACGGTGGAGGCATATTGCCGCCTGCAACAGCCTGCAGTTACAGCCGGAAAGAGCTGATGGGAATAAGAGCGTATGTGTGAGAGGATCTTTATTACAAAATATACCAGGGTAGTGAAATTTTCAAAAGAAATTAATTTTATTTGTGTGAAACGTATCCAAACAATAGTGCTTGTTGCAATGTACTGAATTCGAACGTATGTGCCCAATGAAAATCAAAGCCAGAATCACGTGCGCGGAAGGTGTATATAACTGACACGGACACTACGCATAAAATTATGAAAGTAATGTATCAATATTTACTTTTATTTAACTTAGTTTTAATTAATTTACTTAAATTGCTTACATTTTTTTGTTTATTATAGTCGCATCAACCAAAGGTTCTTAGCGACTTTTCAGTATTTTACATATTATATTTGATTTTACATTATATATATATACATAACACAAAGTTTACAATAGAAATGAGGTTATTTTAACAGTACAAAACTTGAAATCCAATTTACATTTTTATACATTCGAATTTTGAATTTTGGAAATTACATTTCGGTCATTCGATGGAGGTGCAATCTTCAGTCTGTTGGGCACTAGCAGTCACTGTTGTTAATGCATAACCGTCAATAACTCAATGTAGTCGTGAACAATAACCTAACATTTTTAATGAATCCTTGCAGTGCGGGAGGAAGAGCAGTATACTTTAATTGTAATTTAGAGATGTTTCTTTCAACTGCATCAACTCGACACCGAATTTATTTACGCGAAAGTGTCAGGTCACACTGCCAAGGATCACGATGTGGGCAAAGGCCTGAAATGGACACTGTGGAGTCTAGCCACTCCACACCCGTGACTGTCGACAAAGAGGAAAGACTGACATCGTTCTTCCATTCTGTCGTCACCCTTCGACTCTCTACACCACGGCTCCCGACATTTCGGTCGCCACATTCGCTTAGATTTAAACAATTTTCATATTTCAGAAATGCCATATGAATGTGTTCTGAGGAAAAAAATTGTGATAAAAACTTCATTAATAATGCCTAATAATTTCAACAATTATTTTTACCACTTTATCTTAAGAAGATTTTCATACTTGATAGAGTATCAAAGGATCTGTTACTATTCTTTCCTCTTCTATCTTTTGGAGGCAGACCTAACAGAAGAATTCCTGTCAGTCGTTAAAACCGAATCTGTGATATTTAAACTTGTTTACAAACTTGACTGTCAGAAGTTATTTCTTTCAATGCAAAATAAAGAAAATTACTGGCTCTTCGTTCACTGTTGCCCTCATCTGTCTCTTTTCGGTTCATTAAAGGCACACTCTAGTTCAGCAACAAAACAAGTACTTCGTCTCTCTACACCATGTACTATGTCACCCTTCATCTCTCTACCCCACGGCTCCCGATATCTCGGTCGCCACATTCGCTTAAGCGAACGCCCTGCACAAGCTTGGGCGGAAAGGGTGCATTTGCACTTGGTCTCCCACTGAAGTTTTCTGTGACAACCCTTGAATACCAGTAAATAATGTTTCTCTCAATCGGTTTTCGCACATTACGGCAACTTTCTCCTAGCCCGCGGTGTGTCACGTGACCGCGCATTATAAGGCTGTTATGTAGTACTTATGCTCGCACTTTTTCTTGATCCTCGAGCTCCCTAGTCCTGGCCCAGCCCGGCATAGCACGGCCCGGTAGAAAATATGAGCTCCACTCGAAACGTCACGGCTCAGTTTGCAGTGTTGTTCACCTTCTTCCTTCCCAATGTCGACTTCCTAGTTTTCGGTCTCTCTTTCTATCGACCTGTGCGTACCATGTTCCTTCTTGTTACTCAGTTATTTCTATAACTATTAATTATTTCATCAGCATTTTAAAAAAATCTTCCGTTGTTTCTCATGGCTATCTACTCTATACGAGTTATTACGCCGAGTTTTCTGTCAATAAAGTTGACAGCCCTGCACTGCCGTGACGTAGACAGAACTCGCTTCTTCCCGCACCCCCTTCTGTGGAGTATCAAGAAAAAGTGCGCGGTTAGTACGTGTTACTGGAACGACTTCGCTCCTCGCCCCCGGTTGCATTCCTGACCCGCGTACCTGTTTGTTCAGAAAAACCACTCACTTTCCAAACAACAAGTTTATTTACACAGTAACGGAAATATTTACATAGAAACGGTAACATTTACAATAGCGGTCAGGAAATCATTTTGCCTAATGCACACTCTACCAAAACCAGTATTTCTCCAATCTACATCTCCCGCTCAGTCTGCTCCGTCTCTGGCGGCGCTCCCTTATCAAGCAGCCGGCGCCGTAGCCTCGCTTCACGGCCACCGGCTCCCCGGCTAGCTGATTATTTCTCATTGGCCGGGCGTCTTTGCCGGTCTGATGCCCAGCCGCCACCCGCCGCCGCTGCCGCCTCGCGCCGCTTTAGGCGCGCTCTTCAACTTTGTCACACAGCCGCAACAGTACCCGCTATTTCTGATTACCATTGATCTGACAAATACAAGAAGTGTCTTATGCCTTTTAGAGCTACCTTCAGTGATGCGAGCTCTACTCGCTCCTAGCGTTACCTCATAGTAACGAGCACAATATTATGTTCTATCTCAAGCCGCTTGGCTTTGGTTCTCTGATCTTGTAGCGTACGAAGTAGATTCTCTCGGAAGGAATGTTAAGTGATAATATTCGATAACTCAATGATTTAATGTTGATTTATTTATTCTCTCCCGTAAACGTAGAATAGACCAGATTTTGAGAATGCTATGAAATCGTTATCAAGATTTGTCAGAACTGTATGTTTTGAGAATCCCTAATATCGAAATAGTACCCTCAAAGCGTCCGTCTGATTGTCTGTCCGTCCGTTCATCAGCGAATAACTTTTCTCCAAAAATATTCACTCGATACCCGTTCGAGGTGACTGAACTCGCGGCGCTGCGAATTTGAAACGGATATTTTCATTTTGGGGATATGAAGGTCCTATTTTCTAAATTATCTCAAAAGAGACCCCAACTTTTTTTTTATAATTGCTCGAATAGAGCAAAGTATGCTTATAAAATGGCAGAGACCCGACTTCCAGTCAAAATAACTTAGGAAAATTTGAAAAATTATTATTTTTTGAAATTCACTCAGCAACTTTATTATTCATGAGAGATTTTCAAAATAATTGCCTAAAATTAAAGTATTCTTCAAAATAAGATTTTTAAGTGATGCCAAGTATTTTTTTCCAAAATATCAATGGTTTTCACATAATTTTCTGTGAAATCGTGATAAATAAAAAAACTATGTAGGTGAGTGCTTTCAAATCGTAAAAGTATCCACCAGCATGTTTCTAATAGTATTAGCAATAAATATTTCATTTCTCTCAGAATCACAGGTTCATGGAGCAAGTGATTTTGTAATATTTCTATTTCGTCTCTGCTTGTATATCGTCGCAAGTTTATGCACATTTCCACGTCTTAAAGTGTTGTTGTTGTTGACTCGGGAGGTCATTAGAGTCGTTTTTGAACAGTGAGTACACTGGAATTCTGACGGTCGGCTAGCGGACTAACATCGGGCGAAATTACATGGCCGCGCGCGATAGAGGGTTGTCGAATTTACAAATTTTCTTTTCCTTTCTATAGTATATTTTTTTTCGTCAATTCTTAAAACTATTCTGAGAGTTTCGACTCACTATAAACACAACTTTCTGGACGTTTCAGAAGAAAGATCGTCAGAAAACTGTTGTGTGGAAACGAAGCGTTTCTCAGCAAAATGCCTTAGGAAATATTTGTTCATCTAACTGGGGAGAATACGGTGATGTAGTTTTTACCATCTGAAATGGCTCATCCTGTATAAGTAAGTACGCCTTTCTTAAAAATAGCTTCGATTTTTTAATTTTTTTCCCGAATAGTGGAAGCTTGTTTAATAAGACAAACAACCGATTTCCGTGGAAACGCTTGGCATTTTGAAACCTACAAAAGTTTAAAAAGTTGCAGTTCTGATCGATAGTTTTCCGTAGATTCTTCGTTCGCTAACAGGTGAACGCCGGAGCAGTACCCAAACAAGCGGGCCTTGGACCGCGTGCGATCTTTCCTTGTCGCATCCTCTTTCCTTATAAACTCTCTCTCTCTCTCTCTCTCTCTCTCTCTCTCTCTCTATCTATCTATCTATCATCTCTCTCTCACACACACACGCGCGCACACACCCACACACACGCACACACACGCACACACACATACACTTATATGCACTACACTACCACAAATGTCTGGAGACCAGTCGGGAGCTAAAAGTGACGGTTGGGGAGGAGATATCTGGAGATGGATATCCACTACAAGCCGAGTAGGTCGGTGCCGAATCTCACCATCCAAGCGGGGAAGGAATCATTGTCATCTCCCGGGATAATACATTCACCACACTAACGGGACTAATGACTATGGCAGTTGACGTGTCCGGGAACATCCATCCATCAGTCGAGTTCATCCGTAGATATAGAAATTTTATAATTTGAAAGATTGATGGGGTACAGACATAGTTGGCTCTAACATGTTCAACTAATGGATACCTATCATTTACCGAAGATAGCCTTCCAATATACGGCAAGAGATAGGAAGGAAGGCCAAGAGAGAGATGGAGAAAAATTCTGTAAGGTAGATACCTAGTCCTTTAAGTGGTGAAAAAAGGAGGAGAAGGAGAAGGAGGAAGAGGAGGAGGAGGAGGAGGAGAAGAAGAAGAAGAAGAAGAAGAAGGATTTTTATAATTCACTACCTAGCGGTTCAGGTCTTGTATCGAGCACTTCTTCGCACGGCAAGAGATAGAACGCAATGCATATACGGTAAGAGATAGGAAGGAAGGCCAAGGGAGAGGAGAAAATTCTGTAAGGAAGACACCTAGTCCTTCAAGTGGTGAAGAAGGAGGAGAAGGAGAAGAAGAAGAAGCAGAAGAAGAAGAAGAAGAAGAAGAAGAAAAAAGAAGAAGAAGAGAAGAAGAAGAAGAAGAAGAATGATTCTTATAATTCACTACCTCGCGGTTCAGGTCTTGTATCGAGCACTTCTTCGCACGGCAAGAGATAGAACGCAAGGCATATACGGTAAGAGATAGGAAGGAAGGCCAAGGGAGAGGAGAAAATTCTGTAAGGAAGACACCTAGTCCTTCAAGTGGTGAAGAAGGAGGAGAAGGAGAAGAAGAAGAAGAAGAAGAAGAAGAAAAGAAGAAGAAGAGAAGAAGAAGAAGGATTCTTATAATTCACTACCTCGCGGTTCAGGTCTTGTATCGAGCGCTTCTTCGCACGGCTCCCACCCCCTCTGTTCCAGCTCGGGACTGGCGCAGGTTCCAGGCAGTTGAGATAGCCTGGAGGAGGCCGATACACACGCCAGTAGGCTCGGTCCTGACTATCGCTCACAATTTTATCTCCCTTTTTGCGTTCTTTGGCGAGCCGTACCTGAAAATGTTACAAAATAAATTATTTGTGTAGACTATTTATATAAATAATAAACGATGGAGAAACGTATTAAAATTTCTTGTATATTTCCAGCTAAATATGCGAGATGAATTTCTGTGAATTTGATTTTGCACCTGTTCTTCAGCTTGCATAGTTATGAAGTCCCACTTGTTGGCAAGGTTCTTCTTCAAGCTGGTCAGTGCTTCCTACAACATAAGAACAGCATTAGAACAGTTATTTTTAGTCTTTACAATTGTGAACAAGAAGATATGGTTGCGAAAAGCTAAGTCATGAAAAGTAACAAGTTGCTAGTTCACAGTTACATTAGATTTATTTCGTATGTTCATGGCTTTTCATTAACTTACCAACTCATATTCCTCTAAACCATGGCGTTGCTTGTTGCGTAAAGTTCTTTTACAGAGGTAGATGGCATATTCCACATTATCAGGCATTCGATGTTGCCATGGCCAGTAATAAGGTGTCTGTAAAATACACAATAAAATCTCATAACAATAATGCAGTGATCATGGGAGTAATAACACCGTTTTCATTATCACACAAATGGACTTTACCTGAAAGCGATATAGAGAGCTGTCATCTTTTACAATGAGGTTTTTGGAGTCACTGACAGGGAAGAAGTAGCCATATTGACAGAGTTGATTGGCTAAGTGGACCGCCTCAACTGAAATGAAATTCAAAACAATTACAGGAATGTATTCTGAAAAAGACAAAAAAGCAGACTTGTTTTGAAGTTGGATGAATGAATAATCAAAATTGAAGTACGTGTTGAGAAAATAAAAATTAACACTACGTAACAGAAAAGTATTATTAGTTCTTCCTTATGTCCCATTCACTAATTCACTTCCTATTTGGAAAAGTAAGACATCATTTATCTTAAATTGTGTAGCTAAGACACGGAAAATTTTAATGCTAATTGAATGTGTCTTGACAAAGGTAACACTCTGTACTTGTGTGAATCGAGTTGTTTCTTTTCCCTCGTTACATTTGAAAAGTTCAGATGAACTGAGAATGTCTCCTAAAAAGAAATGCTGATATGCATATTGTCAATAGGGAAGTTTGTAATGTAACTATAGTACATGGTATTTTATTTTTGTTACAAGTATATTCTTCATGAGTAAACGCGAGAAAAAATCTTTGTTGTAAACACTTGAAATGAAAAGGAAGAAAGCAAGATGAGTTTGTTTGTAAAATTATAATTGCCTAATGAGACCAATTGAGAATGCAATTTAGAACGTTAAAAGAAGGAAAATTATAATAACTGATTACGCATCATGTCACCAACCATTCAGGTGTTGAAATCCCAATGTGATGAGAATTAGGTACATCGATTCCCTAAGTCTCTTTGTGATATTCCGTAAAGTTCAAAACACTTAATAGTTTCTTAAAGATAATTTCCAATTTTGAAAATGGCTAGTTCCTAGAGATTATCTTGTAAGCCTCCTGCTGTGATAACTGTTTTCGACTTTCATCAAATAGGCGACATATGAATATATTTACTTTCTCGGTACGTTGAAGTAATATCAGTATTTTGTAATTATTTGGAAAGAATTATTGCCCATTGCCATATTCAGATAGAGACTAAATTCCCGAAGAGCTGAAAAGAATGGGGATAAAATTAATCTTACTCTCATCACCTGCAGTATTGAATGCCAGTTTTCTTTCACGAGCCATAAGAAGCCAGTTTTTTGCAGAAGCTATTCAAGAAAACGTATTTTGAAAATCATCGTAACGAGGTCATTGTAAACTCAAATTAAAAACTCGTATTTCAATTTAAAAAGAATATGTATTACTTTATCGAGTAATTGTCAATCAATTTTATATTATTCGTATATATAATAAGTGATGTTGGGGAAAGCTTTGAATTTTTATATCATATTTATCATATCTATTTTTTAAAGGAAGGAGCACATTTGTAAAATACTAATAAAATCCATATTAGAGAAAATGGATTTGTACTACTTAGATTCGGAGGTGTATTGAAACAATTTGTTCATTATGCCCAATATATTGCTAACCAATACATTTCCACACTGACTCACAAAGATTATTGAAGTGCAGTAGGGGAAGGTGTAGTACATTATTACTTACAAAGTATGCAAATACAAGTACTTACTAGCTGGAGATCTGATGGGAAACCACATTTCCATTGCCACCATTGTGATTGTTAATATTTTTCTCATGGCTTAGATATATTTCGTTGATGATTCAGAGTTATGAGAAAACTAGTAGAGATTCGAAATGTCAAAAAGACATTAGATCACCAGAGACAGATAAATGATTTTCGTCCAACTTAACAGATAAAGAAACAAAAAAGCAGGTTGATTGGATTCTTTTGTAATAATTTCTCATCACAAACAAAATTAAAAAGCGGAATAACTAAAGTGAAATTTCACTATTAGATATTACTTAATATTGTTCTTCTAGATTTGTGTAACTAAATGTTAATACACGAGTAATTAATAATTAAAAAACTTTTCTATTCACGTTATACTTGGAAAATATTTCTAAAAGTCAAAATAAAAAATAGAAGTTCAGAAGAAAAATATTAATTTGATGTTCAATCGTGAAATGTTCTGTACTATTCCTTCCCCCTGTGCATACACTTTAAATTAAAAACTATAAACAGGCAATAGGAAGAAAAGGAAAGAATCTCACCAGATTCTTCAATGTTGAGGCGATCCATAAGCCATTCTATAAGATCAAAACCTACAGGAAGAGAAAGAAAAGAAAACAAGACACTTAATAGATTACTAAAGTAGATTTCAAAGACTAATGAAAACATTGTATTATCTAATCTTACCCATGAAGGCAGAAGGAATGGAAGTGAGGAAAATTTTCTGACTTCGAACTGGAACACCTGTTTCAGGATCCTGCATCTCCCGTACCAGCCCCTCCATCTGAAAGATGGAACACAACGATTTCAGGAAAAAATGAAACATATAAAGAAATCACTTTTTCTACAAATACATATTAAGACTTCTATTCATTAAACTTTTCCATTCAACATATAAGAAGCTTAAGTTAATTTACAAGTTCCTCAGCACGTTCAGTTTCTCACTTCCGCTTGTGAACATTCTATCATATTTTGCAAAAAAAGTGTTATGCAATTTCTTGAACTATGAACAATGGTAGCATGATGTACCCAGGCTTGTTCCCATGATGTACCCATGATGTACCCATGCAATAAAACGGTTCTGTAAAATCTTGTAAATTATTCAACTGGCGGAAAATAATTACTGTATGTATATTATGGACTATTATATCAAACTTTCTTTAACTTTAGACCCAAAGATACATTTCCCAGTACAATTCGTTATTATGTGTCCGATAACATCCTAGTTTTGTATCTCTAGATGGTTATAACGTTTACTGAATCAGCGTCCCAGTACGACTAATTGTAGGTACGAATTCTGCTCTAGGTATGGGAGTTTTTCAAGGGTGTTGGTGTGATGGAGGGCCCGTGATATACGCTATATGCTACCCTAGAACCGCAGAGTCCTAAGTGTGTTCTCACCTCGTTGACAGGTGACTGTAGCATTGCGTCATGTCAATCGCAAACTAGTACGATTGTGACTCGAGGGAAAATTTTTACTTTATCTCCTATTGTCCTCACAACGTACTGAGGATAGTGGGGATATTATAAATAGTTCTTGGCATTAACGGAATGAAATTTAATGGGAGAAATGTACGAAAAATATTGTAGGAGAGGACCAGTTTATTTCTGAAATGCAAACTGGCACGATAATTACTGCCTCGTCAAAACGTATTAGTATCAACGCGGACTTGATGTCGAGTTAAATTATGCGTCATGGTAGTGTATTTTTAACAACTATTATCACGAGAGCCATCGTCTTGTTGTCAAAAATATCTCGAAATCCATAAAAGCCCTATAAGAGTTAAGTCCGATTTCAGATGAAAAAGCCTTAGTAAATAAATGAATAACCCGCATTAACCGTTCAAAAGAAAAACTATTTAAGATACTTTACACACACACACAAAACCACACGCACACACACGAGCACGTGCGCACGCGCACGCACACGCACGCTCACGCACAAACACACGCACACACATACACATATATGTGTGTTTCCGATCGTGTCAACAGCTGTAGTCATTAGTCTGGTAAAAGTATCAATTGTTTTTATCACGGGAGGTGGTAGTGTTCTCCTCCAGCTGAATAGCGAGATCCGGTGCCAACCTACACGGCGGAGTGAGAATTTTCCTATACAGGTATCTCCCATCACCCGGATGGGTCGATGAACCTGCCGGGACAGTTTTATAATGCAAGTGAGTGTAGGTGTGTGGGTGTGCTTTTGTGTAAAGAAGTGGTGAGGATACAAGGAAGACGAATGAAAAAACTTAGGCAATCCATTGCCCGTTTGTTATTGTACTTCTTCGCCATTCACACAGAATTGCTCGTAGAAACCACGGAAAACAACCGATCAGAGCAGCTAGAATTGCCATTCAGAGAGCGCTGAATTCGTCGGAGCTATCCACATAGTGTCGCAAATCTTGCCATCGTCGGGACTTGAATTCCAGGACCTCCCGGTCAGAGATGCTGCATTGACATCAGTTGTGCACTGAGCCACTGCAAGAGGTGAACACAGTAAAGAATGTTAGCTGTTTTATATTATTTATAAAAGAATTCATCAACACAAATGTGTGCTGCTTAGGGAATTACACCTCAGAAGTGCATGAAAGAGATATTTTGTAGATTATGCTATAAAAGAATCAACAGACGCACTTGCAATCTGGCCACGTTCCAACACAGATGCTTTTCCGGAATACTGTTATAACTAAAAAAATAAAATTGAAATTTCAAGGTAAATCAGTTAAAAAAAAATTATTTTATTGTGAAATAAGTATTTATCTCTGACATATCAATTGCTGCTCGGTAGCAGTCGCATATTTTCTGAACGGATATCGGTATTTATTTTATTTGGAATTAAGTTTTCCAAACTCCATTGAATATTTGATATTCTATGCAATTTAATTTAACGTGCCCAAGCCCTTGTGGTTGTTAATAAACGCGCAACACTCTATTAGAATGTTTACCCATGAACAGTATCGGATCTATAATATTTTAATGTGCCCTGTCATTCATAGTTACTGATATTAATAAAACTTGAGTCTGCCCTTTCAAAATATTTTTCATTTTTTTAGTTCATATGATTATTTGCATGTTATAAACACCTACATACTTTTTTTTTTACAAATTTTGTCTGTAGATATGTGTATACGGATTAATCTCGGGAATGAATAAACTGATTTCCATAGAACGTTAACTGAAAGTGAAACTTTCATACAAATCTTCGCGATAACTTAATTTCTTTTCATCTTTCTTTCTTCTTTGCTTTCGGGGAGTAATAATGGTCACGAATTCCTGTAAATAGTTCCATCAAAGCATTACGGAACTGTATTAGGGATTACGCCAGCCTATATGTGGCTTCCGAAACGCCGTGGCGTAAAACGAACGCGAGTCCACTTTAGTAAACATGACGTCAGCACACCGTTTCAGTACACGCGTCTGCGAAAATCTGTGGCACGTGTCGCGTTTATTATTTCTCTCCTACGGATCCTAGATTTTATTTTAAATGGCAAAAGTTTCATTTATATTCGACAGCTGTACATCGCAATTTATTGTCTTTTTGAAGGTCATGTTTGAGTGGTTAAATACTTTTCTTGGTAGGATTAATTAATGCTTAAAGTTATTGGGACATTCTAGATTTTCTCTCTTGCTGCTATAACAATGCCCCTCTCCGTAATTTCTTCGTGCGGTGTTCGCAGATACTCGTAGCTACACATAATTATTGATTTTTGAAAGCAATTGCCAAAATACTTTGTATTATTTTTATTCAAAAAGTCAATTTAGAGGAGCACTGTTAAACATTTTTAAATTGTTAAAAATTATTACAAGAAAAGTAAGTTTATTCGATGTTTTACGATGTGACCTGATACGATGACGAATGGGATGGACCAGGTACTCACTATTAGAAGTGATAAGCCTCAGCCCTCGCTACTCTTTGACCCATCTACAGTTTTGTCCGCTTTTGCCTTCCACTCTATGTTTATTCTTGTTAATTTTATTGTTAGCTCATACAATTTGTACTACACATATGCTTGAGAATTTCTCATACATTTTTACGTAACATTTGTGAAAACAAATTGAAACAATAAGAAATAAAACAAAGATGAAAGATGAATTTTAATTATTGTCTTCGTGATGATAATTTAACACAATATTCTTAAAAGTTTTGGGAAATAAATTTAAAAGAAATCTATTACAATATCAATATAATAAACCGTACGATAGGGGAGGGGGCGCATAGGCAAAGGTCGTGAGTTCGAACCTTTGGTAAGGCAAAAATGTGCTTACTTTAAGATTGCGACCTGACACTGGAAGGAAAACCCCAAAGAATTCCTTCCAATGTTTTAATTAAGGCGTTTCGGTACAAATAATGGAAACTACGGCTTCACATTTCGAAGGAAAATTCAATGTAATATCAGTTCACGCGTTGTAGTACATACCCTAGGAGTTGGTATTAGATTTTCTTTTTAGTCCACTTGGAATGTAGAATATAGAATATCATCTTGATTTTACCCTAAATGGCTGATATTAAACATCCGTCCTATTAATTCATCATTTTACGACAGACAGGAGAGGTAAGTATCAGTTCTTTGTACTTGATAGCCAACATTTTGTTGGCTGATCAGGAATATAACACAAGAAGAAAAATGTTAATTCTCGCTTAAAGGAAATAGAGTTGCCATATATTCGCAGTTGGCAACGGATCTGCGATGTGAACCTTCTCAATATACGCTCTATATACCAATATATATGTTAACTATGTTGATGGCGCGTGCGCATGTATATCCATTCAAATGAGTGAGTCGATAAAATCTATCTTGTCTCTGTCGCCTTGGTAATATAGCCAGTACTAGCAGATCGATTAACACTGGTTGACCAAGAGCCGATCTGATAAGGCTGCTTATAGAAGAGCCCTGGATAACAGATTCAACCACCTCTTGTGTCACTGACGTCACGAGGCATACATTGCGTGATTGGCACACGTTTCTGTATTATCTAATTTAATTTTCGTGCAGTGAGATCACGATACACTTCTTTTTTGGCGACATTTTTGTATTAATTTTTATTATAATTGTCATCTGTTATCTATATATTTAAAACACTACAAGTTTTCGATTAGAAAGAAATATGAAGTTTCTAGTCAACCAAATTTCGCGATTGTTGAAATGAAAGGAAGTAAGCCCTAGATGTGTTATCAACCGGTTTTGATATACGTATTGATTTTAATAAAATCGCAAAATTAGTAGAAAGAATACTTATTTGCAATGATTTCTTCACTATGTCGTTTGCTGTGGTCAATATATTCTTCAAGAAGACCTTCTTCATGGTCTTGGTTTAACGCCAGTAAGCGCGCGCGCGCGCGCGTGTGGGTGTGTGTGTGTGTGTGTGTGTGTGTGTGCGTGTACTCAGTGAAACGAAGATAGCGAATTTAAGTTGTAAAAACGACTGTTTTAAAAGCAAAGGTGTCATAAAGTAATGTACCGCAATCGTTTGAAACATGTAGACATTTAAAAAAATCAGTGATTACAGTTATATGTGATGCATCACATTTTTAAATGAAGGTGAATAGTAGGATTTCACCATGTATGTTACAGCCGACAACAACATACATGTACAGATCGTGGTCAATATAAAACATTTCAATTACATTTTAAACTTGTGTTCACAGCGAAAAGTGTATAGCTACAGAGTTTTTAAACACCCATCATTTCATTACCTCTTAGAGAATAATTTCTGAACGACATGAAACAATATATTGGAGGAGATTTTGTTTCGCCTTGAAGTGCTTTTGTAGTTTTGTACTTTGTATTGTACTTTTCTCTTGTAACTTTTCTACAATTAATTTGTGCGTTGTGATACCAGAGGCTCAGATTATTATTATTATTATTATTATTATTATTATTATTATTATTATTATTATTATCATCCACTAAATTGACGACTAAAGATGACAGAGTGTAAAATCTATTCCCGGTCGCAATCTGTTTTCTAGTGACTGGGGTGCTTCAACATTACTCTGTACAAAATACCGTCTGTTCCCAACAACGATGTGTCTTGCACTACTTTCCAGACTTTTGAAAGACCTGGGAGTTTGGATAAATTCTTTCGTAAATTTTACGGATCAAATCTCAGATATTTATTGGGACGTGTTTTCACGCCCAACTTTGAGCTGATCTCAATTTCCAAATTCTTATATTTAAGACGTTTCTCAGCCTCCTTTGTTACAATCTTCTGATCGCGTAGCACAGCAACATCAACATGGAGACATGATTGTTTCACCACTAGTTTTCCATTGTGGATATAGCAGTTTTCTCCAAGATTAATTTGAAACAATGTTTTTTGTTTCGTATTTTTTGCGCCAAAGTCGTAATACGGTGGCAGCATGATGACGAATCTGAAAGAGGAAGTAAGTGATGTCGACAAGCAGATATGGCGGTTGTTGACGGAAGACAAGGGTTTTTAAAACCTGGGAGAAGGTATTACGTTTACATTGTTTTTGTTTTGCCAAGTTTTGGAATTGAAATTCATATGTAGTTACTTCTCTCCAAAATAGATTGTACGGGAACCTGCGTTAACCCAAAATTTCACTGCCTACAATTGTGATAAAGCACGCAACAATGGAAAAGAAATATTAGTCGGATACCAGTGGGTCAAGGAGGCAGCAACATCTTTCAAATTTCCCACATGCCTTAAATTCTTTCATTTCATTATTAATGAATGTATATTCATGGAGTTGACTAAAATATCCAATTGTCATCATCGTGATATTAACTGGGTGTGACTGACATAAACTAATGATCTGAGTTTGATTCCTGGTCACGTTGATTAATGTTTTGAACATATTGAATTCAGTAAAAAATTTCTTTAAATTTTTTTGCTTCTTATTTAATCCTCAGTTTTTTTTGTAATAGATGCCGAGAAACTAGTTATTTATGATACACTTCGTAAAAATGACTTTTTATTTTTTGAGTAGGAAACGTTGAGGCAAGAGGCTCATAAGCCGAGTGACGCAATCCTTCCAAAATCACTAGAACGTTTAGCACGCAACGCATGTCCTTAAAGAACGGATTTCACTAATGTCTTTCTAAAAAATAAATTAGATTGCGGTGACAGAACTGTTCCGATCAAGTAATAATAAAGATAGAACGGTGTAAAAAGAAGATCTCATATCTGAAAATGGGCAGGTATTAATCCATGAAGATGCTGAATAAACAAATAAATTCAACTAAGTTTTCTTGTTCAAATCCTGAAAAAAAAATCAGAAAGCGCAGCAAACGAATTTCAGAAAAGAAGTTCGTCGGCGTTAAACATGCAAAATACAGAAAGTACCAAAAATAAACATGAACAATCCAAATAAAAAAATCTTATATTTTTTTTAGAAAACATTGAATTCTCGGAAATGAAATATAAATCCCGTTATTGCACGCAAAAGCGGTGTGGAAGTAAGTGGCTTTTGGATGACGTCTCATAGTAGAGTACCATACGAACCATTCTCTCTGTAACGAGGTGCGGTGGTCGGAACGGTGTACTTATCGGGCTTTCCCGGTGCGTGCGGTTGTCGTCAGAATCCCTTTCGACCACAGTGGTCCCCATTTTCCCGCTAGCATTTGGAGGGCTTGCAGTTATACCCTCGTTTCACGTGCGCGCAATTACGTAGACCGCTATTAGGAAGGTGCGATGCAAAAGGCAAGTTGCTGTACATGGTCGGCATACACAGCAGCAACAGGAGGTAAAGCTAAAAACACCGGCTGGGGGGGCTCAGGGCATCAACTGATGTCAGGACAGTGCCTCTGATTCGGATTGATTGATTGATTTTTCCCTTTTCCGGGCGCGTCATCTGCTTTGGTCATTAGTCCCGTTAGTGTAGTGCAGGTTTTTTCTCTCTCGGGAGATGGCGGTGATCTTCCCCCGCTGGATGGCGAGATCCGGCACCAACCTACCGTCGGCTAATGGGGTTTCCCCCTAACCAGGACTGTCCCACCAGCGGGGCACCGCCCCAGCCGGGAGAAGCTCTAAGCTCCCGACCGGTCTCCCGGAATATGTGATAGTGTAGTGCATGTTTGTGTGGTGTGTGTGTGTGTAAGGGGAGAGGATAGGACAAGGAAGAGGAAGGACAGATCGCGCGCGGTCTGTGGCCCGTTTGGTAGGGTACTGCTACGGCATTCGCCTGGTGTTGATCGGAGAAACCACGGAAAACTACCGATCAGAGCAGCCGGCCGCTAGAATTCTCCTCCAGACTGCATGGTCGGCATACACAGCAGCAACAGGAGGTAAAGATAAAAACGACCATCGAAACACCGGCTGGGGTGGCTCAGGGCATCAACTGATGTGAGTACAGTGCCTCTGATTTGGAGGTCCTAGGGTTCGAGTCCCGGCGGCGGCAGAACTTGAAAAAAGCTAGATTGCTAGGTCGAATTCAGCCGCGGTTTGGAGGAGAATTCTAGCGGCCGGATGCTCTGATCGGCAGCTTTTTGTGGTTTCTCCAATCAATGACCGTAGCAGTAATGCGTCCCGAAACACCCAATATCAATCAATCAAAGCCCAATCTGTGGTCACACGACAGAGTAAAGAAAGTATAAAAACCTCGAGATTCCTTCTATTTCAGTTTCTCTGGATTGATTCCTAAATAATCTTAAAATAGAAAAACTCAGTAATTTACGTTTTCGCAATGTCATACTTATGCATTGCAGTTTAAGTACAATAACAGTGATAGTGCCTTCATTGCTGTTATGCTGAAAGAATTACGATTAGTGTACAGTACATTATGATTATTTACATTTCACACTTACATCATCACAGAACAAATGATATTGGTGAACATTCAGGAAGAGCAGATGATGAATTGAGAAGTAGAAAACTCGCCCATCTTCACATGAAAATTATCCTGACAACCAGTGTTGTTCTCTTTCTAATCCAAGTGTCCCCACTTCCCAAGGGAGAAGTCACCGTACTGTCTCAAAAACAAAGAAACGCTGTTGCCATTTCTCTTTACCAAAGCAATTCCGACCAACTCAGACGGCCATATGACCCAGTTGCTACAGTAGCAGCAGAGCGCGGAATTAAGGTTTACGGGTTTGAGACCCGTAGAAGGCACCGGGTTTTTACAGTGGAATTGCGTTGGGATAAGTACAAAAGACAAGGGCGACATGAGACGTCACAGACAGAGCATTTTCTACATCTGCGTAAAGGAGTTTAAATCCCGACTTCATGTGCAATTTGCGGTGGACAAAGCCAGCACGCAAGAGTTTTCCTCAGAATTCTCCTGCCTCCACTCTCTCCCTAATTTTAACATTGCCTTTTCTCCACCGTATCATCTTCACCATTATTCATCTTCTTCCTTTACAGATTCGGCATGTTGCACAATCCAACTTCATTCTATCGCTGTCTCGACCTTCCAATGTTGCTCTTTCTGTTGGTTTATATTTAGAGCTTGGAATGGAGGCTGAAATATGAATTTTTTCCAATAAATTTCATCCATTTATACATGTTATTTTTTACTTGGCCTTGCTTCAGAATTCGCATTTTTTTCCTTCTTATATGTTCACTTGTTATTTAATCCTTTAAAGATTTTTTTTTGTTTTTGAACCCAAGTTTCACAGCCATATGTACACGGAGCAGAAGTGAAACCAGAAAATCCTTCGGTGTGTGTGTGCGTGTGTGTGAGGGGATAATTCTAGTTCAGGCCTTTCATAAATATTTTGAAATAATGTATTTTTAATCGCTAGGCCACTCGAGTGGTGCATGGGCAACGAATTAGCTTTCCGTGAGGCGGTCCCGGATTTGATTCCCGTCCGGGACAAAAATAAAGGTACAGCTTTCTAATATAAATCGTCTGTTTCTATAGCTGTGTGGCGAAAGAGAAAGCTAAGGCAGAAGAAGAAAGCTAGTTACGGTGATTGGAGTGCATTATGCTCGCTACATGTATCTCTTATACCCAGGCATGGACAATGAGTAAAATCAGGACCGAGGCCTGGGAAGCTCGCTAGCTGGCAAAAGTCGAAGTAACTCCTGAGATGAGTACGACGGCATATGCCGTCCTTCATGGGATTACTCTCTAGCGTGCCTTATGCCGTTCATGCTTTTGAATGCCAGGGTTACTCGCGAAGTCATCGCTAGCTAGTAGTTTAATGTATCTTGGTTTCTTGTATTCCAAAGTTTACGTTTTTCACGTCAGATGTTGATTTTTTATGAACGATACTGTAGTTGCTGGCGTAGAATTTTCTGTCGTAGTACTAAAATGGCAGGATTGACAAAATAAATTATCCAGACATAAATTCAGGTACTAAAACTAGAAGTTTATTTAAGGAAGTGAATAGTGTGCTATAACAACAATAACAAAAAAAACATCATGTTGTTGCAAAATTTGCCATGGAAACCCTCTTTTTGTATTATTCTTTGTTTGAAATACATCGCTCTCGGAAAGATATGGTTTGTTTATTTTTAGGTTAATGTGCATATTATTTGTGATAATATAATTGAATATAATATATTTGAATTATTTCTAAATGAAAGAACATACTTTGCTCGAGATATCCTATTTTTTCAGACATTTTCCTTCAATAGTTTAGAAGATATATAATTTTAATCTGGATGAAAACGGAATTGTAACTTTGGCAAATTTAAAAGTCACGCTGCAGCAGCAGACGGCGCGCGGCAAAAGTGAAGGGTTAATCCGTCTCTAAAATACCAAATATATAATAATTAGCTTGACAAAATTGTACGAATATATTCAAAATGGGAGTACTGCATTTTATGTAATAAGTCTAGAAATAATAACTACTAGTAGACTGCAACAACAAAATGCCACTGAACAAAACTAAAGAAAATGGTTTTTCAAAGAGTATCACACATATGAAAATTGTGTCGGTATGCCTACTACGCGCAATATCCAATTAAAATGAATAAATATTTGCATTTTTCAGTTAAAACCGAAACTGCGTCAATGTTTTTGTCGTTTTCCATAACTTCCTGGGCGTTTAAAGGAACAACATATTCCTCTTACTTAGTTACATAATTTTATTTCAATTTCTGCGTGCATTGAAAATTAGTTTTATTGATTTTGAATAAAATGAGTAAAATTACAAAAAAATTTGGCTCTGGGGAAAGTTTTGGCCACTGAGTTCTCTCTCTTGGATCCGTCTCTGACTGGGAAGGTCATAAATCTACAGAGTGTTTCTTTTCGAGTTCTTTTAAAGGTTCTTTTAATAGATCCATATATTGTTTGGAATTTGGATCTCAGCATTTAATTATGCTCTGTTGGCGAAGGAAATTACCACGTATCCGATAGTACATTCCAATTCATTATCTCGAAATTACCAAGTAAACCAAGTTCCAGTTCTGTAATGTGAAGTGCGCTCCGTCAGAGGCAAAGCACAACGAAAAAGACGAGGGTTCTCGTGTCGTATTGGAAACTCACGGGCGTTCCGTGCAAGCGCACTTGTAGCGAAGTTGCGCCCGCGCACGTAATCCCCGTTAATGAGTTGCTGCGCGGGCCAGGGCGATTACTCAGTGGCGGCGCCCGCAATAATGCCGGCCAGCGCGCGGATCAGTGACGGACGAGCGGGGGCCCGGGAGGTGGCGGCGGCCGAAGGCCTCCGCCACGCCATGCCACACCGCGCCACGCCACGCCACGCCTCGCCACACGCCTCGAGGAGCGCCGCTTAACCGCCATGTTTCACTCTCCGCTCGGCGCGGCCGGGGCAGACACTGCAGCACAATGGGCCGGAAAGGGGACCTTGCGGAACACCAGCGGTTTTAGTTATGCGTATCTCGAGCTACGTCGCAGCCAAAGAAGAACAAGGGCTCTAAGTTTGAAGAAATTTTACAGAAGACCATTTCGAAAGATTGGAGACGTCTAATAATTTATATTCTGTCATTTTGTTCACAGATTCACTATTCACAGACTACAGGTCTGATCTGGACGTTGTTTTAATATGACCACAGAGAGACCGAATATGTCAAAAAACTGCACACAAATCGAGAACTTCGTTTATCTGAGGTCAATCCGACGTCGTGACATCTCAAATATCTGAGGTCGTGAAATTATTAGTATCTTCCACTAATAACTTCTACTTCTGTATTCTTTACTTATCTAAATAATGATGATGTTCGAGATGTCACTTTTCTTACGTGCTGATATCATTGTCGTTTGCTCACGTGTAGGTAAGTTATTCATAAGCTGTGTTACGCAGAAATCTGGGATAATGCGGTCACTTTCGAAAGTACCGCAATATGGGCAGGTGCGAGATCTTTGCGAAACTCGGGACAACGCTAATAGACCACCAAAGGCTTTGACTGATTATTTCGTGTTTCCGGGTACAGCAACTGCTATGGTAATTAATATCGTAAATGAAGGGCATGTTTTTATCACCGCGGTGTTCTCCAGCGGGATGGTGAGATCCAGCGTTGTTCTGCATGTCGGTTTGCAGGCTTTTTCCCATTCAGGTACCTCCCACGAGCGGGCCACGCTCTACCCTCCTGCTATGTGTAGCGCAGGCAAGTGTGTGTGTGTGTGTGTATAAGTAAGGGGCGAGGACAGGACGAGAAAGAGGAAGGAAAAGGCGCGCACAGTCCGTGGCTCATCTGTTACGACTGCTCCAATATTTCTCTAGTGTTGATTCGAGAAACTACGGAAAACTACCGAACACAGTAGCCGACCTCTAGAACTCTCTTCCCGACAGCTGGATTCGACCTAGCTATATAACTAGGGTCGATTGATTGATTGATTGATTTTTTTGTGGTTCCGGGCGCGTCAACTGCTATGATCATTAGTCCCGTTAGTGTAGTGCATGTTTTTTCTCGTGAGATGGCGGTGATCTTCCCCCGCTGGATGGCGAGATCCGGCACCGACCTACCGTCGGCTAGTGGGGTTTCCCCCTAACCAGGACTCTCCCACCAGCGAGGCACCGCCCCAGCCTGGACAAGCTCTAAGCTACCGACCGATCTCCCGGAATATGTGGTAGTGTAGTGCATGTTAGTGTAAGTGTGTGTGTGTGTAAGGGGAGAGGATAGGGCAAGAAAGAGGAAGGACAGATCGCGCACGGTCCGTGGCCCGTTTGGTAGGGTACTGCTCCGGCATTCGTCTGGTGTTGATCTGAGAAACCACGGAAAACTACCGATCAGAGCAGCCGGCCGCTAGAATTCTCCTCCAGACAGCGACTGAATTCGACCTAGCTTGAAAAGCTAGTGTCGAAAATCCTGCCGCCGTCAGGACTCGAACCTAGGACCTCCCGGTCAGAGGCGCTGCAGTGACATCAGCTGAGCGCTGAGCTACCGCTCCCGGTCTAGGGTCGAAAATCCTGTTACTCACCGTCAGGACTCGAACCCTTGAACCGCCCGGTCAGAGGCACTGCAGTGATATCGGGTGATGTCACCTGAGGCTCTGAGCTCGCATATCAATGTCGCGCGTAGGTCGGTGATTGAAATGTATGTCCGCACGGAGGGCAGTAATTCACAAATGGGTTTCCGCGATACTCTGAGGTAGTATCAGACTTCCTAAAGGTATCGAGAGGTATAGAAAAAGAAAATATGTAGTACGTATACATGTCAATGTAATGTATGACCATATTTTTACTTTTATCATTAACAAACGCATGTAATGGAAGCTTGGGATCTTGGATCAGAAGGAAAAAAAGTTATTGATTATTTTGACATTGGGGGTTGATATCGATCCATAATGGAGAAAAATAATACAAATGGTCAGAATTTCAAAGGTCGAACTTCACGGACAAAATAATTTATTCTGTACCAAAATGAGTTTAAATGATTTTACGCAAAACATTCACAAGGTAATGAATAATTTTTAATGAATTCACAGGACTCCCAGAGGCAAACAAATCACCACAAGTGTTGCGAGGAGTAGTTCGTTACAAACTGTTTCTTTCATAATTGCAGCATAGCAGATCCCCCATATGCTTTCACGAGGGGTTTAGGGTGCTGCTATAAACGGCAGGTTAAGAAACACATACAATGTCTTAAGTACGGTCAGGGAAAAACCTAAAATTAGAAACTAAGGCCAAACCTGATTACGTCTGGAAAAATAATGTACAAATTTTGTAATAGTGCAGTTGGTTTTGGATAAATTAATTGACGTATGCTCTCTGAAGCGCTTTAGTGCACGGGTTACATTTTGCACTTTTAATATCGCATATTCTGTTTCTTCTGGGCCGTCATTTTGATAAAGCTCTCAGGGAACGCTAGAGTTTTTATCTGAATAATTTTTCTGATTTTTCCCGCTGACAGAAAATTGACTTCATGGGTAAAGACGTATTGGAGAACAATTTAATTGAAACTACCGTGAGAAAAGCAAGAAAAGTTCATATTTTCAACAAAATTATTAAGGAACAGAACTGTACAACAACGTCTAAACCAACAGTTTTTATTCTTATGATTGTGTTATTATTTTTGCATTTGGCTGGTATCAATATTGAATGAAGGTCCATGAACACTCATGGGCCATCATTAAGATCACATATACGAAATATTAATTAATTAAATATTATTTATTTTGTTTATTCAAATAGTATTTAAAATATAATTTATTAATGAAATTAATTATAATTCATAAAAATAAATTTTCCTTATTTTATAAAGAACAATGATATATACTATTTATTAAGTACATCAATGCCATAAATTATCTCAATTGTTGAATATCTTGCAACGCTAGAGTGGGTGGAATTCGTCGTAGAGAACCTCTGAAGTTTAGTAATGCTGAGAACAGCATATCGCATAGTGAATATAAAAGCTTTGCCAGGCTCTTCGTAATTATCGTTGTTGGGCGTGAGTTGTGGCGTGGGGACCCTTTTGTGTTAACGTTAATGCATTTAGTCCAATCCATCACACAGAACTCCCTCTCACAGAGTCGTGTGTATGAGTAACTAGCGTTGAAAATGACTAATGAAAGCTACTTTAGATTTAAGGAAATGTTTGATATATTACTGACGCAGTTTAATAATGAACCGGCTTTATCATAATAGCTAAAACGGAATGTGTTATATTATTCGTGACTTGTTTTGTATGCAACGGTTTATTAGGTCTGTTGCCTGTCAAAGTTATATTTGTTTTCAAAATACTAATGCATCAAAAGCACCACAAAACAATTTGGAGAATAATATTTCATTTGTAATTGCGAGAGATAATATTCTAGCGAACATGTTTTGTTTAAACACAATTTATTGTGATTACATTTTACAATAAAATACATTTTTATTCATCACTCTGAGTGAGGTCTTGACAGAAATTAAATTTTCTGTTGTCGCAAGCCAAGAAGTATAGTTTGGTTTACTTTTTGTGTCTCCTTGATATTTTCTTGAAGAATATATGATTTATTTATTGATTTTCAAGGGGTTTGGGTGGAAAAGCGAAGTTCCTATTAGTAAATTTCGACGAAATGATCTCGCTCTAGAAACTGTAGCAGTATATGAATGCTCTGTTCTAATATGAACATCAGCGTTCTGCATTTCGTGCTACTGCGGCCACCCAAACTTAATATTTTAAAATGATAAATTTCTTACGCAATGAATACTACGCTACTTTACAACGCATTGCCAGATGAAATTAAACAATTAAAATTGGTGCACAAATTTAAGTTAAAAGTAAAATCTTTTCTGCTGCATAACTGTTTCTATACAATTAGAGACTATACTGATGGTCAAAAAGAAAAATAATGTTTTCTATAACAAAACAATTATAGAGCATAATCAATTAGTTTACATTTGTATTGTATAATTTTTTAAAAAGACTTAATATGCCTGTAACAAGTAATGTACTTCAGCTCTCGAATCAATGACCCATCTCGATCGGGTCCAATCCAGTTTCCCTGATCCATTGAGCAAATATTGAGATGGCCCCTTGACTTGCTTCTGGACGTAAATGTAGCTTCACTATGCGCACGTTTTGTTGAGCTTTCCTTTTGCTTGAAGTGGTAGCAGAGCTTACGGCGAGTTTCTATTTTATTAGCAACACAGAAAAATCAAATCTGCAGTTCATTTACGTTACAAATAAGTTCTCTTTAACTCGGAAACGAAAATATCCAGTTTTTGAAATGTTAATCTCTCGCTTTTTTAAATTTATTATTATTATTATTATTATTATTATTATTATTATTATTATTATTATTATTATTATTATCATCATCATCATCATCATCATCTTTCAACTATTAATAGTTAAATTATGAGGAAAGAATTCTGAAACTCAAGAAAGCGTGCGCAGATGCTTCTTTCCCCCATACGCCACATAGTTTTTGACTGTTTTTGACTAAATAAATAAAAAATAAATAAGAATATCTTTCAAGAGTATGCCCAGGACAATTGTAGTTTCCTGTAAATGGCAATGGGACAACTGAACCAATTGAACCAATTATATTAATCAAATATAACGCATTTATTTCTCGTATATATAGTGGCTCATTAATTTTTTCATAGTTCTCAGAGAGATTAACATACACACAAACCTGGAACATCTGTAATGAAAATACTCATCTAAGAAATGAGATCCGCACTGATACTTTCCTGCTTCATTCTACTGTGGAGTTTCTGAAAATATCTCAAATAAAATTTCTCATTACACAAAAGTTATGCCGTTTAAGTGTACCGTTAAGTAACGATATGCCGTTTTGTGCCGTTAAGTACAAAAGTTATGCCGTTAAGTTGCCGTTATGTGTTATAATATTACAAATTCAATTTATAGCAAACTAAGCGTACAATATGTGAATAAGTATATTTTTAACAGCTACACAATCACTTAACTTTTATGCGGAGCTCATGCAGATAAAAACAGCATCTACAGTTTTGTGTAAACCGCACCTCTGCCAGATCTCTGGTCGTTTAGTTTCTAGAGTTCAACTTCAATCACGACAGAAAACTGTGATTTCTTCAACGGGTAGGAAATCCAAAGTGGACGTGACGGACTTCCGGCATCTTAAAGAACCTCATCTAAATTAAATTCCTAACCCAATCGGATCTCTTTTTCGCTCAGGCAGGGATGAACTTTCCTAATATGACAGGCCATTGTGACGAGAAATTGAGAGTAAAAATTAATCAGCAATGTTGAGAGTCTCTAGAATATTAATATAATAAATTCTATCAATCCTGCAGTTTGTGTGATTCCTCGGGTGGGAACAATAGATTGATTTTATTGTCTGGAAATGTAAACAAAAACATCTATTGATATTTTTTAGCTGGATCATTGGAAATTCTATTTACATCTTATAATTTGCTGTATCTGTCATTTAGCTTGCACCAGAAATATTGTGATAAGCAGATAACAAAAACAATGATAGTAGTAATAATGAAACCACCGGGATGGGATTGGCGGATGAAATGAACGGAAGAATATAGAACAGGGAATTTTGAATCAGTAGAACAACCGAAATGGCAGAAAGAGTGGTGAGAAATGCGAGAACTATAAGAAAACTTCCGACTATTCGTTGATCACGTCAAAGTCTGTATGGAGTGGTAGGAATTTGAAATAGGATACAACGGTGTTACTCCAGCACACTGGCTCTATAAGCTACAGGCTCTCTGTCAGCGGCGGCCATGTTTATCACATTTATCTGCACCCGAGACTGAGACATAAATCAGGATTTTGAATATACGAATAAATGCTAAAAATGGTGTTACGAATGAAAATAGAGAAACGGTGCAGCGACAAGCGAAAGACCCTGCGAAACCGGGTGTGATATGCCACGATACTTCGTTTCCACCACAAATCCCCCCGGGAGTGACGGATAGCTAGCGGTATCAAAATATCTCATAGCTGGCCCAGACACGGGTGTCCCGCAGTCGTGATTGACTGATTGATAATGATTCCGGGCGCGTCAACGGATAAGGACATTAGTCCCGTAAGAGTAGTGTACCTTTTTCTTCGGGAGGTGGCGGTGATCTTCTTCCGCTGCATGGCGAGATCCCGCTCCGACTTACCGTCGGCTAGCGGGGTTTTCTCCAACCAGGTATCTCCCATCAGTGGGACACCGCTCCAGCCGAGACACGGCTAATTTCTAATTTCCCAACTGGACTCTCGGTATGCGTAGTAGTGTACTACATGTTAGTGTAAGTGTGTGTGTAAGGGGAGAGGATAGGACAAGGAAGAGGAAGGACAGATCGCGCGCGGTCCGTGTCCCGTTTGGTAGGGTACTGCTCCGGCATAGCCTGGTGTTGATCGGACAAACCACGGAAAACTAGCTATCAGAGCAGGCGGCCGCTAGAATTCTCCTTCAGACAGTGACTGCACACGACCTAACTTTGTGGCTAGTGTTGAAAATCTTGCTACCGTAGGGCCTCGAACTTAGAACTTCTCGGTCAGAGGCACTGTAGTGATATCAGTTGATGCCCTGAGCCCCCTACCCCGCAGTCGTCGCCCCATTCTGCGCGCCAGTGAATGGTTTGTTAGTTAGTTAGTTAATGCCTTATTTTACGTGGCGAGACTCGGGCCATCAGGCCCGCTCTTCCGTCTAACTACGCAAATTTCGTTACGCTTCTTTCACCACCTAGCGGAGAAAGGCGGTATTATCTTGGGCGACGAAACAGGTGGATCTCAATTTGGCTCAGAGGCTTTAGGCTTGAGGATAATTTACATGCAGCAAATCTACTACATGGGACAGCCGGCTTTACCTCCCCTCCGAAGGAAGGCGTACGAAGGATTTTTTCGCCTTTAAAAATCCACGGCTTCGATCGGGTTTGCACCCGCAAATTCGGGTACAACAGTCCGGTACGCTGACCGTTACACCAACGAATCCGCTAAGAGCGCGCTTTGTGCCCGCGCAGAGCCGCCGTGGCGCCCAGCGTGCGCGGCGTGGCCGGGGGGTGCTTCCTATCGATCGGTTGCGCGGGGCGGGGGCGGAGGGCATGGGCCCCCCCCCTCCAGGTCCTCGAGCCGCGGAAGCGCCGTTATTAACAGGCCTCGCCCTCCGCGTCGCCTCGCCCCGGAGAGTAGCCGGCGGCAGCGCCGGCGAAGTACCGGAGGAGAAGGCGGCGGGGGTGAGGAGGCGCTAATGGTGATGGTGGAATCGTCGTAGCGGTGGTGGTAGCGTTGGCCGTGGAGGCGGCGATGGCGAAGGAGGTGATAGTAGCGATAGAGGGGACACTGTGGCAATGGAGGCGGCGTGGTGGCAGTGGAGACGGGGGGGGCGGTGCAGGCAGTGGCGGCGGTGGAGGCAGAGGAGGCGGTGGTGGAGAAGGCGGAAGTGCGCGGTGGTAGGTTGGGCGTGGGTGTGGCGGAGGGCGTGGCGGGAGGCGGTGGCGATGGTGGCGGCGCGGGGGCGGAGGGCGGTGCGGGGGGGGCGGTGAGGATGCTGTAGGCAGTGGGGGAGTGGCATGGCAGCGGGGGGCGATGGCTGTGGAAACGACCGTGCAGGGGTGATGCGGTGGCGGTGGCGCGGTAGTGGTGCTGGCAGCGGTGGCGGCAGTGGAGACGGGTGGGGGGTGCAGGCAGTGGAGGCGCTGGTGGTGGTGCAGACGGTCATAGCGGCGGTGGTAGCGTTGGTCGTGGAGGCGGTGATGGCGAGGGAGATGGTGGTGGCGATGGAGGAGACGGTGGCCGTGGTGGCAACGCTATCGTGAGGGGAGGCGGTGGTGTTGGGGTTGGCGCACGCAGTGGGGGAGCGGCCTCGGAGATGTCGGTGGCTGCGAGAGCGGCAGAGGCGGCGTGTGCAGAGGCGCGGGGAGGGGGCGGCGCCAGCGCGGGCGGCAACAGCCCGTCGGGCACGTACTGCGCGCCCGTCGAGGGCGGCCGGCGGAGCAACAGGCCCTAGGTTTAGGTTAAGGACCGTTGCGCCCCTCGCGTCTAACTTACGCCTAGCCAAACAACGCAGTTCCTCCGCTCTATCAAATTATGGGAGTTGCCGCTCTCTCAGCTGGTACTACATCAAGTACAATTACGTCGGACAATATTGGAAAACGCTGAACATCTATGTTATAGGGCTATGTACGCAAACGTTTTAGATATGTGCGTCTATGAATGATTTAAGAATTCACTAATAATAATATATTAATAATAATAGTAATAATAGTAATAATAGTAATAATAGTAATAATAGTAATAATAATAATAATAATAATAATAATAATAATAATAATAATAATAATAATAATAATAATAAATTCCATCATCTGCTATTCACATTGGAATGTTATACGTAAAGTGGGAATAAAGCTACTGTCACAAAGCAAATCAAGAATCATCTCATTATTTTCTGCACATTTGTGTACAAAAATTTTGCATACGATTATATACCCTAACTCGTGTACAATTGTATTTGACAATAAGTATTTGTTGAACTCAGGGTTTGTATTTAATACTCAAAACGATTAGTTCGTAAACCTCAACGGGCATGGGAAGATCGATCATTATACTCGTTCGACATCTGTATAATTTCATCTAAACATATCTCACTGCTAGGAGTTGAAGCAGCCTAGGAAAAACCTGGTACAAATTGAGCTGGACACCTTTTCCTGTAATGACCTCGGCCATCATGGTTCTTCAACTTCCTTAATACATAAAATATGTGGATGTTCTGGAGGAAAACATGAGAATATCGATTTTGAAAGTGACTCGGATGCGTAGCGAAGAGAATTGAGAAGGGTTCCTGCGGGTGTCTTCTTTCCGGTATACAGTATTTCCCTAAAATGAAGGCAAAAACGAAAGAACGCATAATAATTTGTTTATAAGAAGCTGTGATTTACACAGAAGAAATTATGTACATAATGTTCGGAACAAATGGTGAACGAGTGTTTGAAACTTGTAATATACAACGTTGTATTCTCATTATCCTTTTCAAGTAGTGACTGTCAGTGTAACATTTTCCTATTTTAACGATTGGAAATGAAATTGGAAGTTTTCCAGGGCAAACCAGATCTAGAATTATTAAATTCTTTCGGTTAAACTCAAGAATATTCTCATTTGTGAATACTCCTCAAAAAACCGCTGTATCACTTTTAAGTCGCCAAACTTCTCTGGAGTTTCTCGTAGAGGAGAAAAATGATGTACGCATCATCTGATACTAAGAGGATGAGAGATTACTCAAGGGATGTCGGCCGGGGCTATAATGAAGGCCTTGCGGCGAAGTGCCCGCCTTCAATTCACTCTGCGCATCCTGGCCTATCCGCAGGCTCCCACAACCCTCCTCTCCAATCCTTAAAGCCCCGCCTTCGCAAAGTAGATTCAGGCACCTCGTCCGTCCGGGCGGGGCCGAGCCCGGATTTAAGATGGGATCCATAGTGGGCTAATCCTAATCTCGAAATTCACTTTCTCGGAGAGCGCCGACGGCAAGAATTCGCTGGTATCTGACGGCCTAATCGCCGAATTAAAATGAATTCTGATTCTGGCAGAAGGTAAAAGTGGAAAAGCAGTCTACTATTTTTGCTGTTGAAGGTGATGAGTACTTCATTAGACCAGTGTTGTTTAGCTAGTAAGGATGAGATATTTAGGTCAGTGTGGAACACGAACGAGACCAGAAAAAAATATTTCGAGGAAAAGGATATTTTTCAGGTATTCCAATTGTTTACGAAAAAAGACTTAATAAACTTCAATTTCAATTCACATTATTTAATTTGAGAGCATAATAGTATTTATATGCAGTAATAAATCCTCACGGATTTCAAATGAATATTTATACAGTACATATTGAAATTATATTTGAAAAACTTCCCCATACGTATTTACGGGATGAGAAAATGTTGTACATAATCCTTCTTAATATTGTCAGAATTCACCTTTAAACGAAATAAGTGATTTCATTTTCTTAATGTTTACACGAATTAATATCTCGAGAAAAAAAATACACGGTTTTGAAAAACAAAACAAAAGATTTACGTCGCCAATAAAACTACCGTCAACGAATAAAAACCTCTTACCTTATGTGTTTTCGTTGTTACACCATTTCGCCCTCTTAATTTCTATGTACTGTTCAATTAATTTATATGATTTAGTTTCATGAAGTTAAGCTAATATATTAACGAGTAAAACATTTGATGCAGTGAGATAGTCTTATAAAGTTGAATTTGCCTTGCGTGATTCAACACAGGAGTAGTGCTCAACCTAACGAAACACACTCATATTAGGAAGCATAGTTGGAAATGTTCAAACAAGGTGATACGTAATGGGTGACACAAAGTAGAGGAGATCCGTGAAACAGCAAATCATGTGTCAGCTCGTGTGTGTGTGTGTGTGTGTACATGACATGTTATACCACGTCACTTAAGTCTCTTGTGCGGGTACTGTAGTCCTTGTTCTGTTACCTCCGCTCTGAACGGCACAACGCTACGGTGTGTGCGTTTCTATGTCCCTCATGGAACTTTGGAGCTATTCATTTAGAGTTGGCCGTTGAAAATCTCACGATGTGTCGTTCTCCTTTATTAACCCATTATCTCGTATGCTTTGTTCTGTCATTTCAGTCGCTGCTCACAACGTTTACGAGGAACCTAAGCAAATTGAGCATTGAAACGAGAGGACCGTCCATCAACGACCCTTCGCTCGTGGCTATAACTCGAATGAATTTAGTCCGATGTTTTAAGATGGTATTAGAACATACGAAATTTCATGATATTAGAACACTTGAATTACAAATAAAAAGAGTGACCTAAAAATCTCGCTAAATGGTTCATGTAAAATGAATTTAACGTAGATATTAAATTTTTAGGAAACATGAAATCTGTCTCAAAATGCAAGCAACCAAATAAATAATCAATAATCGAAAGAAATATCACTTCAAAAGTACATACATGTGATAAGTCAAGAACCTTGGGATTATTTTTTTAAATTTTTTAATTTTTTTAAATTTTTTAATATATTTATTTCCTGTTCAATTTTACAAATTTTTCAGGATGGTGAATAAATATATACATAACAGTTTTGGAGATGCCAGAAATTAATATCATAATTAAAGATAATTATGATTTTATTTTAATAGTACTTACTAATTAAATTTGATTTTAATAACTATTCATTAATTTTTGTAATAAATTTAGAGTTTCAGGAGAAGGATTTATTGAGTAATAAATTAGACAATTATTTATGGGGGGTGAAAAATATCTTTGGGGAAGCGAGAACGAATTCGTTTAAAGTGAAAATTTTTTCCCAGATCGAAATGTTGATTATTTTTTAATGGTAAAATCAGCATCTAGCGTCAGGTATATGGCATTGTTTTCAGACTTAGAAGTCAAAGAATGCGCGTTGTTGGGACAACGAATCAACAAGGTTTAATATTCCATGGTGGGTGTCAACGTTGTGCAAATGGACACGGCCCCGAACACATTATGAACAGTTGTTATGTTTGAGGAGGGCGTTGGATGGTCATGAGCATCAGAAAGGACGCATGGATTCACTCTCTAAAAGATTTTCGTCGCGAGCACACGTAAGCGGTTGGTGAATTGCGATCGGATTTTTAACATAAGGTAATAGATAGTGAACCGGGAAGTTTTGTTTAGTTTGAGGTCTGAGAGATTGGTCTTGCGTAAATTGTGATATTAAATAGTAATTGAGAAATTTTATTAATATAAAGGTTGGAAGTTCGTATTAAATAGACTCCATGTTTCGAAAAGATATACATTAGGGTAGGTCCGTAGATGGAATAATTTTCCAATAAGTAGTTGAATATAGTCAGTCGCGAGTAGGTGTCCACACGAAACACAGATAGGGAAAGTCGCGACCGCATATTAAATTTGTGGGTATATTAAGTCCTTTTAACAGCAATCGTTCAGGACATTCTCGAAAAATTTTTAATTAAGAAAGGACGTCATGCTGATAGTCAGCCGAGAAGTCAGCGATCAAGAATACAAACGTAAGTTTGCGACCTATAGTCAAAACCCGTACGTGGTTTTTTTAATGTTTCTAAGTTAAAAGTAATTCTCGTGAGAAGGAAATAACTGTAATATGTACAGGAATAAATGTTAAATTTTTATTGTGGAAAAATGCTGATAATTTATTGTAGTTGCCATCAATCTAATATTAATTTCAATCACTAGAACTTCCAGAAATCGTCATTCTGTACAGAATTACACGTCCACATGCAACAGGTAAGGAGTTTAATTGTTCCCAATCAATAGAATTTAGATTTAGCCCTATATCTTTAAGTAAAACTAATAGAAGTGTAAACAATACAATTTGATATTTTAATATATACTGATATATCAGAATTGTAAAAAATATTAATATAAAGGTCATTCAATACAACCAGATGATAAAACAAAATAGCTAAACACCTAGCAGTAAAATAAGTTGATTTCAGATGATTTGTTGGGATTGTTTTGCAGACGGTCGATTCTAAAAGCGTATAAGTTCTAATTTCAAGATTACAGAAGTCAATTTGTAATAAAACGGACAATTAGGATGTTTCGGTGTGATTAACACACGAAAAGCATGCACACATGTTGCACTCAATTCACACACATGATGACTTAGACAACGACTTTGAATGCTGAAATACCGCCGTTGTAATATTTCTGGGCATTAATAAGCTGAAATAGAAACATTTTCAATATTTAACGAAATATAACTTTTATTGGCACGTTTGAATTTGTGCTTAATTGAATAATGCATTAATGCTTGAGTCGTGAGGACAAATTCTTCTTCAAAAATCATGTATTATATTACAAGAGAAATACACTTTCACATTCAACGAAAGGGGTCAGACTGTTTCGCAGGACACGTCATAAGGCACTGATCCTCTTTTAATCTCGCCTTTGCTTCGTTTCAATTTGCTGACATTATTTTAAAAGTTAAAAAGCGAAATGTCACTCACTCGGATTTTCTGTTAAAATCACGTCATCTGTGATTAAAAGTTCCTCTTCCTCACCTCCTTTTTGAACAATATCAAACATTTTATTCAATGCTTGGAGAACGCTATTTCGCAAGTTTCCAGTAGAAATAAATGGAGAAAAGTTCATTTTTACATCGTCAAGTGAAATTAGAAGAAAAGCAAGAACGTCAAAGTAAATTACTACTTGAAATTTACAGAGAAGTTACGCATTCTGATGTAGGTCAGCGAGCACAAAGTTACGCAATAAATTCCGTCACGTCCCTGAATCTTAAGCAACAACATTATTGCGCTGAAAGTAGTTTTATACATGAATCAAGAAACCTTCTAGAGAAGGCAATTTAATGCATTTAAGACGGTCTGGTGACTTACAGATTTCGAAGTAGGACGTATTAAGACCTGCTAATTTCGGAATGCAGCGACCTGCAAAGCTTGTTGCTTCTGCCGCGAGCGTCAAAAGTGAGTACCGGGAATTCGAGTTAGGGTATACATGACGCTAAAATACGCGACGGTTCAAAAATATCGCGCGGAGGCTGCAACCGCTACGCTACGGAGCTCCGGGCTGCAGGCTGGTTGGGGTGGGGGGATAGCGCGACGGAGTGGGTTGGCGTGCGACGAAGCGTGTGGCAGAGGTGGGAGCGGTGGCACGGAGCGTGGGAAACGGATGTGAGCGTGGGCTATAGGAAGTAGGGTGGTCGGGATAAAGCGCATGAATTTGCTCCGTTGCTCGGGATAAAGCGTATGAACAAGCGTGGAGAACTATTAGGGAAGGCGATGGTGAAAAAAATTAGGCGAGAGGCGGAGGCGGTGAGAGGCGGGGGTGGCGAGAGGTGTGGGCGACAATTGATGGGACGGCAAATGACGAGGCGGCGAGAGACGGAGTTACCGAGAAGCGTGGGTGACGAGGGTGGGGCGGTGAGAGGCGTGGGCGGTGGGAGGCGTGGGCAGTGGGAGGCGTGGGTGGTGGGAGGCGTGGGCGGTGGGAGACGTGGGCGGTGGGAGGCGTGGGCGGCGGAAGTCGTGGACGGCGGGAGGCGTGGGCGGCGGGAGGCGTGGGAGGTGGGAGGCGTGGGCGGCGGGAGGGGTGGGCGGGGGGAGGCGTGGGCGGTGGGGGCGTGGGCGGTGGGAGGCGTGGGCGGGGGGAGGCGTGGGCGGTGGGGGGGGGCGGTGGGAGGCGTGGGTGGTGGGAGGCGTGGGCGGTGGGAGACGTGGGCGGTGGGAGGCGTGGGCGGTGGGAGGCGTGGGCGGTGGGAGGCGTGGGCGGTGGGAGGCGTGGGCGGTGGGAGGCGTGGGCGGTGGGAGGCGTGGGCGGTGGGAGGCGTGGGAGGCGCGAGGCGTGGGCGGCGGGGGCGTGGGTGGGGAGAGGCGTGGGCCACGAGTGATGGGACTGCAGGTGACAGGCGGCAAATGACAGGGTCACCGAGAAGCGTGGGTGACGAGGTGGGGTGGTGAGAGGCGTGGGCGGCGGGGCGTGTGCGGCGTGGGCGCGGGCGTGGGGCGTGGGTGGCGGGGGCGTGGGCGGTGGGGGCGTGGGCGGTGGGGCGTGGGCGGTGGGGCGTTGGCGGTGGGGGCGTGGGCGGCGGGGCGTGGGCGGCGGGGCGTGGGCGGCGGGGCGTGGGCGGCGTGGGCGGGGGCGGCGGGGGCGGGGCGGCGGGAGGCGGGGACGAGGGGAGCCGGGAGGGGGTGAGACGTAGAGGCAGGGAGTTGTGTGGGTGCCGCGCGGGACCGCGGACGACGGAGAAAAAGGGGCCGGAGAGGTTCGTGGCAGAGGGAGGCGAGGTGTCGTGAGTGGCAGGGGTGAACAACGACGTTGGGCAAGGGATGGGCCAGAAGGGGTGGCGCGGTGAATAACGGGATAATGGAAGTTTGTGGAGAGATCGCTGTTGGATGCAAGAACGGTGTATCAGAGGTCGTTTCAGGCGGGAGCGTGGGTGAGTGCTGCGCATTGTTCGTGAGGGAGTGGGGTCGATCGGTGTCGGGAGGTGATGACGCGAGCTGAGGAGCCCTGGTTTCAATCAGCTGCGAGTGTCTGAGCTGGGAGCGAAACAGAATTTAGTGAGAGGGAATGACACAAATGGAATGGAGGAATTAAGCGAGAGAGACATTGTAGAAAGAGGAGATGGATGGATAGAAATAGTTGGAGAGAGAGGGAGGGAGAGAAAGGAAGAGAGAAAGAGGGAGAGTTGGAGAGAGAGGGAGAGATGGAGAGAGATATGTAGAGAGAGGGAGAGGAAGAGAGAGGGTGAGACAGAGACAGAGAGGGAGAGATGGGGCAAGAGACAGAGAGAGCTGTGGATGAATATGAGTGTGGGTGAGAGGAGAAGTATGCAAATAGGCGAATACGCAAGGGGTTAAGGACTTGGTGTGTATGTAAAAGTGTTATTGAGTGAGTGACCACGCGAGTACGCTTATGAGAAAGTAGGTGGGTGAGAGGAATTTTGGGTGTATGAGCGAGAGGACGTCTTGGTGTGTGAGGTGGGGTGGGTTGGGTGGGAGAGTGGAACGGGAGGCTTGGGTGGGATGGGGTGTGGTGGGCCAGTGAGTGGGCGGGCGGAGATTGTGCGGATGGACAAATGGGTCAGTGAGCTTGCGACCGAACCGGGTACACGGATGATGAGGCGAAGCGCGGTAGGGTGCTGTGTCTGGCGGTGAGAATCTAGGGAGCGAGGGGGAGGGGGCGGCGGGGGGGAAGGCCGGATCCTACGCCCCCGCCGCCGACGTGGGTCTCGATGACGTCACCGATGCAAACCTCGGCGCCACCTCCGGGCTGCCCGCCGTAGCGCTGGCACAGCTGCAAACGCTCGCCCGGCCTGGAGCCAGGCCGCGCTTGGCATGCAAGTCATGCCTCGCCCGCCCACAAATTCCCTTAGCCTCAGGGATTGCGGAGGATGAAGTGATATTCACGTAGTTTGCCAACCATAATTAATTTTCCTCTCCTCCCTTTTTATTCGTTTCGTGGAAGGATATTACTTTAAAATGTGTAATACTTGGATGATAAACATGTGCTTAAAACCAAAAGTATACGGCAAAGAAATATTTTTCCATTTGTGATACTCATTAGGAATTATTTCTTTTCTATTCATTTAGAATAAATTCTGATTTTGACAGTTTTTTTAAACATAGTACTTAATTAAACACTGCATGGAAAAGACACCAGGTACATATTAAGGGATCATTAAAGTATAACTTTTACAATTATAAAAATTACTCAAGTAGTTCAAAGCATTTGCTTCCCTGACCGAGAGCGGAATATGGGTCTCCTGATTTATACTCAGTTATTTTTATTCACAGTAAATGCCTCTGAGCATGAAACGTAATGGAATAAAATTATTCCATTTAGCATTAAGCTTCTAATTTGTTTTATCATCGTATCATGAAGATCATGGTATATACTTACTTAATATTGAAGTTTGAAATGACATAACCTACGTGTTAATTCATACAAAGTGGTGTAAATTCACAAAACGTGACGTGAATTCACAAAAGTGTCTCTGATGTATCGTAAAGAGACGGTACATAGCCTACTCATACAAATTAACGATTTGGTAGAGTACGTGTGTCGACGTAAACAATTTTGATAACAAAAATGTTGACGTATTCCTAACGAGTTTCAACTTGATCACATTGCAGAAGATCTTTCCAGAAACAGCTCAACAGAAAATACGGTGTAGACACATTAAATGAACGAACCATGATACGATTCAGCAATTTTTGACTGTCGACCTTTAAATCTTAAACTGATAGTCATACATAAACAACAGAGAATTATGACGATGTACAAGCTTTATTGACGTTTTTGATCCTTACTAAGTTGAAAGCAACATTGAAAGTACCAATTATCTGACACTAGAGAGACATTTGAAAACTCGAGGAGATGGATAAAATGAGTTTCTCAAAAGTTTATTGAATTATTTCCCGCGCTTCACCTGAAGATGTGCCATGAATTTTCTGTCGGATTCGGAGTGAACCCCTTTTAGACAAGAGGCCACGTTTGACAAATAATAGGAGTCCTAAGATTAAGATTTGATGGTCTAAATTAGCCCAAATATGTAAAATAAAATGTAACACGGCTTACCCCTACTGGCGGTATTGATGGTGATGCGAACATCATAGCAAGAAGCGGAGTGAAATATTCTCCTGACTGTAGGATTCAGATGAACAACACGTTTTAACGAAAATATTTTTTTCCCAGAATCGATATCTGAATCGATATGATGATGCTCTTTGACTCTGAATTTGCGAACTCATTATAGCTTCAGAAACTAAAACAAAGTTATGAACAAAATGCTTTAAAAATATCAGAATTTTTAAAAATATTTTTTCATTAAAGATTACTAATAGAGGTGGTTTAGGAAGTTACATACCTGTTTATTTTGCATTAAAATACTAAACAATTAGAGCCTTCAGTAATGATATAAGTTTTACTTAAATTTCTAATCATGAATTAGAAGAAATGTTATCTGAACTGGACTTTTTAGCCGGATCCTATTGAAACCCGTGGAAGAAATTTTTACAGGAAGAGGATTATCCAATGAAATACTTGTTACAAACATATTGGGGGACTTCTTCAGTTCCAATTAATGTAATTTTGCAATAGTCATTAATATATTGGCATGATATAGAGAGACGGGTATAGATTTGAAAGTTTTGGCGATTTATTTGATTTTAAAAAAGGTTTTTTTACTGAATACCTAAGTAAATGAATACATATTATTGTATGTTAAATATGGTGTTCCGCTTAAAAGCTATATATGTTATTAAGCTGATTGATTAATTTGTGAAATTCATAAATATTCCGTAGTTTTTTGTTTTCCTTTTGTCGCCAACAAACTTTTCCACTTTTATTGGCGATCGACTGATACGTTTGTTGGTTCATAATTTTTACTATTATATGTCCTCACATTTACACAATCGTGGGAGTATATTGTCGTGATGTTCGTTTACATCTGGGATGGCGTGTGTTGTTAAATGTCGTGTCGTTCACCTGTTATTTGAGGTTGCGCACGGCGTATCAACAGCTGTACCGACTTTATATCAGAATTTCTCATGTGACATCTCAATTTCCCTTTTACTTTTTTTTTCAGAAGAAGAATTACGAACGAAAAAAAGTGGTTGAAATATAAATACGTCTAATTTACATACAATCTTCACGTTTTCTCACCCCTGAGTTATAGTAAGTTATAATATTTAATAATAACTACAGTAACATTTTGTTCCATTAAACTTTCGAGACTCATAAAATAAGGTCTGCTCTTTTACCTGACTACTGTCTTCACATCATAGAAGTTTTGTTAATATGATTCTCATATTTTATTGTAATTTATTATATATTTATTATTAGGGAGCGTATTTCTATGATTTTGCATATTTTTGGTCGTTGCTTCAGTGCATAGCTAAGTGAAATTTCTTGACATTTGGTTAGAAAATGATGCTACAAAGATTAATATTTTAGTGCATTTTTGCACATTTTAACCATTTTTTCTGTTGGTGCATATTCATGTAATTTTAGGTACATATTTTGTTAAAACAGAGACTATCTATATAAAACGTGTAATCTTTTCATAAAATTTATTTATTTGGGAGCGTTCATTGATTCGAAAAAGCTCGGCCCAGTTTGTGTATGATTTTTTTTGTTTTATACAGATAATACAATACTTGTGCAAATGCAGGATATTTCTTGAAAGCATATTTTTTAAACCACATTTTTTAAACGAGACAGAAGAAATCCAACAAGGCTTTACAATGTACTTCACTCAAATGCATATTTACTTCACTTATTTCTCACACGAAGTAGGGGAGATTTTATTATGTTTGCTCAAAAATATATCTTTTCATTCCAAACATGATTCTCCTGAATTTTATCAACAACGGTTTATAAAGGTAATGAAATATTGTTAATATTAATTGCATATTAAAGTGCATATTTTACAGTTTGTAGGTCATATATGCATATTTTTAAAAGCATATTTCAAGTTGTTTTAAAGCATAAAAATTCTCTCCCTTTTTATTATAATTAATCACAAAAATTAGTTTTGTTATTATCTGCAAACTCTTAGAATTAAAATGACATTATAAATGTATAACTTTGTATTCAATCGCTATGGAATATCTGAATTCAATCGCTATGCTGTCGTATTCAATCGTTCATGGAATTTTCATCGTTCTACTAGAACTTAGATTCTGCTCACAGAGTAGGGTAGGGAAATCAGTTTTCCATGTGAAGTCGTACATGGATCGTTCCAAATGCAAATGAAGTGAATTTGCACCTCATTCAAATGAACTACATGATTCCACAATGTACGCACCATTCAAACCGAGGACGTCAGAATTACTCTACTCTAAAAGTTCTTCCTCGGGATCAAATCCAAAGGAGCTCTTTCCACTCACTGCGCTACGCATACTGGATAATCTCGTGCAAGCAAAATCGACCGGCCCTGAGACCTTAGGTGTCTCTTACATGGGAACTGGGGCTTCGTTATTGAATTGGGAGTTTCAATATTTACACCCACCTCTTTCTTGCCTTTCAAATGAACAAAATAAGTTTCTCTCTCTAAAATCCTACTTCTCTTCGAAAAGAAACTTAGAGAGAAAGCAACAGAAGTACTAATTTAAAACGGAAACGTGCATCTTCTGTCTTCTTTCAAAAAGAAACAAGATGCAAAAATAGCGTCCAAATCTTCAATTCAGAAAATTATAAATGTATAAGTTGAAACTCATTTATTTATTTTAAAAAATTAAGACGTCTTTAGAATGCAAGATTCCAACTTTGAACTGTCTATGGGACAACTTAGTATTTGTTTTAAGAGACAGAATTCAAGAGACTCCGTAAAAATGGGTTACAAGTATTTAAGCATGAATAAATAGTGTATATTAAGTCCTTACAGATAGGTAGTATAGTTTGAGATACGAATTAGAAAAATACAAGCTTTATTTAACAAAGCTTCTAATATAGGTTCAGTGTCTCGAGAAAGCATCTTCATTTGATGTGAGATTTTCAATTCTGTAACGATTATCAAATATTGGCGAAAAATGCAAATTATGTTGAAAAAATATTTAAAATTATGTTGAATAGTGTATTTAAATTTTTTGAAAAATCAACCCTTGTACGATGAGTTCAACTCTGATTTGCCGTGTTACCACCTTTTAGAATATTTCCTCATTTTTTAATTTTTCACCCGTAAGAAGAGTAGTAATTGGATGCCGGAAAAGGCGATTTTTTTGTCAGAAAAACTCTTATTTCCGGTCTCTGGTAACAAAAAGGTGGATAAATCTTGTTCCTATATACAGTAAATTACTTCTTCTAACATGTTGTGTAGTCAGAATTCATGTTTTGTGGGTCCTTCATAATAAAAAATTGATTGCCGGCAAAACGTCTGTTTGCTGTCTGTTCGTTTCTGGTCAACACTAACTCTAAAAAATTTCAACCAATTTTCTCCTAAACTGACACTCCTTGATTGATTTAAAGGAACTCGAGGCCCTGCGAGTTTGAAACGGATAGTTTAATTTTTGGATTTGATAAACGGATATTTAATTCACATGAAGCTTAATTTACATTTTCATAATTTTCTTAAAAAATGGCTCCAAACTTTATGATTAAACTTTGTCCCCCGATAGTAGGTCTTATCCTTGCTTTTTTCGAAAATTGTATACGTTTAATTTTTTTTCGGGTTTTACTGCAACTAGAATATTTAAGATATATGTTTTTCTTTTATGAAATCTGTTTTTAAAAATAGATCTTGAAATAACTTCATGTACAATTTTTCAAAAATATTAGGAGATTTTGCGCAAATTTGCGTTAAATGCAGGCAATTTTTAGATTATTATTTTCAATCACGCCACATTAAGCGTGAAAATAATAATGGAGGTAATGACTGTTAAAAATAAATGCTGTTCACTTTTTATGCAAGAATGCAATCCACCCAACAGGGTATCCACACGTATTCAAAGCTCTGTACTCTAAATTCATATTTAAAATTCCTTAAATGAGTTTCAAGAAAAGTCGTCGTTTATTAATGTACCCTATATATTGACAAAGTTTATTCAGTTATTGATTTTCTGTCAAAACATGACACTTCCTCTCATATCACTCAAAATTTTCTGCAAAATATTTTTGTACATTTTAACGAAGTAAAAAGTCTACGCATGAGACAATAAGCTTACTTTATTTCGTTTCAAAAGAATAAAGTTAAAATAAAAAAAAATATTTATGCACTATCATCCGAACAAGTAAATATGCCCTTGTACCTTCATATTTCACAAAAATACTACTCTATAAATATAAGCATAAGAAAAGCTACTCCAGAACGATTTAAAACTTTTATCTCAAGACTCGCATCTCTCTTTAAAACATTCTCTCTTTTAATATTTCACATAACAACATCAATTCAGAAGATTAGAATGATTAATAATACTTCAATGAAAGTATATACAGCATTTTAAAATATAAATCGTGTGAAACTTAGTTACCAACCGCTTCCTGATCGCAATCCACACGCTGTTGCGATCAAACTCTCAGCATAAAAATGGAAATTTTCTCGCTTCACGCATGGAATGAAAACAGCATACATAACGAAATGGAAATGTGATTTGATTCGAACTTGTCACAGATAAAGGAAAACAAATTCGTAACATTTACCCCCCCCAGTTTATTTAAATGCGTTTCATGCATTCTGAACAAAGCAATACCGGATTGTTACACTCGTGCAAGAAATGAACTACATACAAATTGTAATGCAAATTGAGATCTAGTGACTCAATGCCACTTGTGCCCTATGCTACTTGTTAATGAATGTTGATGATATGTTATGATAAGTGCATTTCTCATTACTAGGGGGCGGATTTTAATGAAATGTAGTATTTCTTTTCGATTTAGGACAAAACCGATTAGTATAGAAATTAATTTTATGTCATAAAAAGAAATGATCCATTTTTGTCATTTTTGCATGTTTCGTTGATTTCGACTAATAAGTCATTTTTTTACTTTTCCGTCAGTTTTAATGCATTTTCTTCTGATTTAATAGTTTTCAATATCATTTTAATGGTACTTGCTTCAAATAATGTTTACGAGATGCAACAAATGTTCTACACAGAACCCCTGAATAGCCTACTCGATTTCATTGCACAGAAATTGTATATCAGCCGTTGTGAATATGTTATCTAAGGGCCCTGAGACGCCTATCAGAGTCGGTTCAGCCGAATTTGGGATAGCTAAAGACCGAGATATCCTGGTAAAGAACAGTCCAAACCGAAAGTTTGAGAACCGAGTTCACGTGAACGAATAGAAGAAGTCTCAATTATATCAGTAAGGTATCTAACAGCTTAAGTTGTTCATTTGAACTGGTTTTGATCACATACTTTACGTCGTTTTTCCTTGCCTTTAGGGTATTTTAAAAACATTTTAAAGGCCACTTATTAACAATTTTAGACAATGTTTTAGGCCATTAAAATCCGCCCTTACTCATTACTGTACGTAGGCAAGGGAAGAGGTTTACGCGTAAATGTCCTCCCACTTTCGGTAGATGAGCATAGCGAATCAATGTGAATTTTACCATAGTTAATTTGCGTCTTTGGTGGTGTAGAAGGTAGCGTTGGGTATCTGGAATACCAAGTACGCAGATTCAAGTCGATCAAAGCCGTGGATTTTGAAGGGCGAAAAATTCTTCGTTCACCTTTCTCCGGAGAAGTAAAGCTGGCTATATCATGTTGCTGATTTACTGCATCTAAATAGATCTTCAAGGATAAAAACAAGCCTCTGGGATAAATTTAATCGCTTGTCTCGGGCTCATCGTCCGAGTAATTCCTTCTTTAGCTGCTTGATGCCAAAAGCATCGTAACAAAACTTGCGTGGTCACACGCGATCATACACGGTCACGATTTGGTCCGATGAGCCTCGCGATGTAAAATATGGCATTATTTAACAATCAAACAATCATTATCAGCATCATAGAGGTGGTTTACTGTTTTTTTCGACTGTATGCATGATGTATTCATGGCGGCAGGAGTGTTCATGAATGGAGAATGATGATAGATGAATGATTACAGATGGGATTATGGTTCAGGCGGAATATAATGAGCGAGCGATGGAATGAAACGGTAAGTACTCCACAACTACATGGTGAAAATGTAGGGCTGGAACCTCACAGCCTTGGGCATCGCGTTCTTGGATATTCCAAGATCGGCCGTCGAATTTATTAATAACTACAGGTGCTACAGAATGGCACAGACTTCCTCATAGCGAAGTTTTCTAATTTCTTTGGTGTGGACTTACTTAACGGTATTGCCCCATCCTCTTGCCAGTTGCCATCTATCGTCGCCCAAAGTACTTTTTTTTTTTTACATTTTCTCAACTTTTCGGTTTCCTCATAGTAGAGCAGAAATATTACTTCAAGAATATTAAAGAAGAGTTATAACATCGTCATAAATAGAAATTTTTATTGAACACTTTTTTAGCTTTTTTAAGAAAATGGCGATTAAGCATTACTGTAAATGCGAAATTTGAAGCACTTTTTTTCCCCCAGGAATCTATTGAGTTTTCGTTTATTCATTTACAGTCACTTGAAGCCCTTGTACACACACATGCAATAATGTATACAAATCGATGGAAATATGCACATTAACAGCGTGGGACATATTAAAAAAATACATTTGTCTAATTTTTTAAAAAACGAAGCGGGGTGGATTGAGACGGGGCTGCGTGAGGCGGGGCTGCGTGAGGCGGGGCTGCGTGAGGCGGGGCTGCGTGAGGCGGGGCGGCGTGAGGCGGGGCTGCGTGAGGCGGGGCTGCGTGAGGCGGGGCTGCGTGAGGCGGGGCGGCGTGAGGCGGGGCTGGCGGAGGCGGGGCTGCGTCGAGCGGGGCTGCGTGAAGCGGGGCGGCGTGCGGCGGGGTGGCGTGAGGAGCGGCGTGAGGTGGGGCGGCGTGAGGTGGGGCGGCGTGAGGCGGGGCTGCGTGAGGCGGGGATGCGTGAGGCGGGGCTGCGTGAGGCGGGGCTGCGTGAGGCGGGGCTGCGTGAGGCGGGGATGCGTGAGGCGGGGCTGCGTGAGGCGGGGCGGCGTGAGGCGGGGCTGCATGAGGGAGCGGCGTGAGGTGGGGCGGCGTGAGGGGGGCTGCGTGAGGCGGGGCAGCGTGAGGCGGGGCAGCGTGAGGCGGGGCAGCGTGAGGCGGGGCAGCGTGAGGCGGGGCAGCGTGAGGCGGGGCTGCGTGAGGCGGGGCGGCGTGAGGCGGGGCGGCGTGAGGCGGGGCGGCGTGAGGCGGGGCGGCGTGAGGCGGGGCGGCGTGAGGCGGGGCGGCGTGAGGCGGGGCGGCGTGAGGCGGGGAAGCGTGAGGCGGGGCTGCGTGAGGTGGGGCAGCGTGAGGCGGGGCGGCGTGAGGCGGGGCGGCGTGAGGCAGGGCGGCGTGAGGCGGGGTGGCGTGAGGCGGGGCGGCGTGAGGCGGGAGGCGTGAGGCGGGGCGGCGTGAGGCGGGGCGGGTGAGGCGGGGGGCGGGGGGGCGGGGAGGAGGCGGTTTTGAAAAATGTAGTATGAAGAATGTAGAAAAATGTCGAAAAGATGTAGCGTGAGGTTAGGCAGGATGCAGGAATTTGAGATGGATGGTGGCGGAGCAGGGCAAAGAAGACGGAGCGAGATAGTGAGGGGCGGAGCGAGGCGATGCAGGGCTGGGCGGGGCGAATAGGGAGGCACGGGCGATGGCGCATGCAGATAGAGTATCGCGGAGTGTTAATAAGATAAGGGCGACTGCTCCACTGCCGCGCGAGCCGCTCCAAGGGGCAGTCGTGCGCGACCGATGCAGATGTGATTACGCTCCAAATACTACGCTTCGTGCAATGCAGTCGAGGCTAGGGGCGGTGCGATACTTCCGCCATGAAGTGTTGATATGTTCGTTTTCGATATTATCGTTACTAGCAGTTTTACCGATAATAAAGTGGTTTTGATATTTACACTCCAGTGAGCATCATCTAGGTGTAACCATGCGTTCTTCCTCTAGTGAGTGGTAGCTCCGTACATCACTGCAGCGCCTCTGACCGGGAGGTCCTAGATTTGAGTTCCGACGGGGGTAGGATTTTCGACAGTGGTTTTTCAGCTAGGGCGAATTCAGTCGCTGTTTGGAGGAGAATTCTAGCGGCCGGCTGCTCTGATCGGTAGTTTTCCGTGGTTTCTCCGATCAACGCCAGGCGAATGCCGGAGCAGTACCCTAACAAACGGACCGCTCGCGATCGTTCCTTCCTCTTCCTTTTCCTATTCTCACCCCTTACACATACACACACACACACTTACACTAACATGCACTATACTATCACGTATTCCGGGAGACCGGTCGGGAGATTAGAGCTTGACCCGTCTGGGGCGGTGCCCCGCTGGTGAGAGAGTCCTGGTTAGGGGGAAACCCCGCTAGCCGACGGTAGGTTGGCGCCGGATCTCACCATCGAGGGAGGGATGACCACCGCCACCTCCCGGGGGAAACATACACTACACTTACGGTACTAATGACCTGTTGGCGACTTCGGAATCAGTAATCAACCAATCAAAATCGTACTTAACCCTTGCGATGCAGTCAGGTGATACGCTTTTCTTGGTTTATGTACTAGTGGACTCGACAATGCGGTGTCTTACCCTTCACATCTACTGGTCACGTGATTGGCAATCGAGTTTTACGCTACGCTCTGGAAAAATTCTAATAGATGAAAGACTTTCTCGCGAGTAGGGATTTGTTCTATGTTCTGGTTTGGACATGGTGGTCAAGTATACTACTGGTAAAACGTTCTCCCTCAAGTTTGAGCATGCGTTCGTTATGACACACATGCTCTTAGAGAAATTTGATTGACTTGTCCGAGGTAACGTTCAAGAAATATCCAGTGTTAAAATTCCGGCCGATATTTCACAATCGCAGGGGCAGAATATGCAGCCAAGACGCACGTAATACTTGACGATACGGCGGGTTGCCTAGTGCTTCTGTTCAGGGTCGCTTGACACGTAAGCGCGAATCATCAACGCTCCCAAATGTCCGATTTAATTCAAACTTCTCTTTAAATACTCCCAAAACTAATGTGTGAAAATGTCAGCGAAATCGGTAGAGTCGTTTTTGCACCCAAGTGCAACAGACATACGCACATTCCCGTTTATTTATATAGAGATGACCGATGTGCGTTTACGACCCAAATCGGCGCGTTAATTTGTTGCGCCCTTAATCTTATCGCATTATTTATCAACCCAACGCGTCTCTTCGCCTCTTGTCGAGCGTTGAGCGCGGAGTAGTATTTTACGTATGTCTGGTCTCGTCTGTCGGTTGTCAAGAGGACCGCCAGGTAGAATCTTCGCGTACGCGCCTCCTACTACGCGCTCCTGCGTCACTACACAGCGGCCAGCAATGGGAACGAATTAGGAAAGGGGTAGGGTTTGGGACACTTCACAGGAGTTGGACTAGCCCTTGTGAAGCAGCCAAACTCGTTTTTTAGAACAAATTTTACATGAGATTCGATGGGAATCGATGAGAATCGAACCCGGACCTCAGTGGTGAAAGGCTAGCAACTTTGCTATGAGCCACGAGCGTTAGAAGAGGAATTTGGTACCACTGTAGTGGTTGCACGTGAAGGAAGAAATCTTAGACGAGATAGAGAGCGTCAGTGGACACCCAAAAGTCTTCACTTCGAAATATTCCTACTGTCATATCGTGTGATTGTCGTCGCGATAAGCGTCTGATTGGAACCCTAAAAACACATTTTTTTGTATTCCAGCATTACGATCCGTATAAGCGACTTTTTATGTTGCAAAAAATCGTGCATAATCGGGCATTTTACGGCACAAATAATGACGTAATATATTTTACGGCATGTGTGGTTGCGTCATTATACATTCAGCCAAATGCAGCGGGAGAATCGGGGGAGGTGGAGGTAAACGGAACTGCCAACCATTATTTTCTCGTACAGATGTGAAATACCCGAGACGTCACAAGAAAGTTGTTTTACAAAATTAAGTTTAATTCTCTTATAAATTTATTATACTGTTATACAAAAAAGCGTATGCAACTCGTTTATAATGTTGCTTTATTGCATTCGTGCAAATTTGAAAACTCATGCAATAAAGCTTAACATTATAAACTAATTGCATAAACTACTATTTCAGAGTGTCCCTTCAACATTTTATTCTCACAAACCACCCATTGCTAGAAACTATTGTGAAATTCTTGTTTTGGTATGGCTCGCAACTTGCCGTCAAATTTCGCATTTTTTTCTTCTCGGTAGTCAATTCTATTTTGTTTCATGTCATTCATTCACGATTTATCTTCAGTTACCAAGACGTTTAGTATCTTAGAAATAGTATTGGCAGTGAAGTACATATTCTGGGGCATATCAAGCCAATATTTTTTCGGTATCTGACCTCGCTACTAGCACAGAAGTTTTCCAGTCACTCTGTTTATCTCCATCTCTCGAAAAATTGTATATACAAATTTTTAAAATTCCAATCTTGCAAGCAATTTATTGCTACGATATTTGCCCCTTTTCTATTGTTTTACCATCACAGTGACAGATGGTTGTGGTCTTCAGAATCACGATGGTCACTCCAACATCACCCAGACGTGCGGCTATCTTTGAATTGTTGAAAGAATTGTTTAGTTTGAGTTTATCCAAAAGCGTTATTTTCAAACAACATCACATATCTCTTTCAATTTGGGTGTTGGCGCCAAATGGTAAAATAATGGGTCAGGATAAACACTTCTTGACCTAGCAAATTTAAGAAACAATGATACTCTACATCGGCCCTACGAGAAACATAATCAGTAGAATGCTACTAGAAATCATTTTGAGGAGGATACGGGTATTATATGATGGAAAGATAAAAGCCAGTGGAGAACATCATTGTCCTGATAACCAGAATCTATCCGAACTACGAGACCTTAATTATTGTGCACTTCTCTCATAGAATAAAATAAAGAAAATCAACATACCGAAAAGGGTTAATTTTTACTTTTCTATGCAGGGGGTATCTAAAATTCAATATTATGTTATATGTTTCTTTTGTAATTTTTCAATATTTTGTTCGCAGAAACCTTTTGTGCGTATTCGAATAAGAATCAAGGGAAAATAAAATTATATGCTTATCTGTATGAAATTTAATTGTTTTAATAAATAATTAATTAAATGCATGTGGACAAAACAGTTACAATAATGGATACTAAATGGAATTGCAAACGTTAATTATTTTTCTCTGGTTGTGTTTTTTATTGCAGTATCAATTTATGGCGTCCAAATTATATTTGGTTTTAATTCTACATAAATTTGTTTTTGGAGAACAAAGAAAATTTACGTGTCATACCTTGTTTTGCTTTGTGAACAGCATGTGAGACTAGCATTCCGTGTTGCACGCGATCGCTCACAGAAATAAAATTTTCTTCTTAGTTCGAAAATTGTTGCAAAATTGTTTCATGTTCTTCACATTTTGTGCAACAGGACTGTAGAATGTATTAAATATATCATATACAATTTATTTTATTTATATAAAAATAGTAGTAGACACACATGATAATATTAGTAATTTAATAGTAGTATAAAAATATGTATGACACTTGTGGTAAAAGTGATTTTATTATGCTAGTAGGATTCCTCAACTCAGTCTATGGACCTCATATCGCAATCTTTCCTATTCGCAAAATAAAATGCCATTTTTACCACTCATATAATAAATATTATATTCACCTTAATGTATTGACATATCTAAGCATAATATTAAAGTTCCTTTCGAGAATATAATTTATTGCTTTAAAGAAACCGATGCACATCGTAAAACATGTTTCTACACCTTGAATGTCTTTACACATTTTCATTTATTTAATTTAAGAAATGTTAGGAATTTTTGTTTATCACAGATCCTTCTTTTTTACAAGACAAGATACACAGTAAAGTAAATATACAGTATAAATATACAGTAAATATACAGTGTAAATATACAGTATAAATATACAGTATAAGATATACAGTACAGTAAATGTAACTTCATTTTCTGTGCACGTCTTCTAGAATTCAGTGGGAAATACAATTATTCGAATTATCGTTTCCATGGTGTCGTGGCAGAAAGTATTATTCCGAAGTACAACATGGATAAGAGTCAAAATTTATTGCCTTTTATCCTTGAAAATAGATTTTATTACATGGGAGCTTTTTTTTCAAAATTTAAGTAGTATATGACTTAGTGTAGGGTTCACAGAATTTTGAAAATGTGCGCACAATTCACTTTTCCCCATAGCACGTCATACGCAGTTTTAACTGTTTTTTACGTAAAATAAATAAATAAATAAATAAACAGTAAATTATAGTCCAAGATTCGATAATTGTTTGTAAGCGAAACGTGGGAAGTAGAATAGACGAGGTTCCACATTGCTACCATATTATTACTTTGATCACATGAAATTTTTTGTTTGAATCTCTAAGTTGTCATTTTGAAAAAAAATATTTTTAATTAGAAATGTATTGGATTGTTTCAAATTAAAAGAAAAAAATATACTCAGTTTAGTGTCTCACGTTATTGGCCAATTTTTCTTTCTTTCCAAATCAAAATCATATTCATCAATTTTTTCCGTCTTTTAAAACTAAAATATTTCGAAAAAAAACTTAACATAAATCACTGAGCGCTGCACGCGGCTGCTCGTGCAAGCGCCTATGGGACGCCTGCGGGAGGGTTAATGGCGCGATAAGGAGTGCACACCCAGTTGGATACATTCAAGGTCATGAATGAGACATGTATTTGTGTAATGTGCAAGAGATATATGAATGAACGCAAAGATTTATTTTAGCACTGTTATTTACGTCATATCATCATTACATCATTCAAATGTTCAATGTAGTGATCAAATGTTGTATTTCCTACGATTGGGGTTAAATGTTACCAGCGTTTCAGTTTATGGGGAAAATGGATTACTACCTATTATTTTACAATATTTATAATTCCAACATAATTTGTGGAAAAACACTTTGGTTTTTAATCATACGGACAAGCGGAAGTTCAGAACAGTTACACGAGGAGAGAGGCAGTTCAGGCATACTGGATCGCTCTATAGTTTTAATCCGTGGCCATCCATGTTATCCAATTGCCAGTGCCACCGAGTTGTGATAAATACTACAGACAAGGCGATGCAGTATGTGCGGTGATATGTTTTTCTTTCGATTGATTGATTGTTAGTGATTCCTGGAGCGTCAACTACTTAGATCATTAGTCCCATAAGTGTAGCGCATGATTTTTTCCTCGGGAGATTGTGGTGATTTTCCTCCGCTGGATGGCGGGATCCGGCGCCGACCTACTGTCAGCTAGCGGGCTTTCTCCTAACCAGAACACTCCCACCAGCGAGGCAGCGCCCCAATTATGTGGATTATGTCGACCACAGCAGCTAACTGAGACATGGTCGCGTGAAAAACGTGCTCGGTGCTGACGGCTAAGCGGGCGAGCTTAATCATTCTAATCTTCGCCATGTTCAATTTGGGGGACATTTTATGCGTTCTCAGTCTGTAGACTGCCATTACTAAGCTGTGTGAAGCAGTTCTCAACTGTTGGTTGTACATGAGGAGCGTAATATGTTACACTCGACACTGCGTCACGCATTGTATCCAAAGCAGCTGTGTTTTCTCTAATGTGTAATAATTCGATATTTTATGTGTAGAAATTTGTCATTTAATGTTTCATTTATTATGTATTTTACCAGTTCAAAACCGTTATTTCATATGCGAAGTACTATAATAAAACAGGTCATTCACATGTTCAAACAAAAGTAAATGTATGTTCATTATTATTAAATTTGTGGTGTTGGATTGCTTTCATTGTCTGTGCCACTGGGGAGGTAGGGATTACTACCAAAAACACAATATTTTATTCAGAGTCCACAAGCTGACGGGTAGTCATTGTTATCAATAATATTAAAGGACGGATGATAATTACTTTAAATTCTTTATTCAATTCGTTCCGCTGAGGATACACACAAGTAGGTTAGTTGGGCAATGTAGTTGAACATTAAAAATAATACTAAGAATTTTGAAGTTATTTGATTTATGTTTATAGATGATATGTAAAGAATGCACTATTGCAGTGGAAAGCCCAGTATGGGATTGCAGGCAATCACATTATTTTTTGTGCATATATTTTTAACAAATGTCAAACAAATAGGTGGCAAAAGGTGGCGGATCGAAATATGAGAACAAAAGTTTGGAAATTTAAATGACATTGGAAGTTCATTCTTTTTTATATTGCCTTCATATTTAGTAAACAATTAAAAGAGATTCTATGGGGTTCATAGGCATGATTTTTTTAGTGTACGAATTTCAACTTGTAAAACGCGTATAAAATTCTTTCCGCATCATAATTTTTTGTTGTAATATAAATATTTATTTGCATAGCCCGCGAAATGTTAAAAAATAGGCAGCAATGACTGTACAGAAATGTTTGCGTTACGTGCCTTCAGAGGCGATTCTGCTTACAGTTTATTTTTTGGACACACGCATGCGTCCGTCTTCGCGATTTACACCTACGCATGTAGCACGTTCCTTGTATGTACAAGCGTGGTGCGTAGATAAATCGTGTCACACGCACTTCATGAAAATGATCACGCAGCTAAAATGTTCAGGTTTAATCTGAACCAAATATATTTTGTTAGAAAACAGTATGCTGTAACGTAATTTATTCTTGCATCTAGAACACTGTAGACATGCACATTTATGAGTGTTATACGTAAAATGTTATGATCCTTGTTAGTGATGAATAATCATTGTGCAGCGACTATGTTAGTTAAAAAAAAGCCATTTTTTTAGACTACGGAAGCACGCATTTTATTCAACTATCACGCACCGGTAGCTGTAGAGGTAGCTCAGTGCATCAACTGATGTCACTGCAGCGCCTCTGACTGGGAGGTCCTAGGTTCGAGTCCTGACGGCGGCAGAATTTTCGACACTAGCTTTTCAGCTAGGTCGAATTCAGTCGCTGTCTGGAGGAGAATTCTAGCGGCCGGCTGCTCTGATCGGCAGTTTCCCGTGGTTTCTCCGATCAACACCAGGCGAATGCCGGAGCAGTACGCTAACAAACGGGCCACGGACCGCGCGCGATCTATCCTTCCTCTTCCTTGTCCTATCCTCTCCTCTTACACATACACTTACACTACCATGCACCACACTATCACATATTCCGGGAGACGGGTCGGGAGCTTAGAGCTTGTCCCGACTGGGGCGGTGTCCCACTGGTGGGAGAGTCCTGGTTAGGGGGAAACCCCCACTAGCCGACGGTAGGCCGGCGCCGGATCTCGCCATCCGGCGGGAGAAGATCACCGCTATCTCCCGAGAAAAAAAACATGCACTAAACTAACGGGTCTAATGACCGAAGCAGTTGACGCGCCCAGAAACACAAAAAAATCAATCAATCAATATATCAGCTATCACGCTCAACCACTGGCGCTCCATACTAGCTCACAACGTTGTTTTTCATTTACTAAAACAATTTTTGACGATCGTGTTCGTGATTTTCTACTTTTTACTTTCAGGTTCGTAAGTTACTGCACAAATAAGGGTGGTATTTGCAGTTGTCACTTCATATGAAGAGTTGTTTGGAGAGACAAAGTCCCAGAGATGTATTCCTGGAACATCCTGGTAGTTTTAGTAACTTATAATCGCTTAGCGTTTCTTAGCACTAGTTAGCATTAATCCTAACTTGTTAAAATTGTTTCGTGCTGTATTGCATAGAATAATAACGTTTGTTAATGGAAACCGTTCATTATATGATGAGATCCTGCAACCCAAATGTAAACGTTTTATTTATTAGTGTTAATGTGAAGGGTAACTGAGATTTTAACACAATACGTATGCGGAAAATTGCCTGAAAATATTGAGGTAACACGTGTTGTATTTACTCTGAAAGTTTATTTTCCATTAGGTAAGGAATATGTGTTCACGTAAAATTACCATTAAAATGATGAACTCATTAAGTGAGTAGTGTGATTTTAAATTATATATTTCGTACGTATACAATTTATAACAAACCGGATATTATGTTTTTACCCTTGAACATAATTTTAAAGCTTAATAAGAAAACGTTTTATATTAGAATTGGTGCTTCAAAACTCTTTGGCGTGCGTGAGCTCTAAATATAACATGATTTTTCCTGAACACATTTCCGTAAACAAGTTAGCTACGAAGTTATTAGCTCAAATGATTTAATTTACGTACGAATGTGTCAATCACGTTATAATCAAATTAGAGACTGTTTTTTTCGTCAGTTCCCTAGTTTTCATGTTTGCCGAAAAAGAGCCAGTGATTTTGTAGCGTGGTGTCATCTCGGACCTTTTGTTGCAGCTGCAGAATTAGAATCAAGGGGCGCTATGGGGGCGTAATCTTCTGTGCCAGGTCGCACACTGAGTTGTGTATACACTTAAGCTCATCTTATAACGTTCCAATAATGTCGGAAAATCATTCCCTCCCAAACTATATGCTACAATATTTCGGGGAACAGTTTACGTCCTGCTGGTACTTTTGATCCAAGCTTGAGTCGTCCTTTAGGCGCCGCCTTTTTGTATTCGTTTTGCATCCACAGCCACCGCCATCACAGCCACCACTTCTACGGTCCATGTTTTTCATTCCTTACTTCTTCGTCACTGTCCCCACCGCTGTAATTTTCTCTCTTGCTTCAGTAGTACTTTTCTGATTGACTCCGATTCATCATCACCCTTTACCAGCTCACTCCTAGCTCTAATCCTGTGCCTACTAAGACTTTTGTATTGATATCTTTATTTTCGAAGAGCCTACTTGAAGAGCGCCTTTGGCGGCACAAGCGACCACGCGACTCAACAGGTAGACAAGACAAACAGTATCATGTTTTAGAGGGTGCCCAAAGGGGCCTCGCCACGTGTTTGCATCCTCATACGAGGTACTCCGCAGCTTGTTTGCGATTCCAGCAGCGCTGCGGCGGCGCTGGCGAAGGCTGCGGCGACGGCAGCGGGGAATCACGGGGTGGATGCGGGTGAGGGGACGGGAGAAGGGGTGGGTGAGGGGGCGGGTGAGGTGCGGGTGAGGTGCGGGTGAGGTGCGGGTGAGGGGGCGGGTGAGGGGGCGGGTGAGGGGCGGGTGAGAGGGTGGGTGAGGGGGTGGGTGAGGGGGCGGGTGAGGAGCGGGTGAGGGCGGTGAGGCCGGGTGAGGGGCGGTGACGGGGAGGAAACAGTGGAAGGGGATGGAGAGGGGGAGGGGAGGACGGCTGCCCTTGCGGAGCGTCCCCGACGCCTCATCAGGCCGGCGGAAACCTATTACGGCGCGAGGACTTGCCGCTCGCGCCCGCGTCCGCCCCCGCCCGCCATGATCGATATTGCCTGCAGGAATGCGTCATTAGCGAGGCGCCCGGTGCCGGCACAGCCCCCGCCCCGGCCCCCCCGCCATCCGCCCAGCACCGCCCCGCGCTCCGCCGCCATTCTCCGGCTCCTGGTCCCCACCCCGCCCAGCCCCGCCTCCCTGGCCCCCAGCCTCCAGCGCCTCATCTCCGGCCCACGCCCCGCCCCGGCCGCCCCGCGCCCTGCCTCACCCCACACCCAGTCACCGTGCCAATGCCTCGCTCCCCGCCCGCCCTCTTCCCCTGTATTTAAATAGGTGGCATGAAGGGTTGAAAAACTGCCTTAATTGCTTGTCCTTATAGTTTGAAAGGTGGCATATTGGATTAAAACGATTAAATATTAAATATTAAAAACAATTAAAACGATGGTCTGTGGAGCTGGACATAATCAAGAGAAATTAGGAGCCCTTGGTATTCGGTTTATTCTTTTGACGAACTGATATATTTTCTTGATCAGAAGGATTGACAGTTGGCATATTAAAGGTGGTAAGACTTTTTCTTGTCCTTATAGTTTGAGGGTCTTGATCAGGTAGCATTCTGTGACTTAAATTAACATGACATACTGTGCTACTGGGAATAATCGAGAGAAATTGGTGGCAGAACGATAGATATCCTTCTCCTGAAAATACAAGAATTAGTACTATCATTCGTAACCAGTTGTTTAAAAAGTAAAGATCACTCCTTTGGTATTTGTTATTTCGTTGATTATGAACTGACATATGATTTTCATGGTGAATTGTGTACCTGGTACACGTAGATTCTATTTGGGTGTGAAAGGATTTTCTTGGCCAGCAAACAAAGAAATATGACAATAAAGGGCAGAACTTCGTTTTCCGCCCAGCAGCTGCAAGCTCTGACGATGATCGCTACGCGATCGAAAAGATCTTAAGACGAAATATAAATTTGATACCAGACAACCTCTGTTTATTTATTGTGAAATAATAAGGTATCTATATCACCAACATTCTAATTAATAAAGAAATATGATTATATGTGTCCAGTTGAAATAGTAAAAATTCCGTTTATTGAGATTGTCTTCGTTGATTATCACGGTAAGACGATCTTCCAGTTTAAATTGGTGATTTGAATCGATCTATCATAATTATATGGACGTTTGTACTACCTGTTTAATGATTTCTTGATTGTAAATGGCGTGATTACATTCAATTGAATCAAAATCGATGATGTCCTCTGACCTGAACGCTAGTAATCGATCTCTCTAAATGTGATGCAGAATGTCACTTCAGTAGTTAGTGCATCCAAACTTGTTGATTTAGCAATTTATTCTACAAACAGGTGGGAAAATGGAAACGTAAATAGTAAGTTTTTGTTTTGAGCACTTCCCTCGTCACACTGTTATTACAGAATGAAAGAAATGTGATAAAATAGTTCTTCTCAAATATCAAATGCACACCACATATTTTAAATATGAAAAGGCCTTTATTCTAAAACTATTCATTTTTTATAAGAGTTTGCGAAACCTTTGTTTCGGCATAGAAATTGGATACGTCAAATGGATTCATTCTCAATGGTATATAGTTTTAAACCGTAATTTTATCATCAGGGATAGGATTCCGATGATTCCTTTTCATTTGTGGATTCAAGACGTAGTTAACGTTTAAATGAATGTTTATCATGAGATATAGGTGACAGAAATATATAGTTATTGGGTCTTTTCTGCGATTTCTGAATTTTTAGGTCTTTTTTTGTCCTTTGCCGAGATTCGTTTTCTTATTCTTTTTGTTACTGAATGTTTACTGAATTTACAATGAAACACTAAAACAAAGATTTTTCGTATCTTCAGTTCATGACGAAATTCACTACGGCAGTGTACTGTCTCTCAAATTCTCAAAATAACCCATATCTTCAGTAACTTCCTCGACCTTTCAAACCTGATGGTTAAACGATCGGAGCTAAAGATTACATTTCCTCCTAAAATAACGAATTTATATTAAATATAATTTTATATCAAGACATTTTATTTAAAATTGTAAAATTCATCGAATAAGTAAACATTTTCATACACATATTTGAATATATAAAAAATTAGGTAATTTCCCATTTTAAAAGTAATTTTATAAGTCATTTTCAAAGCATTTTAGGTCACGAGAATTCAAGCCCCGTTCATCACCTTATTTTCATTAAAATTTTAATATTAATTTTTATTTTTCCTTCGTTTAAACGCCTTACAATGTGTGGTACATTTTTTAAAACAAAATCTGGAATATCAACACACTTTCTCTTTTGAGATTATTGCTGTATTTTAATAGAAAGGAAAACAATCAATAAATGATGCAGCACGATACCTGGAACAAACATCTTGAAATTGCTCTTATTGACGATTCAACATTCGAGAGACCAAAAAATTGAAATTCTTTCTATCTAAATATAAATGCAATATCAGATACTTATTTCACAAAGAAAACGGCGAAGGAACCTTAGTCACAAAGGAAGATTTTAGAACTTTATTGTGTTTAGAGTTAGACATTTGCGTATACGAGAGAATAGCCAAAGCCAGGGTAATTAACAATGAGAACTAGCAGCAATTAAAGTAGCCTCCATCTCTGCTTTGCCCATTTACTTAGAGTTTATCGCAGCTACTCGACAACCACTCGTGTCGCTTTCCGAGATGAGACAACTTTACGTCCAAGTGTTTACCTGTAACTACAGGACGCACTTAGCTAATGTAACGGGTGATGGAGCTTTGGTTAACGAGAATAAGAGTTAATCCTACAATCTGGCCATGTAGTATTTATTATTCTTGCCTAAGCAGTCTCCACGAGCTTTGAAGAAAAATATAGCTTTCTGTATTTCACGAGGATTCTCTCCTGATACTGAACATCGCAGAAAAAATTAAATTGTCCACAGCCAAAACTTTTACCAACGCAAGTTTGTTAATGCTTTTATCCTAAGCAAATAAATTGAAATTACAGACCATTGAAAAAAGCACAATTTTTGAAATAATTTAATGCCGGCAACCCAGTAATAACTGTTACCTGGAATAAATGGTCAGTAATTTGAAAAAAGAAAACATTACATCCAAGACTATTCTTATGTGTTAACATATAATGTCGACAGGCGTGAAGTTTGTTATTTTATAATTTTCAATATAGTACTAGTGAGAACCCGTCAAAATTTGACGGTGAGATCTGCGATAAATGTAAAGTACTGTACCCAGACTAATGTTCACAATATAATGCATTGTTTGGATCTTGAAGGTATAACGAAGATATTCTGTGATGAGTTCCCAAAATTTTGAACACGTATTGCCCATGACCAGGTGGCAATGCAATATCGGTACAAAAGATATAGCTTTATTACACTGAAGGATATTATTTCTAAAGTTTTTTGATGTCATCATCTCTTATAAACAACTGTTTGATTTCTTCTGGCATATTGCTCGAAGGTATACTTATTTTCCCATTTAAGCAACACACAGTAAATCGTTTGTAGAATGTATCTCACGTGGAAAGTACAAAGCAGAACAAAACTGACATTTCATAGACAATGACCCAATAGAAAACGAAATGACTTCACTATCACGACACCCACGCTGACTTTCTCTCTCCCTGCGTCCAGTTAATGTACGTTTGCGTCTTTTGGGGCGCGTGGACAACAATTCGGAATTCGACATAACCTGTAAACAACTTCACTGCTTCAGTACAACCGAGCAAAATCCACTGTGCGAATGTTCTCTACAAAATACACCAAGAAGCAAATACATGAAACTTCAACACCACAATGCAATTATTACACTGAAACAAAACCTTGACGAATTGTAAACAAATCTCAACAATCAAAACACAACATCAAGCAGCGTGGACTCATACCTATGGACTCATGTATATCGATTTTGAAACTGACCCCCTTTGAAAGAAAATAATTGACTATTGATAAGCGTACCATTAAGGAATTATTTAATTAATTAATTTACATAGTAAATGTTGGTTAAACAACACAAACAATGTCTGATAACACATCTAGGGATCATATTCTTTCATTTAAAAGAAAAAATACAACAATCGGTTCAGTAGAAGCTCTAAACAAAGCCCTGGTAGAATACCTTATTTTTTAAATATGTAGATAGTTTAGTATATTTCAAATTTCAATATCCCTATTATAAGCGATGGCATCGATTAGTGGCATTGATCGAGGGAAAGGGTATAGACGAATAAGGCGGTGAAAAGTGTCCCCAAACCAAATCGATAATCGTGATGCTCATTTGAAAAAGAATTCAAAATGACGTAAATTCACAAAAAATCAGCCTCCTGTCAATTGTCAGTCAATTGTCTAAGTAATTAATTCACATTAGAAGTAAGAAAGGGAGGTCCGAATCTCCCAATTGTAAGCCTTCGAGAACGAAAAATCTGGAGCTATAAAACGTGTTACGAGAGGCGTTATTTTGAACCAGCAATAACTTTTCAATTCATACAATGCATTTACTTACTATTTATTTCAATGTATCATTGGCATATTCTTAATAATTATTTAAGAAATGGCCGTAATATCAATGGTCAAATTTTGTAACGAAACGAGCTAAAATAGAATTGGCCAAAAGAAACTTCAAAGTTACGTTATATTTTTTTTTCTGCATCAACAAAGAGGTTAAATCTATTATGGATATTTGCATATCGCACGGGAAATAGACTGTAAACGTGCATGGATAAAATCTCAGACCATGACGAGATATCAAAGTGAATGTCCCTGTAACATGCAACAACCCGACTTCCTGTTTTGTAGGTGTTAACTAGTCTTTCCTGTTCACTCTTAAGAGCTTATTCACGCAGTTAACGCAGGCAATATACGGCCTGCTAATTCTTATTAAGATAGTTGGACTAAGTTGGCGAAAATATTTGTCTCACGCAAATCCTTCCAAAGATTGATTGTGATCCCTAATGATAAATGAGAAATTAAAAATATTCTTCACACTACTATGAATCTTCTTCTTCTTCTTCTTCTTCTTCTTCTTGCGAATAAGCCCAATTGGCACGACGCAAAGTATTCAGATTATCCTTTCTTTGTGCCCATACTTCTTTCATCCTTCGGCTGTGCGCCTTTTTTATTTTTTCGGTCCAAAATTTTCCTGTTTTACACTTTTCTTCCAAATCAATCCGCCATGACTGCACTTTAGATCTAAATGTGTTGCTATTTTAGGTGTCTTCTTCTGTGATCTCTGATAATTTAAGGTCATTTTTAATTTTCTGGATCCATTTTATAGTGTCAGGTGCTGCTTAACTTCTATTCTCATAAAATTAAAGAATATAATAATAATAATAATAATAATAATAATTATTATTATATTACGTTCACTTAGTTTAGAGAATGTGTTGTAATGTTCTCGCAAAGAATCGATGTGGAAATGTTGTCGTAATTGCTCATTTTGGAGGTCGTGATACCGAAAAAGTGTTGATTTTTTTTTCAAAAGACTCTTGTAACTGTCCGTCTGTCTGCGGAAAACACGAGCGCCGAAAGCGTTAAAAGGATTTTCTCCAACAACCATGAATCCTTAATCGATTTGGCCGCACTCGAGATCTTACATATTTGACACAAATCTTAATAATTGGAAGCACTTTACATGAAGCTCGAGGACATATTCAAAATGTCCTTAAAATTGCTTTATTTTTATTTAATTTTTTTTCTAATACAGCAAAGTGCGCTTACAAAAATTGCCCTGGTCCTTCAATCCCCTAAAATTTCGCACGGTCATCGGCCGATTATACAGAACAGCTCAGGGAAAACTCGTAAACCATATAGAGGAGCGGTCGACTTACGAACTCTATTCCGACAGGCATTACAAACTCACGGATGTTATATATATATATATATATATATATATATATATATATATATATATATATATAAAAGTGACGTCACGGGGTTATACGAACCGTAACGCACATATATATATATATATATATATATTTGACGTCACGGTTATACGAACCCGTAACGCCACCATAAGCCACTAGAAAAGACCAGAGAACTGAGAAATAGGGTACGAGGCGGAGCGATGGTCCGAGAAGGCGACATCTACCCGCAGGTTTTCGCACTCCTATGTCCAAAGTTAGCGGATAATATTTTCTCGAGAGGGCGCGGAGGAGAAAATTCACCCCTCCAGAAATTTTTCCCCAGGCGGAGTTGCATAAATACCGTGACGCACTTCGGTAGAGCTCTCTTACGACTTCGACAGCGACGGCGACTCAACTAGATTCTTCAGCGGTAGTAATTGGTTAGTGCAGGAGTATAATTTTACTTGCTTTAGTAAAGCTGATTTAAGAAACGCGGTGATAAGTGATAGAATTCAGAAGCAAAGTGCATGCAAAGCATTTACACTAACATTACGCGAGTAAGCAAGCGTTGTGACTGCTCGAACTTAAAATAGTTTCATCATCGAAGTAAATTCGCGCAGAAGGACTCTGAACGAAATCCAGTATTTAATTTTGTACGCCACGACCACGCACGCTCAAAGTGTGGTATGTCGGCCGAGTGCTAGAAGTAGTCAATTCAAGCACGTTAGTTATCTAAAACTGGAAGCGCGAGCAACGGGTACGCGGCAGGCGGCAGAAGGACGACTCCAACACTCAAGCGTAGGCGAGAAAGACTTGGACCAATCCGTCTATGGTACGAGCCCGAGGACGAGAGAAAGGTTTGGAATTTGGACGTGTGGCGCCCATCCTGAGATCGAGCGAAAGAAGAGGTGTGACCGCGGGACATCGGACCAGTCGAGTGACGTGGCGAGGACTGCGAGCGACCGAACACCCCAAGGTTAACTGACGGCGAGCGGGAAGGAAATGTCGAGGTAAAGAACTGGCAACTTCTATGCGGCAATTTGTTAGGAAACAGTGTAGCTTTAAACACCAGGCGTAGCGTCCTAAATAGGTGAAAGTTACAAATAGTTACTGGGGAAATATTTCGAACGTATGAGCGGCAGTTTTGATTTCATTCGCTGTACGCACCAGTAAATTCGTTTGAATGCCATACCTTGTACAACTTTTCTAAAGTAAATTATAATTGTTCATGTAATGTAAAAGTAATCTTATTGAAAGTATTGTTTCCATTGTATGATGTCAGGAATAATCAGTTGCTATAATTTTGTAAAGGGTACGATTTAGTAACGTGTGTGTCACGTTTATTCTTGTGCTAGAGTTAACAGCGTTGTAATAAATGCGCAGCTCAAGGCTGACCTCTGTGAAGTCTATAATAGAATAATTGTAGAGAATCACTTAAAGGGCCGTGCACGGAGAAAATTTTAGATTAACCACAGTTAAATGAGGTACACGAAATAATTGAGAAGGAGGTCAAAGCAAAAGTATTGTAAATAGTGCGTATTGAAGTAATCAGGCAGTCAAGGTGACGCCTATACATTCTATTATGGTTGTGTTATTTCTGTTCTTTTTGTTTCTGTTTTCTTTGCAGTGACCATCTACGTAAAATACATACTTATTGTATATTTGTGCCACTGTGTAATTTGTTTACTGAATATATGCTCATTATACCAGAATTTTTATATAATTCATTGTGTCAAGGGTTCAGACCTTTCTCATACCCGAAAGATCCTGCTTCCTGAGAATTCAAAGCTCGCTTCACGAGCATTCATAGTTTCACGCTTCATCGCCACCGGCTGGAAGGTAGTAGGTGGGCGTGTTATAATATATATATATATATATATATATATATATATATATATATATATATATATATATATATATATATGAAACGTCTGGATCCCTCCGGCAACGAATAAGCAATTCCTCAGTCATCGCCACCAACCGACAGTGAGGCATTACTTCATTATTGCATCTACCGATGAAAACTGCTAAAAGCAGGTAGTAATAAAATGCTATTGTTATATGGTTATAGAAACTGCTATAAGCGGTCAGTGTGAACAAAATAATAATAATAATAATAATAATAATAACAATAATAATAATAATAAATAACAAAAGTAATTCATTCAAATAATTCCCAAACACATAGTTGATGTAAAGCAAAACTAACAAAAAAGTGCTGTTGAGAAAGTGTACAAAGCATCTGCGTTAGGTGTGAAGTGTCCACTTATAACTTCATATAAGAGGTATATTTAAAGAGTGTAAGAACTCTCTGCCGAAGAGCAACCACTCTTGAGAGATAAAAGTAACTATAAATGTCGTATAAGATGTCGGAATCCTGTCTTTCTAGGTATACACTTCATATAAAAAGGGCCATGATAATTGAGAAGAAAATGTAAAATCCTTTTTCTATACTTGTATATATGGAGTAGTTTATATGTTTTATAGAGATAGGTAGGAAACGCTGCAAAAAGAATAGATGTAGTTATTATGATGGAAAAAACGTTTTGAGAGTTCCTGATATGAGAACAAATATTTGTTTCAATATTGTATTTTAATGTATTTACTTTAGCAAAAACTACTTTTATATTATTCAAAAAGTTTATCTGGCCGTGTGTCCGTCTGTACACATCATTAGCGACTAAATCTCATACTAATTTGCTATAAAATGAATATTACAATAAAACTCAATATTACAACAAATCTAACGAAATCGAGGCAAAACGAACTTTAATCGGATTATTTATGTTGCATACGCACGTTAGATAAAAACCTTAGAAAATTTTCAAAATGTTTTAAAAACTGGCTCTAATTTTATCTTTAAAAGGTTGAAAATAGCCTATAAATATGCTTATATACATGGTAGAGGTTCCATTTCTTTAAGGAGTTTGGAATTTCAAACAAATTGCAAAAGTTTAAGGTTCCATCCTACTACTTTGTTGAATACGTATTTTATTCAATGAAATCTATTATTCAAAATTAAAACTTTAAATGATGTTGAGGATCACTTTATTTTCAAAATAATCATAGATTTGAGTTAAATCGTGACAATTTTACAAAAATACCTAAACAAGATTTTCTGAATAAGTCGGCGGATTTATATTTGAGGTAGGAATAATGCGAATCACTTGTTCCAAAAAGCACACAACGAGTTCCAATTTTTAGAGCAGCAAAATAATTACTTCTGTAGTTTCATATCTCGAGAAATTATTTTATTAGAATGCTGCAAAATGAAATATCAGATTTAATTCTCACTATCAGAGTGTGATTCAAATTTTTTACTTAAAGTGGTAGATCTTAACTCTATTGCAACCAGCACTGTCCACAACACTCAGACAACTATAATTCTTAAAGTAAAAGTGTTAATCATGATCGATGTTATAAGAACGACATTCTACATTTACGAACTACATTAGCTTGTTTTTGTGGCAGTAAAAATTACAAGGAGCCATCAAAAATACGTACAAGATGTAAAGAACAATAAAATTTGAGGGTCTGCAATTTTTTTCAGAGTTTTCTGCCTCACATGTAAATGGTTTACATATTTCAATAAATAAATACATAAATAAATAAATAAACAAACAAACAAACAAACAAACAAACAAACAAACAAACAAACAAACAAAAAATAAATAAATAAATAAATAAACAAACAAACAAACAAACAAATAAATAAATAAATAAATAAATAAATAAATAAATACAGGAAAAAATAAAGAAAGAGAAAGAAAGATAAGAGTTGGCTTACAACTTTTCAGATTTTTTACACATAGTAAAATGTATCTCATTTTTCCTTCCTTCATTTCGTATGACAGAGGCTGGATGAACTATACATCTTTATTATGCTTCTCTCCAACATTGGTGCCAACGTTTCACAATCTTTTTCAGTCGCCTTGTCCTGTGTAAACATCTCGTCCAAAAGCTCTCCGAGCGCCCGTGACAAATGAAAGCGAGCCGCTCAAGGGCGATTAGTGTGCGGGAGTCCGTCCGGCGACTGTCGAACATCACAAGACGTGGGCGAATGGCGTGGGGGAGGGGAGCTGTGGGTGCAGCGAGCGTCTGCTTCGCTCGTCTTACGCAGGGGGATTAAGGCGGACCGGGGCTCCTTGAGAATATAGCGCCGACAGCGCCGAGACGGCACGGTGGGCAGATCTATAGTCCGGCAAGTTAAAGACGATACTGCGGAACAGAGTTTTAGAATCAGGCACGTTGCTGCGGGGAGAGCTAAGGGGCTAAAGTTCTTCAAAGGAAAAAATAATTCTGCTGCATGTTGTGGTCAATTAATAGTTATGTCTTTTGGCAAATTAATGTTAAGGAAACTAATTTTACGGTTACAGTTGGTGGTGCAGGGGCTGCGAACAACTGTGCGCAAGTTTGCAGACACCAGGGCTGTAGGTTCAAATTCCCCTCATTGTACGGGTGTATCTATTAAGTTGGCGACATGGAGGCATTCTCTGTTCCTCACGAGTCACTTCTAAAATTTAATCTTTTCAAATTTCTTGCACTTAGGGTAAGTTATGTACTTGAGATTTTGTGCGCAACGAGAAATTGGCTCTCTAATCGGACGTCAGATGTTCGGAAGCTCCGAAATGGACCCACGGACTATCACGGTTCATTATGTTTGTGTGGGACCAACCCAAGGGCTAACTCGGCAAGATGTTTGGGGAGGAATGTGGGGCCATTCAGTAGATAAACTCGATTTGTTTTGGTTTGGTTTTTCGTGTTTCCGGGCGCGTCAACTGCTTCGGTCATTAGTCCCGTTAGTGTAGTGCATGTGTTTTCTCGGGAGATGGCGGTGATCTTCCCCCGCTAGTTGGCGAGATCCGGCGCCGACCTAGCGTCGGCTAGCGGGGTTTCCCCCTAACCAGGACTCTCCCACCAGCGGGGCACCGTCCCAGTCGGGACAAGCTCTAAGCACCCGACCGGTCTCCCAAAATATGTGGTAGTGTAGTGCATGTTACTGTGTGTGCGTAAGGGGATAGGATAGGACAAGGAAGTGGAAGGAAAGATCGTGCGCGGTCCGTGGCCCGCTTGGTAGGGTACTGCTTCGGCATTCGCCTGGTGTTGATCGGAGAAACCACGGAAAACTACCGATCAGAGCGGCCGGCCGCTAGAATTCTCCTCCAGGCAACGACTGAATTCGACCTAGCTGAAAAGCTAATGTCGAAAATCCTGCCGCCGTGGAGAGTGGGAACCTAGAACCTCCCGGTCAGAGGCGCTGCAGTGACATTAGGAGATAAACTCGGGAGGCGCTGGGACACCGAGAAGGGCACGTAAGGTAGACGATTGCAGGAATGACGGGTGATAAACCGAAAGGAATTTCTACTTCAAATTAAGGGGATATTTACACTTGCCTTCATCTTACATATCTCAAATATAGTATAGTTTTCCTTTAGGTCTTGTTGAGGTAGAAAAATATTAATATTTAGTAATCGCTGTTTGCGAAATAATAGATAATATCTAAGTTAAATTTTGAGTATAATGAATATTTATTTGCGGGCTACTCCGGAAAAAAGAACAGACTACAGTAGTAGATAGATTTGAAATTTTAAATTTCTCGCATATCTTTCACGCAGAATAGAGAAAGAGCGGAAAAGCTCCCGAAAAAACGGAGAATTTACTAAAAACGGTTAACACCGGACCCTGGTAACAAAAATGTAGATAAATCTTGTTCACATGTGTGGTAAATTACTTCCTCGAACACTTGCTCAGTAAGAATCCATGTTTTGTGGGTCCGTAATTCCCAAAAATCGATTGACGGCGAAATATCTGTCAGTCTGTGGACAGCGCTCGCGCCTAAACCGTTTAGATGATTTTCACTGAAACCGTTTTTTCACTGAAAAAACAAAATATCCGTTTCAAACTCGAGAAGTCTCAATATTTTCAAAATTTTCTCAAAAATGGCTCCAAATGATTTTATTAATCTTTGTCCTCAAATAGCGCAAATAACTGTTTAAAGTGGCACAGGTCTCCTTGGTTTCTCAAAATTTGCGAAAGTTCATTATTTTGTAAGGCGTCATCCTCCAAACACAATATTGTAGATAGAGATTTTTTTCTTTAAAAAACTGTTCAAAGATAGAATCTGAAGTAAGACCATGTGCAATTTTTCAATAATGTGAGTAGCCTTCGCATAATTTTGCGTGAAATGTAATATTCTCATAAACGGCTCAATTTTGTTTCTTTAAATAAGGCCATGTGCAATTTTTTGCATGTATCACTTGTACATCGAATTGTAGGTATTCCTAGAAATGTATGAAACTGGCAGTGATCCCATTTTGTGCGAACTCTGTATTTTCGAAAATTGCAAATAATCAACATTGCAAATACAGTGTAATACTGACGATAGAGATTTTTCTTGTTAATGAAATTTGTTCTAAAAAATCCATTTCTACGCTCCATTAAAAAGTTGTTTGAGTAAATCAAAGCACGCTTATGGATATGGTATAGATTTGTATCTCATTCAAATGTCTAAAATATCGAAAATTGCAAAAATTATTTATTTTTGTTTTTGAACATGTGCTAGACTTTCAAGATTTAATATAGATTTCTAGCTTGAAGTAATATACTCTACAATATTAAATAATTTTTGTACAGATTTATGATATTTTAGCAGTTTCCGCGCAATTTTGAGTCAAATCGAAACAATTGTTCAAAAATACGTAAATAAGAATTTTCTCAAAAACTGTTCCAATTCTTTCTTGTTGAAAAGTTTTGAGAAGTAGAGCTTAATATACTGAATTTTATAGTATAAGTGCCATTTCCATTCAAACCTTTCGCTTGTAGATTTATAAAAATTTTAAAAGACGTTTGGAATTTTGATCTGTCCAACCTTTGCGGTGGTCTAGTGGTTAACATGTTGAACTCTTACAGCATTTTACAACTCTTACAACTCTTACAACTCTTACAGCTCTTACAACTCTTACTCTTACTTAAACTCTAGGGCATAGGTGTAAGACTTATACCTATGCCCTAGAGTTTAATTTGCGAGATGCGGGTTGGCAAGAAACCATCGCTTACAGCGAAAATATATGCAGTTGAGTTGAAAATGAACGACATTTTGCAAGGAAACACTTATTATTATAATAGTATGTTATCGAAAAAATATGTTTCGCTCCATCAGTTCTTTGGAATCTAGCATATTGGAGTCAGATGAAATTACGTAATTGATTGTTACTTACGTAATTTACATACCTCCTTGATTATTTCCTGACGAAGTGCAATCAGATTCGCAGGTATTGCGACAACTAATTGAAAAATTACTATTTCCTCAATATTCTACCTGTTTATTTTGTGAATGTCGTATGAGGACTTTTTAGAGTTTCTCGTTGGATTCAAGGCAAAACTTGAAAGATCGGGAACAATTTAGAACACTTGTGTATAATAAAAAGGCTGAAGGCGAAGACTTCGTCTGACATGGCTCGCAATAGAAGGAAAAGAAGAGATAAATGTCACTCTACATGTGGAGGTTTATGATTTGAAGATTTATGGTTTCATTTGCATAAACATGTAGTGTGTATGTCATATTTCTGAAGAAAACTTTACAGTCGAAATGTAAGCTAGATTTTGTATCAGACTGGTTATATTCTGGGAAATAAAACAATCCTGCTTTCTCAATGGAAGCTTTGAGTTACAGGATATACCAGCAAGAATTTACATTCACAGAAATAAGTGATGTTTAAGAAAACATGAAGAAATTGTAGATGAGGCTCGTGTTTTAAGGTTGTGTACGTAAAGAAATGGTGAAAGACAGTGGTCGTAGTTGACAGGAATTCAGACAGCCGGAGCGACAAAGATCCCTGTAATTATCAAGGTCCTATGGAGATCTCTCCACGTCCCCTATAGTTTCAAAGATAGAATTAAAATTGGGGGAAAGTGAAATATTAAAAATGCACTTCGGATAATAACATACCTGTGTTATGAATATACGAAAGAGAGTTTGTAAATTTTTTTTTCTGTAAAATAATTTTATGATTTTTTCAAATTAAAGAGACATCTTAATGTATATGTTTGAAATATATCATTTCTATTCTTTGAAATATATAATTTTACAATAATGATAATTTTAGATACTGCGAGCCACCGTCGTGTGCGGTACAAGCCGTAAGGCCAGCACCCGACCTGAGACGTCTTGGGGGGGTGGCGAACACAATTCACCAGATGGTCGACTAGCTCAGTATAGACGTCCCAGTGTGGACACAATAAATAAAAAATAGGGGCAGGGTCGTGAAGATCGTTTATGGATTGGATGCAAAATTACAAATAACTCGGGAGAGAATCACTTTTCACTAAATTCAGAATATATTCTAAAAATATTTGCTGCTTTGACAAATACATACAATGGCACACAGAAAAAATCAAATACAGAATACTCTTGACTGAAAAAAAACACACACACTAATAACTCAATACACAATTTCCTACTTTCATCTACAACCCAATTGTTTAACAAACACACTTTCAGAAATTCGAAAGAATCGTTAAAATATTACTTTACAAAAATGTGAAAGAAACACACATTGAAAATCAAAAATTAATACTTTTCCTTAACATTACTTTTACAACAAAAGGAAACTCTTTCTCTCTCTAAAATCCAGAGAATTACTATTATTATAATTATACTCTTACACAAACTCTTAATCACTATATTACAATATTTGATCTTGAAATCCTTTTTGAAAGAAAAGATTGATTCTGTTCTCACGTATTAGAAGTCGGAAACAAATGTACTTTTACTTTTCTTATCTTTTAAGCGTGGTAAATCTGTTACCCTCCCTTTTTCTTTCTACGTGATAGATACAGAATGAGCTTTCTTATTAAACTGAATCACTCCTATCCCTACAAAACATTTTATTTGGAACGACCTTACTGTGTTCTCGGCCGCGTAGAGCAGTCCACTTTGCTTCCTTCTACACCTTTCCACCGAGCTGCTTCGGCCTTGAAGCGTCGTGGCCTCGGGTTGAGAACGCCGTTGCTCCCTCAGAAATCGCCTTCTTCTTCTCGTTCAAGTTTTATATGCTTGAATACTCTCATATGTATTTTACTTTATTTTCGATTACAGTTAATGACCCACTGGATATTCAGAGTGAAAATGAATCCAGAGATCACCCCTTTTTATATGAGCACCAACTTCAAGAGAGTATTTAAATATACGAAAAGCATGTGAGAGAAAAAAAAAAACTGGAAAGAGAAATGAATGCAAGCTATTAATTACTGCCATCTATTCAAAACTCCACTCCCTAATTATTCCATTATAAATTCATAACATTTCTTATTATCTTTCTTCTAAGATTATGTTTAAATCAATTTATAACAGAATAATTACCTCTTCGGGTCTTCTAGAAGAGTTTTCCTCAAAAAGTTGCAAATCTGAAGTCCGCTGCAATGTCACTTCCTGGGTACCGTTTTCCATACGTCCGCCCAGTTCAGCTGCTACCTTCAGAAAGAACTTTTTCTTTCATCCGACCTCCGGTCTCGCCCTTGGTCTAAGGTGGCGGTCTCTCTTGTTTTAAATTCTAATTATCATTCCAAATATCCATCCGCGTTGGCGCGCGTTCAAAATATTCTTTTCCCTCGCTTTCTTAGGGCGGTATGTGACACGTTTTCGGAATCTAAGAAAACGGGCGGTCCAATACTTGATTTGACAAAAGGACTAACCTATTTTCAGACAGCAAAAGCATAAACGGATTTCATTTCTTGTTTATTGACTTAAAATTATGTGGATATACGGAGATATAATATGCGAAGATACTAATTTTCACGCGACCAAGAAATTTTGAATTTGTTGAACAATTTTCCAATGAGTTTTTCCGTCTAGATGTTTGTGAGAGTTTCCATCAAATTAATCAATATTCAAATTTAAGAGAATCAGCAATCATATTTTTTATACGAAGTTACCAGATAAATTTGATTTTGTATAGGATTTTGTGTTTCATTTTCATACCGTTGATTTGTAATTGATACGTTTTTCGGCATGATTTCCAGGTATATTTCGAAACAAACATTGCTTGATATACCTTTTTTTAGAAATAGTCATATTTCATGATTGTCTAAGTGCGAATAAAAATGTGTTTTTTCTCGGGTATGAATGTTGAAATAATGTTAAATACTGTTCTTAGTAATTTACGTTTATTTTAATGACTGAATTGACAAAATATCACTTGAAAAATGTCACACTGAAAAAACGCAACACTTGAAAAACGTCGCACTTGAAAAACGTCGCGCTTGAAAAACGTCGCGCTTGAAAAACGTCGCACATGAAAAACGTCGCACTTGAAAAACGTCGCACTTGAAAAACGTCGCACTTGAAAAACGTCGCACTTGAAAAACGTCGCACTTGAAAAACGTCGCACTTGAAAAACGTCGCACTTGAAAAACGACGCACTTGAAAAAGTCGCACTTTAAAAACGACGCACTTGAAAAACGACGCACTTGAAAAACGACGCACTTGAAAAACGACGCACTTGAAAAACGTCACACGAGAAAAACGTCATACTAGAAAAACGTCTCACTATAAAATCGTCACACTTGAAAAACGTCGCACTTGAAAAACGACACTATGCCTGACCTATATATTACGAAATAAAGTGTTTCTATAATAAAGCACTGTTATAGTACATATTGATCGTTTGAAAATTGTTTTAAAGTCACGTAAGAAAGTATGAAGAGTGTGGCGCTAAGGTATGCAGCAGCCCCCGGCACCAGGTGAGGAGAAGCGCTGGTGGAGGGGAAGCGGAGGCGGAGGCGGAGATGAGAGCGAGGGCGGAAGGCGCGCTTTCGGAAGCGCAGGAGATGACAAAAGCTCCGGCAACAACGAGAGAAGCACTCGCTCTTATAGAGCGAAACGTTTTCGAGACCAAAAGCACACCTTTCGTGCAAAGTGATAAGAGCTAGTTAGAATGAGGAGATACAAGGTGGCTTGAACCGTCGCTTACCTACTACCGACCTAACGATTGTTGTACGCTGCTTTGTTCACAGTTTTGGTGTTGTGGTGTGACGGTTACAATTGGTTACTGATAACTGTTTTCCTATCGCTTCTGAATCGGGTAGCAGAATCAATAGAAATAGTTGGTGATGTGAAGTATTAATTCAATGTCGAGTTGGCGACGTCAATGTCAGAGGCGTGAATTACTGTAGCACTTCTAAACAAGTGTGATCCTTTTTTACGTTGACAAAAAAGATAATAGGTGAGTGTAATTGGCTGTTAAAAAATAAAAGTTAGCTAGCTTGACCTAGGAGGAGTAGTCGGGTTTTGATGTGAAAACAATTTAGTGAAAACCGTTTAAGTCGAAAATGGTTCACTCCCCACGGAAAATCAATGTAAATTGTACTAAGACTAGGAGCAATTGGTTTATTTATGGGACAGCAGGAATGAGTGACGGGCAGACGACAGGTGAGCGTTAGATAGTGGACGGGTGGACGACAGGCAGACGAAGGGCATCGAAGGGCGGTTAGCGACGGGGCACTTCACAGGGATGTGCAGCCGTCGAGTGGGACTCGAGACGAGCGGGGCTATGGATGAATGACGAGAAGTTGAGAATCACACAAAGAGAGCTGTGGATAAGTGGCAAAACTTGAAATGCAGACGATAGACGACCAAGGTGAATTTCAGGAAGGAAAAGGGGAACGAGAGGGCAATAGAAAAATGACGACACCCTTCCCAACGAGCGAGGAATAAGGAGTTACGGATGAGTGAGAAAGGTGACAAAGAAGATGCAGACGAGATAATAGAGGGAATACGGGTGAGATAAATAGGCTATATGAGTGAAAAGAGGTGATTGGTAATTCCGGACGCATCAACTACTGACGTCACTAGTCCCGTTAGAGTAGTGCATGATTTTCATCGGGAGGGGGCGGTGATCTTCCCCCACTGGATGGCAAGATCCAGCGACGGCCTACCGTCGGCTAGCGGGGTTTTCTCCAACTAGGTATCTCCCACCAGCAGGGATCCGTCCTAGCCGGGACAAGTTCCAAGTCCCCGACCGATCTCCCGGCATGTGGGGTAGTGTCGTGCACGTTAGTGTAAGTGTGTGTAAGTAAGAGGTGAGGATAGGACAAGAAAGAGGAAAAAAACATCGCGCGCGGTCCGTAGCCCGTTTGTTAGGGTACTGCACCGGCATTCGCCTAGTGTTGATCGGAGAAACTACCAATCTGAGTAGTCGGCCGCTAGAATTCTCCTCCAGACAGCGACTGAATTCAACCTAGCTGAAAAGCTAGTGTCGAAAATCCTGCCGCCGTCAGGACTCGAACGTAGGACCTACCGATCAGAGACACTGCGGTGACATCAGTTGATGCACTGAGCCACCGCACCCGGTGCAACAACCTGGTCATCAGATAAGGAGAAAGGAGAAAGATTACCAGAGATTAGGGCCAAAGGGAGCAAGAGAGCAGATGAGGACATTGTGACGAAGGGTGCGGGTAAGAAGAACCAGCGGATAAGAAATTAGACAATTAGAAGCAAGAGAGGGCAAATGGAGAATTCAATGGAATGGTAGTGTTTAGTGGAAATAACAAATGCATTTGGATGAGTTGCAAGAGTAGTAATGCTCTGCAGGGTGGATTGACTGATTTGTTTTTGTTTCCGCGCGCTTCAACTGCTATGATCATTAATTGTGTTAGTGTGCTTCTCTCCTACAGAATGGTGTGAACCGACGCTGATCAACCTGTCGGATTGCGCTGTTTACCCTGGCATTGTCCACAGCAGGCCCGCCTCTGCCGGAAAACCTTCCGACCTATTGCCTACCACGCGAGGTAATATAATTGCAGTAGTAGTACAATATTGAAGATGAAAATGTTTGTCTTAAAATCTGTTCTAAATCATTATATGCATTTTTTTAAAACAGTAGTTCTTTCGTAGTTTATGATTGATGTTAATGCATTAAAAAAACGTTTTCTCAAAAACTATTCCAAATTTTTTCGTTAAAGTTTTTCCACGAATAGAGCAAAGGACTCAGAATTTGCGAATAGAGCGAATTCTCAGAATTTTCGAAAGTGGCAAAAGTTATAAATAATGCGAGGAAGTAGGTGCTCTTGTAGCACACTAGTTTACTTAACACTAACTATACTAATCGAATACTCTACCTTATCACTTTTAAAATTGTCTTTCAGCCATGGCCAACAACGCGCCAAGTGAGCCCTGTCTCCATTTTGGCTGCTCTGCTGAGAGATGCGCATCGCTTATTCCCTTCTCCTTGTGTCGCAATTCGCGAGGGGGCGTCGTCTGCCAGAGTAAAAGGAGAAGTGTGCGGCGGTCGCGTCCGCGGCGGCGGTGGCGGCGGCGGCGCGTGGGTCTGAGGCGGGGGCGTGGACGAGGAGGTACGACAGCGCGGTCGAGCTATCTGCCGGCGTATCTCTCAGTGACGTCAGGGAGATGGTAAACAAGCGACGACAAACACCCACTGCGGCGCTCGCTCGCAGCCTCCGCAAGGCGGGGGGGGGGGGCAGCGGCGAGGCGGCAGCGGTGAAGGCGGGGGCGGGAGGAAAGACACAAGTGGTTCTGGCGGGGCTGTGGCGGAGCGGGGTTGTGGCGGGGCTCTGGAGGGGTTGTGGCGGGGCTGAGGTCGGGTTGGGGCTGAGGCGGGGGCTGCGGCGGGGCTGGGCGGGCTGGGGCGGGGCTGGGGCGGGCTGGGGCGGGGCTGGGGCGGGGCTGGGGCGGGGATGGGGTGGGGATGGGGCGGAGCTGGGGCGGGGCTGGGGCGGGCTGGGGCGGGGCTGGGGCAGGGCTGGGGGGGCTGGGGCGGGCTGGGGCGGCTGGGGCGGGGCTGGGGCGGGGCTGGGGCAGGGCTGGGGCGGGCTGGGGCGGGCTGGGGCGGGCTGGGGCGGGCTGGGGCGGGGCGGGGGGGGGCGGTGACGGCGGGACGAGCGTGGGGGCGGTGGCGGGAGAGAAGACAGGAGGAGGTGGGCGGGGCGGGGCGGTTCTGCGGGCAGCGAGAAGCGGTGCGGGGACTGGAGTGGGGGGGGGCTGCGGGCGAGTCGGCAGCTTACTGCTTTACGAGTGCTTCGAGTGTCTGTCAGTTACATTATCCGCAAGGGCTGCGCATGGGCCTTTGATGGGAACATAAAGAACGCAGATAAATCACAGCGGTCGTAGATTGGTTTCCCAACTTTAAGCCTTTATAGTGTTGTTTTTCCGTTTATAATGGTATTGCAGGACGTTTCATCGACAGTTTATCTGAGATACAAATAGACCCGAGTTTGAGTCTTCTGATTCAAATTAATAAATAAATAATGAGGAAAGCGTTCAATGACAAGTAAAAAATATTTAAACCAAATCACTGCTTATTTCGTTTATAAAAGTATTAAGTATTTTTAAGGCGTCAATTTTCTTTAATTTGATTTGGTATGGTATCCGCATTCACTTCAAGCACAACGTCGCTTGGTGCACGTGCAATGTCTCTTGCAGTGCACAGAAACGTCGTATTGTCAGTTCTTTCTCTAAACTTCGCAATAAAAGATTTTATGGTTTCGATAAAGAAACCATACTTACTTTCTTTATGGTCTCACCCTAACACTCTTGTCATGAAAATGATCATCATACTTATCATTCATTTTTGATATCTCACAGGAAACTGTGTGTCGAGAACTTAGTCACCCACTTTCATTAAAAAATTTCAGAAACCGGTAGCTTTTAAATAGGAGACGTAATGCATGATTTCTCAGAATGTTTTGATTAATAAATAAACATAATGTTAAAAAATACTTCATTGCATATGACACACACGTTGATTGATTTTCATAACTTATAAGTTGAATCTGTGCTTATAAATAATTCGGAAATAAAAGAAACGTTTGTCATGGAAAGTTGTGTACAGTTTCATTGAGAGATTAGTTATTTTAGATACTAAATATGTGCGAGATATTTAACCGTATAAATCATTTAAAGTTTTGGCAATAACACAATTTAATGAACAAAGTACAAAATGAATTACTATACATACGTACGCATTATACTAATGGATGAATAGGAGGCACTGAGATTACGAATTTGGATAACACACACTCGGTCATATTTGTTAAGAAGTTCGTGATACGTTTCGAATGAAGTTCATCCAATTTCTCAAACCGTTACATACATTTCTATTCTGTCTGTATTGTCAACATACACTTACAGACTTTGAATCCTGACAGTGCCACTACAGAGCACCACTAATGAGACGCACTGGGTAATTCGAGGAAATGACGTGGTTGGCCGTTACATTCCTCAACCAACTAGAAAGTTCCAAAGCGACAAAAAACCCTTTCGTATCACTACACCGGTCGATCTCTACATGAACTCTGATTGGGAAGTCCTAGGTGTGAGTGCTGTGGCGGATTTTCGACCCTAGCTATGTTGCTGGATCGAATTCTGCCGCTGTCTGAAGGAGAATTTTTAAGGGAGGCTTATCAATATTTTTCTGTGGTTTCTCCGATAAACACCAGATGGATCAGTACGTAACAAATGGGTCAGGGACTGCGCGCGATTTTTTCTTCCTCTTTTTTGCCGTATTTTTTCGCCTTATACACACACTCTACATTACACTGCATTTGTGATAAATTTAATATTTCTTGACTGAAAATATGCCAAATTTCTCGGTAAAATATTTTTCCTCGTGGAACAGAAGTAAATGTTCAAATTTTATGATGAATTTTTTATATTACAAAAGAGAAACATACTTTCAATACTTAATGAATTTTTTATTACTAGTCATTACGCATTATATCTTTTGATGAATACTTTCTCTGTTATTACGTTCGGTTATTACTTCAATTTCTGCTTCGTTACTCCTACTAATATCCCTAACTATTTAGGCATTAAAAAGTTTCTTAAATCTATTAAGATTTATTTAGGGATATTAGTAGGAGTAACGAAGCAGAAATTGAAGTAAAATTGTAAGATTGGGATTTCAGATTCTTATTTAATTATTTATTTGCACGTTTATTCATAAACTCATAATTGTGGAGGATACTGCAAAGCATTGTGCTGCTGCTTCAAGTTGCATTCATATCTTTGAGTTACATAAATATTGCTTTACTGTCTACATTAAATAAAACAATTATTCTTTAAGAAAGTCACAAGAGGCTGTGTTTATTGTGATAGAAAATGCGTAAAATAGTATCCTTGTTGTATATTGGAATTCATAGTGTGAACAGGATCCGGCATTGCATTTGGTCTTAAGTAGTATGAAAGTCATTCCACTGAAAAGTATAACATTATTTCTGCTGTATTCTAAACATTTGGTGTGATGATGAGAAAGTAGACTACATCACACAAAAATATAAGATATCAGACAATAAATTATTTATTTATATGGCAAAGGTAAGTACACATGTCAATAATTTTTTTCTCCTTTTTTTACCTCAATAGTTGAAGAGACCGATATCACTAATCAATATACGTACGTTTGGTTTTGCACAACTTTCAAATTTATTCATCAGTATATCTAATGTAATAACAAATAATTTAACAATGCTCCAAACGTTTCTAAAAGATGGTTATTTAAACGTTGACTGGAATAGTTTTCTTCTGCTTAGGTTTATGTATCTACATTATAGAAGAAAAAAATAAAAAACGTTTTAGTGACAAACAAATCGACCGGTAGCGGTAGCTCAGTGCATCAACTGATGACACTGCAGCGATTCTGACCGGGAGGTCCTAGGTTTGAGTCCTGACGGCGGCAGGATTTTCGACACTAGCTTTTCAGCAAGGTCGACTTCAGTCGCTGTCTGGAGGAGAATTCTAGCGGCCGGCTGCTCTGATCGGTAGTTTTCCGTGGTTTCTCTGATCAACACCAGGCGAATGTCGGAGCAGTACCCTGCAAAACTGGCCACGGACCGCGCGCGATCTGTCCTTCCTCTTCCTTATCCTATCCTCTCCCCTTACACACACTAACACTAACATGCACTACACAACCACATATTCCGGGAGACCGGTCGGGAGCTAAGAGCTTGTCCCGACTGGGGCGGTGCCCCACTGGTGGAAGAGTCCTGGTTAGGGGGAAACCCCACTAGCCGACAGTAGGTCGGCGCCGGATCTCGCCACCCAGCGGGGGAAGATCACCGCCATCTCCCGAGAAAAAAACATGCACAACACTAACGGGACTAATGACCGAAGAAGTTGACGCGCCCGGAAACACGAAAAAATCAATCAATCAACAAAACAAATCGTTTCTCATACCTAGAGAAGGGTATATTTTAAACACATCATGCATTGTTGACCTCGGATAATGCTTTACCGACGATTTTCATATTTATTTATATGTGCCCTTCCATATCTGGTCAACGAAACAGCCATTAAAATAGGTGCAGTGCTCAGATTATAAACTGAAATAATGTAAACTGTCTATTGTCCACTCACTGCACTAAAACTGTTGGAAATGTGTAAGAACTGAAATATTTTTTGAAGAATTTATTCCTACATTTACCGTCGTATCACAGAACTTTCACGCACTATGACTTGTAGTAAGTTCTTTTTGTCCATTTACATCCTAATTTGCGCCACATTATGGTAAAGATAATACTTCTGAAGGCCTTTAAGGTTATAAGAGAGGTTTCTTTTTCACAAACTTACATAAAGTATTGAAGGACGGACATTATAATTCAACTTTCACGCAGATGTCCGAGAAACTGAGCAGTATGTGAGAATTTCGAGAGTTGAGGGAACGGCTTCGGCAAGTTTCGACAGTTACCAAAATAGAACACTATGAAAGTTGAGAAAGTTACACAAAAGTTATGAATGAAACTGAGGAATTAAGGGAGCTTCTTGAGAACAGTGAGCAAGGCGAAAGAACTCAAAGTTTTGAGAGAGCAAGTTTCAGGCAGACAAATAATTTAAGAACGGCTTAGTGTATCACTATTTCTTATAATTCTGTTAAGAAGGAGTATAAAGATGCTTTGAATAGTCATGATCTACTAAAAATATAGATTTACTTTACTCGTGGTAAGGAAATGCATTTCAAATTATATTTTTATGAGAGTTTTGAAGAATTTTTGTGCAATACCATAAGTACCTCGTGTTTCAGCTCTAAATCCACTGGCCAGGTTGGATACAAAACAATGGAAACAATCCATTATATCATCTCATGTTTTTTTCGTTCTGTGATTTATGGGCGTGTCTTTTATACTTATTACTAGCTTATTAGAAATATTTTTGAACTAAAGAAAGTAGCAATACAATATTTTTTATATTGTTGGCTGGGATGCTTGTTAAAAGACCTACTTATGTATTAGCGCTCGCCAAGAATAAAGTAAATAAAACGCATCGCACTATAACAAAAACGTTAACTAATCTCATGTAATTGTAAAATCTCATATAATTGGCAATTCATGCATGTTCAAGATGATAACTTTTGTCGTCTCATTTCCTCGTCCTTATGTTTTTGATTTTAGAAGTTCTGCCAACTCTACTACTCACACGATATTATTTAATCATGTGTTCTCTTAATGTCTCATTTCCATTTTCCTGGTTCGCATCTAAAGAATAAATAACACACGACAATTCATGAATATGAGGTGCATCAATATTTTAATGAAAGTTAACGGTGAAATTTTAAATACACACTTAAAAGATTAAATATGAAAGGAATAACTTCTGCAAGAACTGTAACTGCAATCGTCATTAGTTCCGTAAGTGTTGTATCACGTGACATGGATGTGTTCTTCCTCCACTGGATGTTGAGATGTGGCTCCGACCTAGTATGGCGGCTTGCGGGGGTTTCCCCATCGATATATCTCCACCAGCGGGCCCCTGCACAGTCGGGTCAGGCTCTAAGCCCCCTACTTCTCTTACGACATGTGTGGTAGTGTAATGCATGTACCTCCATGCATGTCATTGTGTGAGGATAGGGCAAGAAAGATGAAGGAAAGAAAGCGCAAGATACGTGTCAATTTGTCAGTGTACTGTTTCGGTACTCACCTGACGTTGATCGGAGAAATCATGGAAAACTACGAATAAGAGCAGCAGACCGCTAACCGGTAGCGGTAGCTCAGTGCAGCAACTGATGTCACTGCAGCGCCTCTGACCGGGAGGTCCTAGGTTACACTGCCCACGGCGGCAGGATTTTCGACACTGGCTTTTCAGCTAGGTCGAATCCAGTCGCTGTCTAGAGGAGAATTCTAGCGGCCGGCTGCTCTGATCGGTAGTTTTCTGTGGTTTCTCCGATCAATACCAGGCGATGCCGGAGCAGTATCCTACCAAACGGGCCACGGATCGCGTGCGATCTGTCCTTCCTCTTCCTTGTCCTATCATCTCCTCTTACAAACACACTCTTACTCTAACATGCACTACACTACCACATATCCCGAGAGACCGGTCGCGAGTTTGGAACTTGTCCCGGCTGGGGCGGTGCCCCGCTGGTGGGAGAGTCCTGGTTAGGGAGAAATCTCACTAGCCGACGGTAGGTCGGTGCCGGATCTCGCCATCCAGCGGGGGAAGATTACCGCCATCTCCCGAGAAAAAAACATGCTCTACATTAACGGGACTAATGACCGAAGCAGTTGACGCGCCCGGAAACACGAAAAAATCAATCAATCAATCAATCAAGCAGACAGAAGACAGCGGATGATTTCGACCTACCTATCATGCTAGAGTCGAAAATCCTGCCATCGTCGGTACTTCAACCCTAAATCCTCCCGGTTAGAGGCTCATCAGAGTGACATTAATTGATGCCTTGAGGCACCTCAGCCGGTGCCTAAATATGAAAATATACCTTTTTATTGGTATAACTTTAGCACAATTTACTCACTTATTTGCACAATAGAGATACGATATCAATTATTCCCCACTATTTCTCTTAGCAATGGGACACCTGTTCCTACCTGCTGATACGCCTGTAAAACCCACCGAGCGCTCGCGGCCGCACGCAAGGTGGCTGAACGGCTGAATTGTAGGACATTCAAGTTCTACTCTTCTGGTTTCTTACCATTTTTGGGGCAGGGAGTCTTGGAAAACACTTTTCTTCTGCGAAACCCTTGCCTACTCGCTGAACTTGATTAAGATTTGTAAGTCCGCAATATCCATTTTTAGTATTACTACTTAATTGTTTTACACAACATGATAGTTGGGAAATAGAAAATATTTCAAATCCACTTCTATTATGTTTTCAGAGGAAATATTAAATTCAATTAGAAATAACTTTTTAACAGAAAACATTGCACTTGATATTTGTTTTAATGAATAACACAGTTTCGTTTTTCTTCTTAAAATTCCTTTAAAATTGGTTCTATACCGGCAGCTGAATGCGTGTTTTATGTAAATATCCATCTTAAGTTCAAAATTAAGTACACTCGCATAACCCTTAAACGTCTTGCACGGAACATAGTTTGGAAACCACTGCTCAAAACTATCACCTTCTCTCCTCTCCAGCGGTGAGCCTCTCCCTCCCCACCCTCCTTCTCCCTTCCATTCCCCTCCCTTCCCACTTCCTCTCCCTTCCCACTATTTCCCCTCCCTTCCCCTCCCGATTCCCTCTCTTCCCCTCCCTTCCCACTATTTCCCCTCCCCTCCCTTCCCCTCGCCCCGTTCTCCTTCCAGGCGTCGCGACGCTCGTAAAGCAGCGTCGTCGTCGTCACCCGCGCAGCGCCGCCCGCGGCAAGGGCGAAGGGGCGTCGGGGCGTCAGAGCGCTCGCCGGGGGCGGGGGCGGCCGGGGGCGGGGGAGAGATCAAAGCAGTCGCCCGCAGGCGCATCCCTTTCCCCTCCCGCGCCGCCGCCCCCGCGCCCGGCGCTAGCGTCAGCCCCGAAAATGAAGCCGGCAGCTCCCGGCACACGGATCTGCCAGCGAAACGGGCGCCAGGCCTCCGCTGCGCCCACGCGCTAAACGCACCTTCACGCGGACCAGGACGTTCGCTCGCGCATTTCCCGCCCGCGCGCCCGCCCCTTTCCGTCCGATCCGTTCTCCATCTGGCCGTCTTCATTTTGATTGATTGATTTTTTCGTGTCTCCGGTCGCGTCAACTACTGTGGTAATTAGTTCCGTTAGTGTAATGCATGTTTTTTCTCGGGATTAGGTGGTGATCTTCCCCCGCTGGGTGGCGAGATCCGGCGCCGACCTGCCGTCGGCTAGTGGGGTTTCCCCCTAACCGGGACTCCGACCAGTGGGGCACCGCCCCAGCCGGAACATGCTCTACGCTCCAGACCGGTCTCCCGGAATATGTAGTAGTGTAGTGCATGTTAGAGTAAGTGTGTGTGTAAAGGGAGAGAATAGGACAAGGAAGAGGAAGGACAGATCGCGCGCGGTGCGTGACCCATTTGGTAGGGTTCGCCTAGTGTTGATCGGAGAACCCACGGAAAACTACCGATCAGAGGAGCTGGCCACTAGAATTCTCCTCCAGACAGCGACTGAATTCGACCTAGCTGAGAAGCTAGTATCGAAAATCCTGCCGCCGTCAGGACTCGAACCTAGGACCTCCCGGTCAGAGGCGCTGCAGCTGACCGTCTTCTGTTCATCCGATTGGTCATCCGTCTGTCCGTCTGCTCATCCATCTGCTCTTCAGTGTGTCCCCTTTTTCTGCCGCTCGGCTGCCCGTCCATCCCCCTGTCTGTCTCCCAGTCCGTCCGTTCGCTCGTCCATCAACTTACTGGATGGCCCTTCTCCCGACTACCCATCCTTTCAACGGGGCGTTCCATCTTCTCGACTGCTCTTTCCTTCATTCACCTCTATTATTTGCTTGCTAGGTCTCGTCAATGAGAAGTCTCCACAGGTCACTTCAACGGCCGATTCACTCACTCGTTCATACACCTGTCCACCTGATCGCACTCATCAATCTGTTCAATTCTTCATGTGTTATTACCCTTCCTTAACAACCTTTACTTTTATTCACCATCGGGCATAATTTCATAATTTGCCATTCACATTATTATGCGCTTTAGTCTCCTCCTCCAGCTTCTTATAGCTTTGAGGCAGCAATCCCGCAGACTCTGTAATAATTCTGCCTGGGAGGCGCCAGAGTTTGAGTCCCGACTGTGGCGGATTTTCGATCCTAAGTACAGAGTAATGTCGAATTCTACCGCTGCCTGGAGGAGAATTCTAACGACCGGATATCATTACCAGGGAAATGCCGGAGCAATACTCTAACAAAAGATTCACGGACCGCGCGCGATCTTTCCTTCCTCTTCCTTGTCCTACCCTCTCTCCTGACGCACACACACACACACACACAACTTACATGCATTACACCACCACACTTGTTGGGAGACCAATCAGGGAAATCTTCCCGGAATTCAACGTCTAGTTCGGTGCAGGACGTTAGCAGTGAGACAGGAACACCGCTACCTCCCGAAACGAGACATTTACTCCACCTAACGGAGGTAATGGCTATGGCGATTGATATACGCGGGGACATCAATCAATGAATCAATCAGTCAATCAATAAATCAATGAACCAATCAATCAATCAGGAAATCAATCAATCAGTCAACAAATCAGTAAATCAACCAATCAGTGAAACAATCAGTCTTTCAACCAGTCAATCAATCATTCAATCAATCAGTCAAACAATTAGACTACTTTCAGTCCAATTATATTCGCGCGAGGTTTCCCTTCATTTCACTTCACCTCAATAACTCCCGAAAAGCACAACTTCCCCCCTCTACCACCAGCTCCATTAAAACCTACTCTGCACTTTTTCTATTCTCTTCTCGCGCATCCGTAATCCCCAACTCGTCCTTTCGCAGCCCACATCATCGTTCTTGTGCCTTCCAACATACTTGTTTTTTTCTGGCGCATCCACATTCATCAAACATCCACCCTTATCACTGCCTGGCACTACGCGCCGTCTCTCCCCCACACCCGTCGCCCGCTTGCGTCACCGCAGTCTCTCGCTCGCCCCCGCCCCCCTCCGCACCATCCCACGCGCTCGACCCCGCGCCCGCCCCGCACCCGCCCCGCACCCACCCCGCCCCCGCCCCCGCTCCCGCCCCGCGCCCACCCCTGCGCCCGCCCCCGCGCCCGCCCCGCCCCGCCCCGGACCCGCCCCCGTCCCGCTCCCACCCCCGCGCCCACCCCTGCGCCGCCCGGACCCGCCCCGGACCCGCTCCCATGCCTCCGCCCGCCCCGCTCACGCCCCGTGCCCACCCTGCCCCGCCCCGGACCCGTGCCCGTGCCCGCGCCGCCCTCGCGTCCGCCCGCCCCGCGCCCGCCCCGCGCCCACCCCAACTCCCGCCCCGGACCGCCCCGTGCGCGCGCCCGCCCCGCGTCCACCCCGCGCCGTCCCCCGCGCCCACCCAGCGCTCGCCTCGCACCCACCCCGCGCATACCCCTGCGCCCGCCTCATGCAGATGAGCGCCGCCAACTATTCATTATCCATGCGCTTCGGAAGCTTCTCGTGACGCCCGGAATATTCCCTGGATAAGAGGGGGAGGCGAAGGGCAGAGGAGGAGCGCAGGAGGAAGCTGCATGTGCTACATTTGTGATGCGCCCCGGGCAGCTCTGTACAGTGGCCCTGTGTATGGTCGCAACTGCCGAAACTCTTTATGTATAGTGTTACGCAATGTATGTTCATTTACATATTCACATGTACTGGTGTTACAAATGAAAATCACACGCCGTTTGCTTTTTTATGGTTTCCAACAGTGGCGTGTGGTGAATGTTTGTCTATGGCAGCAATTACATTTCAGATGGAAGATTTTTAATTCTTCACATGGACATAACGGCGCAGGGATAATCTAAACAGTGAACCGATAAGCACATGCGGAGCAGATCACACGCGCGTAATGTGTCCTGTATGCAACTGGCCGATTGCGTCCAAAGGTGAGCTCCACTGAATGAGCCCGCGCGCCTACCAGACGCCAGTATATCCGTTGATCACCGCACTCCCTAAGAGACGCTAGATGCAGTCAGCCCAGTGCTTCCAAAGAGCTGTATCTATTGGTGACAATAATAGTGACGTGCTCATTTTGTACAGATGAGATTGAACGCGCCAAATTTTAACTATTTTGACTTGGATTACAAGTAAACGATTCTAAATTAGTCAAGTAGTATTAAAATGTATGATATCCTTGGAAATGATAAGGAAGCAATGCTTCCCTCGCTTCCATAGAATAAACACCCCTGGTTTCCTCCTAGCACAATTGACACGGATATTACGCGTCTGTGACAACACACAAAATGCATCATTTGCGATATCTACGCAAGGAGGTATTCTAACAGCGATGTGGCTACTACGGCTGGAAGGGACGTATCTACCTGCATTTGTGCCTGGTCACTGTTGTCTGTAAGATCTTAATCGAGCTTTTCAGCTCCAACGTCAGGCATTACCAACTGGTCATTCCTGTCGATTTCACTGATATTTGCAATTCATACTGCGCGCCCAACGCGGTCCGTTCTGCAAGGTTGACTCAATGTGCATTTCTAGTGCCCTCATTATGCAGAAAGCAACACTGAATCTCGGTGATTCGGCCTTCATTTGGTTCACTAATAACTTTCGACGTTCGAGGAACGCTATCTACACAAGTGAAGTCAACGTAATATAGAAATACACAAATTTCAGCATAAAGTAAAAGGTCTTTTTTATGGTAATTATCAACTGATGTCACTGCAGCGTCTCTGACCGGGAGGTCCTAGGTTCGAGTCCTGATGGGGGCAGGATTTTCGACACTAGCTCTTCAGCTAGGTCGAATTAATACGCTGTCTGGATGAGAATTCTAGCGGCCGGCTGCTCTGATCGGTAGTTTTCCGTGGTTTCTCCGATCAACACCACGCGAATGCCGGAACAGTACCCTACCAAACGGGCCACGGGCCGCGCGCGATCTGTCCTTCCTCTTCCTTGTCCTATCCTCTCCCCTTACGCACACACACACACACACTTACACTAACATACACTACACTACCACATATCCCGGGAGGCCGGTCGGGAGCTTAGAGCTTGTCCCGGCTGGGGCGGTGACTCGCTGGTGGGAGAGTCCTGGTTAGGGGGAAACCCGACTAGCCGACGGTAGGTCGGCGCCGGATCTCGCCATTCAGCGGGGGAATATCACCGCCATCTCCCGAGAAAAAACATGCACTACACTAACGGGACTAATGACCAAAGCAGTTGACGCGCCCGAAAACACGAAAAAATCAAATCAATTAAATTTATGGTTATGAAATTCGTTGACGTACATGTTAAAAGCGAGGTGTTACATAATATGAAGAAGTCAGTTGAATGTAAAATGTTTCACATCAATGTAACTGGCGAAATCATTCTAACACATCAAAAAATAACTGGCTAACTGCGCACATGTTGAGAAAATAACATCCTTATATTTAAAACACCAGGGATATTCGTTTAGAACTTGAGCTTTCTACTGAACCAAATTTAGTGATATTTAAAAAAATGTAGTTGGTCCTAGATGTGTTATCACTTCCTATTATTCACCAGTTTTATAGAATAGTATGTATGTAGCATGTAATTATAAAAGTATTTGAAAATTAATGGAATGAATGCTTCTCTGTCGTCATTAGTTGGTGTCGGTTTGTTGTGCGAGTTGCAATCGTTCTGTCAAATGCCATGTGTGAGGTTGTAGGTCGCAAAGCAAAGATAAAGGTATACTTATCTTACCTTCGAAGACTGAGGGTACATAAACTAATACAGCAACTTAACACTTGTCTCTTTATATATTTGTATAATATGTTAAGTATATTAAAAATAATAATAATAATAATTACAATCTTGGCTGTCCGGGTGACGACGCGTTAATTGATGTGGTGCCGACGTTTCGATCATCATGTCGTGATGTTCATCAGGGCTCGTAATGTTATGATCGAAACGTCGGCACCACCTCAATTAACGCATCGTCACCCGGACAGCCAAGATTGTAATATTGAGTCTGGGCGCGAAAGCCTACGACTCAAATAAAAAACGCACACCAAAAAAAAACACGTTAATGACGACGACCACAACGACACGAATGACAACACGACAACGACAACAACGACAACAAAGACAACAACAACAAACCGAGCGACATGGCTCAGTGCGTAGCGCGCTGACTTCGCCGTCGGGGGGATCCCTGGGCCGGCCATATTGACCGGGGTTTTCCCAGTTTCTCTCTGTCTTGTAGGCGAATGCTGGGATGGTTCAGAAATGCCACAATCACGTCTTATCATCCTCATACTATCACATAATTTATAATTCAAGGCTTACCAATCTAGTCTTACAAAGGTATACAACCGAAAAGCTGATCCCCATAATTACATGCGTTTCACTCCTGGACAGAATATGACTAGGCCTCGGAAGAGAACGTTTGGCGTGGTCAGAAATGACCGATACGATAATGATAACAATAATAATTAAACCTTAAATTTTATCACAATAATATAAGGATTCTTGCTAAAATAAGATAAACAAAATTGATATTTTTTATCTACTACTTTATAATATTGAAACTTCTAGACGATTCAAATAGAAAGATAGTATAATGTTGAGATTTAAATATTAGATTCTAAAGTAAGATTGTAAAGTAACTACACTATACATACTAAAATTCAATGGTTCATGCTATCGCCAGTTGTTTGTACTCAAGCAGAAGCGCTTTCTTACCATCGTGCATCTCCTCACTCCGCTGCTCCGTTCTTATTACTTGTCTTCCGCACAGACGAGCACAAAAAGGTACTCGCGCCACATAATTTGAAAATAATAAGCCGTCGTCTAATGGCATTTTTTGTTCACAGAACGAGGTTTTTTTTATCACTTTCTGCTAAAACAAGATTCAAAACAAGAACCTTACTAACGTAATATACTGATTTCATATTTTAGGCAGATTCAAATTCGCAAGTATATGCTAGCCTCAATAATTTAACATTCACAGTGATAATTATTCTCGACACCTTGAAATACAAAACATGCAGTGATAGTTGTAAATTTAAAGACACATAATGGATATACACTCGTTAAAATAGTATAATTTGAATGGGAAAAATATTGAATTATCAGAATAGAGAACACTGATGCCAGATATCTATAAAGTCAAGAGTTCCACTCAGAGTGGAAGTTGTTTCTTTGTTGAGATTTAATTTTGTTTGTTTGGTTATTTAAGGTCGAATGAACGTCTAGGTCATTACCGACCACTCTTGTAGTTAACGTCGTGGTAACTGTGGATATGAAACGGTATGGGGGTGATAAGGGTTGAAAGGACGAACAGAAATACAACCATGCCCGAAGCGGGACTCGAACTCGCGACCCTTCGGTCCGAGATCGCTACGATACTACTGCCTTACGGATCTCGGCCACCGGATCGGCGAGATTTAATACTGCTCACCATGGAAGCGATCTCTTCTACTCTTAAGTAAGTTCCTCTTTAAAAGAGTAAACAACACGAAGATTAAGAACACATTGAGCAACAGTATTTGTATTTTGGATTGCTTAAATATGAATAAACAATACAGTTTGAGATCAAGGAATTCCTCGTATCAACGTGTTTCCATTGTTATTGTTTTCACATGCTACTAAACCATTATTCATAACTTCGTCCCAAAAAACTCTTCAGAATTTCAGTTAGCAATGGCCTTCATGGACAATACCTATTGTACTATTTCGTTGTGTCATGTCTGGTTGCTCATGCTGAATGTGAAAACTCATGCTGAATGATAAAATTATGAATGAGAAATTCTGAACGTTATTCAAGTATCAGAAATATTTCAGTGGTAAAAATGGAATAGTGAATTTCGCAAAATGCATTGTGCACAGAAGATGAAAGAGTATAATTAAAAAAGAGAAATTAAATACATAACATATTCAGCATGTGGTGAAGGGAGCGGTCCATTGAAAAAAGGAATTTCCATAATTCACATGTTTAGTTGTATTCGCACTTTATTCTCTGCCCAGCTTCCTTGTCGGTAGTTTCACGTCGCATTTCACATTACCCATATTTTTATCCGTAGATTTTAACCGCATTGATTATGTGGTCGTGTTTATACTTTAACTTATTCCATCTGGGTCACAAAGGGAACATGGTGAATTTCCTATTCGGATTATGAACTTCATCTCCTATCTGCAAATCGCCATGAAACTACATTCTGCGACCTTTTAAATGTTTGAGAACGCAGATAGAAGACGATCGTGAATATTACATGAACGAAAATTAAATAATTAAAGTTCTAGCGTACATTCTCTTAGAGCGATTACAATTAAACCGCAATGGTGTTCTTCAGCCGAAGAACTTCTTTCTTTCCTTTTCCACCGGAAATACTTTGAAATAGTGTTGGTTTTTTCATCTCGTCGATATGCAGATTTAATATAATTTAGAACAGAACGTTTTCATCCTTTGAATACACAACAAGAATACAAAAACATTTTTATTTGTGAGGTGATTTTTTAAAAGAAATTTACATACTTTTTAGTATAGTGGATACTATTTTTAATAATTAAATTTGTTCAAAGAATTGTCTCCCCGATCGGGACTCGAGTCTCCTAGTTCATGTCCAGTTGCTCTAACCCCTGAGCAAATTCTTTGAACGGTTTCAAAGTCTGAATATTGTCCATTGAATGGTATTTAATTGACACTATCCTGTTACCTTACAGAAGAGGCAATTACGTTTAAAATATGTTCCACATCAGTAAATGCATCCAAGCTGTGACACTGGTGAATGGACTGTTGCGATCCAGATGATACCTTATTACTGAGTAATTAATACATTTTAATAATTAAATTTGTTCAAAGAATTGTAATCCTGACCGGGATTCGAAGTTCGACCGGGTTTGAATCCCAGTCGGGGTGACTACCTTAATTATATCAATATGACGTTCGCGACTCATTGAAAAAATTCCAGTTACCTATTTACAGAAGTAGAAGAAGCTAAAGTATCAAAATAATATTCGCACCCTATATGAGAATACTTATTGTGTCGCAAGTGAAAAAAGAAAGGAAAAGGGGAGGGAAAAGAAAAATAGATGCGAGAGGCGTACTTGAATGGGGCGATGAAGCAAAGTAAGGATGGCGGAGAACGTGTGTCGCAGATGCTGTGTCGTTTCGGTTCGTCTGAAACCGGAGAAGAGAGGAGCTGAAAAGCGAGCCAAAGGGGTCAGCGTGCAGTAAGCCAAAGGACGCAGAGGACGGCGTCTGACAACATGAGATCGCTGAGCCGGGGAACGAAGTACGACGCAGACGGCGAACAGGGCTTCACGTAAACAGCGCCCGAGGGGTGACTATAGGCGGCGGAACCTCGTACTAATTGGCAGGTACGACGAAGAGCATCGCCGCCATGTTACGCTTTCGACAACAAAGTTTTTTCACGGCAGGAAATACTGTATCGTAAACCATAGATCACAATTTTTTAGCCTCTGCGCATGCGCGAACATAAATATTATGATAGTCTCATTGGATTGGTTGGTTGGTTGGTGATTCCGGGCGCGTCAGCAGCTAAGGTCATTTGTCCCGTAAGTGTAGTATATGTTTTGTTCACGGGAGATGGCGGTGATCTTCCCCCGCTGGATGGCGAGATCCGGCGCCGACCTACCGTCGACTAGTGGGGTTTCCCTCTAACCAGGACTCTCCCACCGGCGGGGTACCGCCCAGCCGGGACAAGCTCTAAGCTCCCGACCGGTCTCCCGGAGTAGTGGTAATGTAGTGCATGTTAGTGTAAGTGTGTGTGTAAGGGGAGAGGATAGGACAAGGAAGAGGAAGGACATATCGCGCGCGGTCCGTGGCCCGTTTGGTAGGGTACTGCTCCAGCAAGATGGTACACCATCACATTAGACCTTAACGGTTCGACATTACCTGGATAAAACATTTGGTAGATGTTGGATAAGAAGGGGTGGACGTTTGGTTTGGCCAGCACGGTCACCAGATCTGACTTCCTCGGAGAAACAACAGGGGGTTGGGGAATGGTAAGAGAACGCGTGTATGCTACAAGATGTACTGACGTTAATGACCTTCAGGAACGCATAACAATAGTAGTCCGCTGGAAAATGTGTAAAAGAGCTATGGCCACTATGGTGAAAAGACTTCACAAATGCATGGAGAAGAAAGGAGTACAGGTCGAAAGAAAGCAGTAGCTTAATTTGAACTTGTATACGTAGTGTGTGTGATTTTGTTATTAAAATAACAGTGAATTGCATATAAATGGTAACATCTTTTTGGACACCTCTGTATTTGCAATTTGCAGGTTGCGTTATGGAACAGCAACTGTTTGTGTATTCTTGAGTTGTAAAAAAACTTGTATTGTGCTTTCGTATATTTTATGCTCGTGCAGTATTCGTGAAAACCCATCAACTTTAACAAAATTGTCCGTCTGACCAAAATGAATCATTCAATAATGTACACACAATAAATTGATTTGAGAAGTTTGGGAATATTGTGAATATCATATGAATAGAACAGAAAACATTACTTATGATAAAATATTTAAGTTATTGCAGTATTATACGACGGAATTTTCTTTCTTGTTTTCTTTACGAAGGTTAAATTTCTTGATATTACTTATAGGACTGCCTTTTTTGATATTTTTGTAATTATTGGAAGGCCCTTTGGTTGTTTAGGCAGAAATTTATATTTTATCAATTTTTATTATGATTTTTTACATTTTTAAAGACCAACCTTCCAAGAATTACAAAAATATTTTCTCAGTTGTTCTTGAGCAGTGTGCGTGTTACGTCTTGAAGTGTCGGAGGCATTTTCTGTGGGTTGGTTCCGTGGCATTCTTGGATCAACAAACAGCTAGCCATCATTAATTAGATTGTTGGTGATATAGATACCTTATTAATTCACAGTAAATAAACAGAGGTTGTCTGGTATCAAATCTATATTTCTTCTTAAGATCTTTTCGAAAAGATCTTAAGAAGAAATATAGATTTGATACCAGACAACCTCTGTTTATTTACTGTGTATTTACTGTCAGCTAGCCATCACTATAAATGAATTTGACCAAAATCATTTTGCTTTTCTGGACAACTACACCCAACTCTGAGGGCGCCGCCGATTTGGCGCCACACATTTGACTGAGGATGTATGGAAAGGTGTTCAGTAGGAGAGGCCATACGGACATCCAATAAGAATGGAATCGCATATCAAACATTGAACTAGTAAGAAAGGAAATCCGGCCGAATTTAGCGAGCATTGTCACAGTCTCTGTAGTGTCTCTGACCAGGAGACCCCAGTATTCGAGTCTCGACGGGTGCCGAATTTTCAACACTGTCTACAGAGCTTCGTCGATCAACAGTGCTAGGTCGAATTCAGCTGCTGTCTGGAGAATTCTTGCGGCCGGCTGTTCTGATCAGTAGTTTTGCGATCAATACCCGACAAATGTCGGAACAGTACCAAAACAAACTGGCCACGGACCGTACGCGACCTTTCCTTTCCCTTCTTTCTCCTGTCCTCTCACCTTACACACACACACACACACACACACATGCCACTTGCATGCACCACACTGCTCATTTATCGAGAGACCAGTCGGGAGCTTAAAGCGAATCCTAGCTGGAGCGGTGCCCGTCTGGTGGGATTGGTTGATTGGTTAGTGATCCCGGGCGCGTCAACAGCTTAGAACATTAGTTCCGTAAGTGTAGTGCATGTTTTTTCCTCGGGATATGGTGGTCATCTTCCCCTGTTGGGTGGCGAGATCCGGCGCCTACCTACCGTCGGCTAGCAGGTTTTCCTCTTAACCGGGACTCTCCCACCGGCGGAGCACCGCCCCACCGGCTGGTGGAAGATACCTTGGGGAGAAATCCCTCGGAAACCGAAGTATAGGTCTGTGCCGGATCTCACCACCCATCTGGGAAGGACACTGCAACCTCACACGATAAAAGAACATTCATTACACTCACCAGATATAACTATACTAACGGGATCAATGCCCAAGCAGTTAACATGGCGGGAAACCTCAATCAGTTGTCCACTCCGCGGTAACTATGTAGGCCCTTCAAGTTTCTGAATGGGAAAACCGCCGCCCTGGAACTGTGGAATATGTGATGGAGGATGCGATACAACGTGCGTTCACGAGAAGAGGAGTGGCAACTAACGGGATAGAATCGCACTTTGCAACATAGGTGTTGCCGGAACGGAGGGTAGTTTCCCCACGTTGTTTCTTAATGATCTCTCCTTCGACGGCAACACGAGGAACGACCGAGCGACAACGGCGTAGGTCATGAGGATTAGTTTGGGACGCAGCGCGTAAAGGAAGGAGGTAGCATCTTCATTGGCTATCACAGAGGAAATTGCTTAAGGGGAGAGAGAACTACTTCGCTCGCCGAGAACATAAAATATCTTCCATAGATTGGGGTCACTAGTCTCTTTCCTGCGTCATACCACGTTTCACACTTTGCATATAAACGTTGTATTTACCTGGAACACTTCACATGCATTCTTGGCAGGTTTCATATCTTCAAGATTTGTAAGTTCGAATTAGATTTACGATTGCGATCTGAAAATAATCTGACACACCTTCGCAATATATCGAAGAGATAAATTAAAGTAATAAAGAGCTCGTATAAAATTTGAATTTGACCCATGAGTAATGTGATCTTCAACCGAGCGAAGTGGCTATAGGCCTAGCGTACTGACTTCGTAATCGACCATCCTGACTGGTGATTTCGTGGTTTCCCTCGGTCATCCAGATAAATACTGGGATGGTTCTACTGAATGGACACGATCGCGGAATCAGAGTCGCTACCCGAATCCGTTAACTACGTGAAGTCACCAAGGTTAAGCGAATTCGAATAATCGGGTTCCTCGTTAGGTGACCGACTGGGAACCCCGCGATCTAACGGCACCGAGGTTAATTGCTCTTTCCGGGACATAAATTGGGTAAATACATATACAAATGTATTATGCATTAATATAAGCAAACAAATGGTTAAAAAAAAGAATACCTCTGTTGCTTACTTTTCATAAAGGAGTGTATCTTAACTGAGTCCATGAAGAAGAACAAATGAAATGCTGAAGAATGGAAATACACAAAAAAATCGTAATTTAATTGCGTACATTCCTGATATCCGACGATTAGTTTTGTAGAGCGTACGATATATATTTTGTGAAATACATTATGTAAAATATTCTTGGAGTTTATAATGAAGCATCAGTAAATGTGTTTTGCCAACATTCCCATGTCCTTTTTCCTAAACACTTCGAAGACTTCATAAAGGAACAAGGTACCAGTGAATATTTTGTTTCAAGACTTCAATGACAACACACGAAATTAATATAAAAGTACATTATTTTGCGGAATGTTTATACTTAAAAAATACACGAAATATAAACACGTTTCGCACGATTCTAGGAACACACCAGAGTGACCCTAGAGCTTAGATATTTCCAGACTGATGATAGCTTAATGACGGTAGGTGCTGTAGCTCCTCTACTAGTGGAAGATTGCTAGAACGCGTTTGCATGTGCGAAAGTTTTACACAATTCACTAGTATAAACTTAATTAGAAAAACAGGCACACATGGTGTCAGAGACCAGACGAAAATAACTTTACCTACACAGGGAGAATAGCAATACGAACATTTTATATCATGACTGTTTTCTCAACAGTCAATAACGTTACGTGACACATGCAACACACGTTTGAGACATGTACAGCAATATTCAGAAATATTTACGTTAATGACTCATTCACAAAAAAGTCATGTGCATTTCAAAAATCATTATTTAAATATAGAAAAGAAAAATATATTTTCAGTAAATCCCTTCAAACTGTGCTATTGAATTGGAAACAAAACAGCTAATAAATTAGCAAAAAAGAAACACAAAAAAATTCACACACAAATCAAATTACAGCACTGCAGTATTCGTCTTGCAATGCTATTGGTTTGCGTTGGAGCGTTGTGAGTGCGACGTACGTTGCGAGAAAGTGTCTACGCGTGGGTGGGTTGATGTAACTGCGCGCTATCGTTTTATTAAAACTCTTCATTTAATTAATTTTTTGTACATTTTTCTTTAGTACTTGTGTCGAGGTCTCTTCGGAGAATGTGAGCTGATTTCCAAAATAAATAGAGAGGCATTGAAATGTGACGCAAACGGCTCTTTACTGCTTCGTATTTCTTCCTAACCCGTTACATCATCAATACGTCCGCTTTTATATAAATAGGTAACTAATTCCTTCGTTACTGGGAAAAAGATTTGAAGTTATTGCTAAGCCCGCCACCTAGTGACGGCGCCTCAAGGCAAAGCAGAAGTTAAATATATTTAAGAATCAAAACCAAATACAATAGGTTGAAATGATAATGGAGCCTTTTCATTTTCATTCCAAGACATAATTGGTTGTATCTTCGTAACAATATGGCTTCTTAAAAAAGTGTAGAACAAAACATTTTTTGAACACTGGATTATGCTGCGGGTGATTTTTAGCCTAATATTGAACACCTGAATGGTAACCAATGAAGACGCTCAAGAAGTAAAAATGTCGATTGTAATGATTTTAAATATTTAGAAGTGAAAACTTAAAATAAGAACATGGAATTTAGAAAACTAAATTTTAATATTTAGACAGAACCTTTGGTTAGAGGATTCCTGGGACAAGAAACCTTCTCGTGAGTGATTCAGTCTATTTCAAATTAAATTTTATTGCAACAAAAAAAAATTTCATAATTATGTTTATATTATTTAATTGCCAATGAATTAATTATTAATATTAAAATTCACGACAAACTCTAGTAAAACATTTAAATAAATTAGTATATCTCGTTCTTCCCGTATTAAGTCTCTTCATGAGAAGAAATCGCGTAAATCAAACTTAAACAAAATGTTTAAAAAAACAAGTCAAAATGTATCGAACAACGTGGCTTGGACTGTATAGATAAGCAAAAAAGTACATAAATTTACTACTTACAGTAGGCATGTGATTTTTATCTTGGGTGACAAGTCGCCAGGTGAACAGATAAGTACTTGTCAGACACCAATCCGCTAGTTTTATGGCGTCACAAGGGAAAGGAGCAAAGGCGACAGAACTAAAGCTGTGACAGCTAAATTATGTATCATCATAATTACGACAGAGCTGTGATTGCGTGCAGATTCGTAGCAATCAAAACAGGGAAGTGGACAGCCAGCAGGCGGAGTCGAATACAGAGTACACACTGAGTACAACACAATCACATGATCTGATCAAAGGATGAAATGAAATATGGCGGTTGAGTCGAATATAGAGTAACACTGAGTACAACACAATCACATGATCTGATCAAGATGAAATGAAATATGGCAATCACATGATCTGATCAAAGAATGAAATGAAATATGGCGATGGTAGAATATCATTACAATCTGCTGTAAATATGTTTTCTTCATCATAAATTTCCAATGAAAAGAGGGGGTGTATATAGTTGTCTAATCGACCCGCAAGTGTAGTGGATTACGATTATAACTACTATCAACCAAACAAATTATGCAACCCTTTCTACAAAATATGCGTACAAAAATTATTGTAGAGAAAGTGTGTTTAGATGGTGTAACCGCAATCGAATCAACGGCAGACTGTCAACTAACAGATAGTCCCGCGCCAGGAAAGAAATAAATAGTTAAAAAATGTTGGATAGATTAACATGTACTCTGCTTCTGACGGCTGGTTTTTTCCTTCTTCAGGGTTTTTTTCGTCAGCTGTACCTTATGGTCTCTTTTCCGCGGCTTTGTTACGATGGAGAGACTATTTGGGGTGAATACCAGAATTCGAAAGGTTAGAACGCGGTAGAATGTAGGTATTGTAATGGCTTAAAGACCTTCGACTCAGCCACATAGCATCAAGTTATCTAATTTGTCTAATAATTACCTATTAAATGATAAAACTAAAACAGATAGTCGATGATGGCTTAGTTACAAATATTAATGTCTCGCACACTTATTCGTCGGAACAGCGCGGATGCAACTGAAAGATTGCGTGAGCCCTTCGACTAATAACTTGCCACCTCATCTAGCAGCGGCTCCGATGATTTTCACTGAGCTCAATTGCCTCTCCCGCAGCGGCGCGGCGGAGCCCACTGGCTGCAAAGCCACATCGCGTTTAAATGCTCTCTCGTCCCGATTATTTTTCAGTTCATTGAGCAACCAACACATCACGTTGCTGACGCTCTGGAAGAGTTAATTTTGGCACACTGATGAATCATCCATCAACCTAGAATTACCTCATTATTTGCCCAGCGACAAGCCGTTGACTTGGAAGAGATGGCCCTTGAAAGAGAGAGAGAGAGAGAGAGAGAGAGAGAGAGAGAGAGAGAGAGAGAAAATAGCAAAAAGAACGTTAATGGAAGGAGAAGAAAAAAAGAAGAAAAGAATGGAAAGAAACAGATGAAAGAGAGAACTATTCTAAGAGAGGTGTGGAAAGAAGTTGATGATAAGAGAGAGCGATGGAAAGAAAATGAGAGGAAGAGATAAGAGGAAAGAAGAGATACATAAGAAACAAAAAAAAAAGAGCAGGGAAAAAAAAGGAAAAAGGAACGGAGAAAAGGTGGGAAGAGGAGTAAGAGAGAAAAGGGAATAGACATTTTTTTAAATTAATTGCGAAAAGCGTGGGTCAATAAGCGAGAGCACAGCGGATGAGCACAAATGAAAATAACTCGTAGCAGTGAGATCAAGGAAGCGAGTGAGGGAAGGAACGCGAAGGAGTCCAAGGAGAGAAAGAAGTGGGGAGAGACAGAGGAACATTTTATTGAATGCGGCTGCGCTGCGCGAGGGAGAGGCCTAAGCGCGGAGCACCGCAGGGGGCGAAATCGCCAGCCGGCCGGGGGCGGCGGCGGCGGCGCGCGCCTGGACGAGTTCATTCGCTCGGGGGCGGGAGGAGCCGCCTCCCGGCTGCTCAACCCAGACCTTCACCGCCCGCTCCTTCCCCGGCCGCGCTCGTAACAAAGTTTGCGTCAGCCGGAGAGGCGTTGCGCGCCGCGACGTGGCGCGGGGCGGGGCGGGATGGGGGACGGGGAGCGAGCCGTGGGGAGTGGAGGGGGGGGGGGGGGAACGGGGATGCGATGGAGCCGGGCAGGGCAGGGCGGGTCCAGACGGGGTGGGGACGGGCGGAGCGGGGCGGAGCGGGGCGGAGCGGGGCGGATCGGGGCGGAGCGGGGCGGAGCGGGGCGGAGCGGGGCGGAGCGGGGCGGAGCGGGGCGGAGCGGGGCAACGGGCGGAGCGGGTCGAGGTGCAGCGGGGCGGAGCGGGTGGGGCGGTGTGGAGCGGTGTGGAGCGGTGTGGAGCGGGGTGAAGGTGGGGAACGGGGGTCTGCAGTGGCGCCGCCCACGAGGCCGATGCACGCGCCGGTTTACGACCGGCAATCTCGCTTGATTAATGTTAATTGGCTGATCCAATTGGGACGTCGTTGAGAGGAGGGGCGGGGACTGCTAACTGAATAAGTATGGGAATGGATTCAGTGCCATTCAGCTTTCATTTTCCGTCATCTCATGAGATATTGTGGGCAAAGAAAGAAAAGTGTTGTATCAACGAACCCAGTTCGCGCAATGTTTCAGAGCCATGCTTGTATCACAAGTTCATTGGGCTTATTAAGAGAAAGAAAACACGTTTAAATTTCTCAAATGAAATGGGCATTCAATACTTTTCTATACGTGAGATACTCGCTTCAGAAATGAAGGGATAGTGATGGAAATGATGACATGAAATAAACACACTAGAATTTGAAAATATATTTTAGAAGACAATCCTACGAGAACTTCAATAAGTAAATACATTTTTTCAATATTCAGTAATAAATAATTATATATAAACTCAACACGTGTTAAACTCAACACGTATTTAACCCATATACAGTAAATTATAGATGACAGTGGCGCTATAACAGCACAGCACATAATTTCTCATATTATTCGTAACGTTTGCAAATTTTGACAATTCAGAGAGTTCAACAAAAATATGACCTGCACCATATTAAGAGTTCTTTCCTCTATCTGAAAAAAATTGCCATTTTTCAGAAAAACATGAAATCTTCATGTAAAGCCGTCGCCACAATTAAAATAGACATTTCAAACTCGCGGGTCCTCGAGTTCGCTGAGATCTAAAAGGAATATATTTTTTAAGAGAAAATCACTTGAATGGCTTGACCACAGACCGACGAACGGCCGAACAGATGTTTTGCCGTGAATCAAGTTTTCGGTATAAAAGGTGGAAAAAACGTATTCTCTCTACAAAACGTGGTAGAGGAATAATTTAGGAACAATGGCATAAATGAACATCATGATTTCATATTGAAGTTTATCAACATTTTTATGTCTGGTGTCCAGAATATGAGTTTTTCTATCAAAAAATTGCTGATATTTTTTGGCTGCTGCATTACAATAATTTCTCTCCAGTACTTAAGTTACATGCGTATAAAATACACTAATTAAAAACATTAAGATGGGGTTGTGCCGTTCTTCGATAAGGCTCTTAAACATTTGTGAGCGAAATAAAGTAGAATTCAACTTATTTATGCATTCGGTGTATTTTGTTATTTCTGAACTAAATTATATTTGGACAACATAGAGATTATGATTGTTCGCGACCAAAATTTGTTTGATAGATGAAAAACGTATTTTCATCATTTAGAGCATTTTGGAACTCTATTGGACAAAATTTCATTCCTGGAATAGTCCTATTAAATACCACTCGTGCTTTGAAAATTCTCATATAAACCCCCTTCTCGCTTCGCGAATCGGGTATTTATTGACAATTTCTAAAGCACTCGTGATATTACCTATGATAATTATGTATTGAAACCATTTTCTCCGGATAAAGATCAGTCAATTCATCCAAAACAGGTTACACTTACCTTGTATTCCTGGGGGAAACTTTTTTCATTTACACAAATTGCTTGTTTACAAAAGAACTTTTGTTAATTAACTTATTTATTTATCTTAATTTATATTTATGAACAAATGAGTATACCAATGCTATCATATTTTCAATGGCATAAAGAAGTGGTAAATTGTACAGAATATGAATAATCATAAACACTTCAGGTTTCGGGTATGACCAGGCAAAATACTATTATGAGAATCTCAAATATATTTCCGGGTTATTTAGTTACGTAAATTATCTAGTAGCGGCACATGCCAAACATTAAAAATATCTCCAGTACAACGCCTGCAGAAACGCAACCCGCAAATCACTCACGAATTAATTCTCAGAAGTTGCATAACCTGAGAGCTCAAGAGCCAAGCGTTTGAAAGTGAAGAGGGTTTTCATTTGGGTCTGCCGCCGACCACACGCATAGTGGGCGCTCGGATCGACGGGAAACGCAATTGCGGGCAGGGGTTTCTGGCAGCGACCCACGACCTTCGAAACATGAAACACTCTGCGGATTCGGTGGTATAACGGTTAGCGTATCGAACTGTTGTACCCGAGTTTGCGGTTTCAAACCCGATCGAAGCCGTGGATTTTTAAGGGCGAAAGAATCCTTCCTTCGGAGGGGAAGTAAAGCCGGCTGTCCCATGTAGTAGATTTACTGCATGTACAAGATCCTCAAGCCTAAATCTCACTAGCGTACAGCACAGCTCACATTACAGAACACGATTTATAGACTTTGAGCTCCATATAAACTTAAGACCGCAGAGAACGGATGTCGGGAAATTTTCTTTTACAAATAGAACGATAAGAGATTGGAATAGATTGCCTGCAAAAACCTTTGAACCCTTTCCTCGAAGCGTTCAACAATTTAGGAAAGTAATTTAGGGCATTTCTAAGTTTGAGGTAGTTAACTAGGAATATTAAGTTATACAGTGAAGTGAAGTGAAGTGGAGTGAAGTGAAGTGTTGGCAAGTGCAGTGCGGTCTTCATTGTTTAAGCACTCAGTGCTGTATTAGATTGACGTTCCTTTTATCTTTTAGGTAATTTAATGTTTGTTTTTAAGATTCACCAGTTTTTATATTATTATTATTATTATTATTATTAATAATATTATTACTATTATTATTACTGTTATTATTATTACTATTATTATTATTATTATTATTTTAGCATTATTATCAACATTATTATGTTATTTGCATGAAAATTAATATCTTACTTATGTAATTAACTGCCACCGGGTTACACCCAATTGCAGTTTAAATAAATTTATCTTTTTTTTTTTATCTTATATAGACTGATGACTTAAATTCCATGGGTCTCTATTTTGTATCTACAAGTGGACGAATGTATTCAGCGGTTGTTTGGTTTGGTTTGTTTTTTTCGTGTTTCCGGGCGCGTCAACTGCTTTGGTCATTAGTCTCGTTAGTGTAGTGCATGTTTTTTCTCGGGAGATGGCGGTGATCTTCCCCCGCTGGATGGTGAGATTCAGCGCCGACTTACCGTCCGTCGGCTAGTGGGGTTTCCCCCTAACCAGGACTCTCCCACCAGCGGGGCATCGCCCCAGCCGGGACAAGCTCTAAGCCCCCGACCGGTCTCTCGGAATATGTAGTAGTGTAGTGCATGTTAGTGTAAGTGTGTGTGTAAGGGGAAAGGATAGGACAAGGAAGAGGGAGGACAGATCTCGCGCGGTCCGTGGCCCGTTTGGTAGGGTACTGCTCCGGCATTCGCGTGGTGTTGATCGGAGAAACCACGGAAAACTACTGATCAGAGCAGCCGGCCGCTAGAATTCTCCTCCAGTCAGCGACTGAATTCGACCTATCTGAAAAGCTAGTGTCGAAAAGGAAGGAAAGACCACGCGCGGTCTCCGACCCATTTGTTACGGCCCAACTCCGGCATTCTCTTAATACTGATGGAAGAAACCACAGAAAACAATCCATCAGAACAGCTGACCGGAAGAATTCTCCTCCAGATAGCGGCTAAATTAGACCTAGCTATCTAGCTATTGTCGAAGATTCTGACACCATCGGGACTCGATCCCTAGATCTCCCAATGGGAGAAGCACTTCATTATATCTGAGCCACCTCCGCCGGTGGAAATTAGAATAATTTCCTCTGATTTATCAAGACACCAAAGATACAGTTAAAGCTAATATGGCCATCGAGCGGGGAATCAATTTTGGAGCAAATCGGCTGAACGGTTTAGACGATTGCGGTGTAGATGCGGCATGACCATAGGCAGGCGGTCATACGTTTGCCGTTAATCGATTTTCGGTGTCAAGGACCTACAAAGCATGGATTTCGACTGTACAACATGTTAGAGGAAGTGATTTTCTTCATGTAGAAAGAAGATTAAAATACTTTCTCTTCCTGGGAATAAAGGCTAGAAAAATCCTTGTTTGACGAACGGGTACGTTACCTAGTATAAGGATAAAATTACACCATGATTTGTAATTTGATTATTTTTCATTAATATCGTCAGTAAAGCTTTGGAAATGTGTATATTTCTAAAGAATTTCATAAAATACTTTCTTTATTGCAGATTAAAAAAATATCGATATACCCTTTATTTTCGCGTCATTTCGGGGTAAATGTTGCAGATGTCGTATGATGTTTAATCCCCTGATTCTTTTAACTCTTTATGAAATGCAATATCCGTCAAAATTATTACAGATCGTTCTGTAGTATATTATATTTCTACAAGTCCAATGTTAATCCCTTTCAATTCATATTGATGTGTCCAGCTTAACGTAATCCAAAATTTGAGAATACTAGATTATTCATTTTTTTGTTGCTGGTGAAAATCAATGTATCATACGTATTAATAAATAATTAAATTTGTACACGCACCAACTAATTTACCAGTCACGCTGGAAATGTCTCTAAAGTAAATTTAATTATGTGACCGTCTTGCTTCCCAGCTAACAATTTGTCCGTTCATTCCACAACCAACTCTTCTCTCCGCGGACGCAACGCTGGAGTTAATTTCGCAAGTCTGATGAAAATGTGATGGGCGTGCGAATGTGGAAGGCGACATCAAGTGTGGAGGAACGTTGCAGGTAATGGTTGGCGGTGGGCGGTGGGCGTGGCAGGGAACAGAAACCGCGCGGGCGGCGACAGCGGTGGTGTTAATGGCGCGAAGCGAGGCAGCCCATCTGCGGCGTCGAGAGGAGAGGGGGCGTTGCAGCCGCCGCACGCCGCACCGCGACGGGCAGTGGAGTTCGGTGAAGTTCGCTGGAGCTGTTGTTAGAAGCGGCGCAAGTAGTTGCAGTGACGGGCTCGCTCGTGTAAGGACCAGCGGCGAATCCTTAACATTAATTTAAGTACACCGCACTTTATGGAAAGTATCTCAACCGTTGTCTTTTATTTTGAGCTTTTCTGATATCCGAATACTATGAAATTCCGTCCGTAATATTTGTTCTATAAGACAATCACACAAACCTCTAACTTCAGGATCATTAACACATTCCATTTTCACAAATATTTGAGAGAAGCGTGACTTACGAACGACCAGACAAGGACTGTTCACCGCAATATTTTGCGGTGCCTACTGGCCGTCCAGACACGCGTTCTCTCCTCTCCCCGCCCTTGAAACATGAAGAGCCATAGGTTATCGCGGCTGGCATGCGGTGCCCTCTCCTGCGCTAGCAAATTCTCTGGACAGCATCTGTTTGAAACTTCTCACTCTAATGCACTTGTGCACGGATGTGGAAGACTGACTGGCTCTCGGTAGAAAAACAGAGTTATTATTCGCATCTGTTTTAAATATTTCAAAATATCTAACTTTTTAGAGGATTACCAAACTTATGAAATATTTATTATACACTTCGAATCACTAGGTATACCGGCGGTAAACGCGGTGTATCGGAGAATTCGCCACTGGGCGGTCTAGTTCAGTGAAGTTCAGTGGAGCTGTTGCTACAAGCCGCGCAAGTAGTTGCAGTCTTTGCTCGTATAAGGCGTCACGAGCAACGCAGTTGCTCGCCAACAACAAAACCAGGACCCGTAAGATACGTCTGTTTAATTTAATACATCATTAACTCGTTGGGTAAGGTTAAGATACATCCAGATATTTATCAAATGTAACTCAATTTTAAAAGTTATAACACAACAGGTGCTTTATTCAAATGCAGCACAAAACCATCGGGGTTCTCTAGAGTAAAATTATTAAATGGTTTTATATTTTTAATGATGGTAGAACTACAGCTAAGAGATGAGACGAATTAATCAGGTTAATTATTAAAAAAAACGTGATAAACTGGTTATTGTGTTAAAGACCCTGAAGCCAAATAGAGATAATTACCCTGAAAACGGAAAATAAAAAAATAAATTAGTGGCGAGAAAAAAGAGATAACTAATGAGAAATAAAAAGAGGAAACGAGAAGTATAGGAAGAAAAGAGTCAAGAGAACGGCAGAAAAACACTTTGATGTGAAGAATCATAATATCAACAGGGAAGATAGAAATGAAGGAATAAGGCAGAAAGGCTGAGGAGGAAGAAAGGGGGTTCGCTGGGAGGGAAAAAATCTAAGTAAGAAAGAACCGGCAAGAAAAATCGGTCATGACTCTAATGAAAATTGCAGCAAAGGAAGCAGAAATCTCCGCGACTATTCCGCGTCTTCCTCGGAAGCAAAGTGGGGCGCATTAGAAGTTGCGCCGCGAGGCGTCGTCGGAGTCAGCCTGGCCCCATCAGTGTGCTCATCAGCGGCGTCAACGACCGCAGTGGCGGCGCGCGTTATCCCTTCTCCCCTCCTGGGGGGTCGATAGGTGCCGTCGCTCGCGCCGCCCGGGCGATCCGACGGTGGGCGGAGGGTGGCGGCGGGCGGGTGGGAGAGCGGCAGGGGGCGGGGGCGGCGGGTGGCGGGGGCGGGCGGGCGGGCGGGAGGTGGGCGGAGGGCGGCGGTGGGCGGGTGGGAGAGCGGCAGGGGCGGGCGGGAGGTGGGTGGGTGGCCGGGCGGGTGGGTGGTTGGGTTGGTGGTTGGGTTCGGGCAGGCGGGCGGGCGGGCGGGCTGTGGCGTTGGGAGGGCGGGCGGTAGCGGAGGGAGGTGGGCGGGCGGGCGGGAAGGTGGTGGCGGCGGGCGGGGGCGGCGGGGGCGGGCGGGCGGGAGAGTGGCGATGGTTGGGCGGGCACCGGTGGTTGGGCGAGCGTCGGCGGGTGGTCGGGCGGTTGGCGGCAGGTGGGCGCACGGGCGGGCGGGCGGGCGGGCGGGCGGGCGGGCGGGCGGCGGGCGGGCGGGCGGGCGGCGGGCGGGCGGGCGGGCGGGCGGGCGGGCGGGCGGGCGGGCGGGCGGGCGACAGGCGGCGGCTGCGAGCGGACGAGCGGAGGGCGAACGGCGGGCGAGCGGCGACGGCGTGGAGGGCGGCGGCGGCGGGCGGCAGCGTGGACGGATGCGGCAGGGGCGGGCGGGTGGCGGGCGGCGGCGGTGGGCGGTGCGGGTGGGTGGGCGGGCGGCAGCGTGGACGGATGCGGCAGGGGCGGGCGGTGGGCGGGCGGCGGCGGGTGGGCGGGTGTGCGGGTGGGTGGGCGGGCGGGCGTCGGCGGCGGCCCCGCAACCTGGGCGGGCACGGCGGCCCCGCACCTGACACCACGCCGCGCCGCGGGCCGCGTAAACAAATACGGGCAGCGGTGCGGCGCCGCCAGGCGGGCAATCAATACCCACGCGAGCGGACGCCCGCGCTCATTCTCCCCCCGCCCGCACCCGCCCTCCCGGCGCCCCCCGAGATGGCGGCAAGCGCCGGGGCGACAAAGGAGCCGTGCTAATCCATTGGGGGCAGGTGCCCGGCCGCGTCGCGCCGCGCACCCGACCCCGCTGACCTCGAGCGGCGCCGCCGGCGCGCGTATGGACCGGGCGGAGGGGGCGGGCGGGCGAAATCCACCAAGGCGACAATGTCGGAGACACTGGAGGAGACGTCTGGGACGGGTTTTGGTGCCTGTGACTACTGGATGTCGACTGTGGCATTGTCGAGGAGGAAACGGGTAGCAGACTTGGGAGTGGCAATGGGTTGATTGATTGATGTATCCGGGCAAGTCAACTGCTACGGTCATTAGTCCCGCTAGTTTAATGAATGTTTGTTCACGGGAGGTGGCGGAGTACCTCTCCCACTGGATGGTGAAAATCGTCGCTCGGTCGGAAGCTTAGAGTTTGTCCCGGTTAGGGCGGTGCCCCGCTGGTGGGAGATACCTGGTTCTGGGAAACCACACTAGCCGACGGATCTCGCCATGGAGCGGGGTAAGATCACCACCATCACCACCTCTTCCTCTTCCTCCTCGCGATGAAAAATATGCACTGCACTTACGGAACTAAGGATCCCTGTAGTTGACGTGCCCGAAATTACCAACAACCAATGCAACGCCTCTCACCGGGAGGTCCTAGGTTCGAGTCCTGACAGCGGCAGGATTTACAACTCCAGCTTTTCAGCTACATCGAATTCTGTCGCTGTCTGGAGGAGAATTCTAGCGGCCGGCTGCTATGATTGGTAGTTTTCCGTGGTTTCTCCGATCATCACCAGGCGAATGCCGGAGGCGAATACCCTAACAAACGGGTCACAGACCGCGCACGGTCTATGTCCTATCCTCTCCTCTTTCTCTCTTTCTCTCTCTCTCTCTCTCTCTCTCTCTCTCTCTCTCTCTCTCTCTCTCACACACACACACACACACACACACACGTATACTAACATGCACTACACTACCACATATTCCGGGAGACCGGTCGGGAGCTTACAGCTTGTCCCGGCTGTAACGGTGCCCCACTGGTGGGAGAGTCCTGGTTACGGGGAAAATCTCGCTAGCCGACGGTAGGTCGGCGCCGAATCTCGCCATCTAGCGGGGGAAGTTCACTGCCATCTCCAGAGGAAAACAACATGCACTACACTTACGGTACTACTGACATAAGCTGCTGACCACGCCCCAAATCACTAAAACAACCAACCAACCACGTCTGCGCCGTCGCAGGTGAAGGTGTGTGGGTGTGTGTGTGGCGGCGACGGCGCGGCGACGGGCGCTGGCCTGTGCGCGGGGAAGGAGTAGCGGGAGGCGTCGTGCGTCAGCAATCACAATGCTGCCATTGTGGGTGCGCCTGAATGATATCTTTAAGTGCAAGCGCTTTTCGTGTTGTTGCTGGCTTGTAGTGTGAGGGAATAAAATTCCCGTCGACACGAACCCAGGTCAAGTTATTTCTGTTCAGTGTTCTTTGTTCGGAATTGTTCAAGCTTTCCATTTTTTGTGCTTTCTTTTCCTGTACATGCATCATTCATTCTATTTTAATATCATTACGAGTCTTTTCTGTGAATTAAAATCCGTTTGATATCTTTTGTTCCTCACTTCTCATGACAACATAGCTTTTGCAAAAATGTAATAAAACATATAAAAAGCAACTCATTAGAAACTAATTCGTTCCAATTAAGAAAGCATTCATTTCATTAAACTGGTTTCACCTCAAGTGAAATGAAGTTAAATTGAATGTAAATCCTTTGAATGTAAATGAAGAGACAAAAGAGGTACTAAAATAGGATACCTTTTACATAAGTTGCTATCGCAGGTTAACCCGGAAAACTGGAATCGTGATGGAAAGTTTTAAAATGTTTGACAAATTCCGAGAATGTGTAATCAAGTTTTGTTAATTAGTCCAGACGAGTGGCCTACAAAACATTGTCAAAAAAGTATTATTATCAAGTATTGAATAAAAGAAGGGTAATTTTTACCAAAAAATGCAAATTTACATTTTTTTAAGAAGCACGAAATTAGCAGTACGAATAATTGAATGGGTTACACAATTAGTGAAATCTTAATGTACGAAATCTAAATAAAGAAAATTGAATTTTCTGTCTGTGAAATCTCATTTTGGTTATTTACGTCTTAAAAAACGTTTCAATTGTTTTAAGGATGTTGGTGTATCAGTCTGTCGATCTCTCTGCCTGTCTATTTGTTCTAACGAATCTTGAGGAGAGAAAAATCGATTTTTATGGGATTTTCACAAAAAATAAAGTAGAGTATTTCGTCGGGTATAACGTGTAGTACTTTGTGTAAACGGTATTATTTTATATTACGTAAAGAAAATGTTTATTTTTTGTTATTTTATACATATCTACTTTTTGATTTTGATCTTAATGAAATTTTTCTACGATCGTATAAAAATATGAGTTTCTGCGTGTTGCTACGCATGCGTGAAGTCTTTTCTTAAACACCTGGAAAACGTGCCTTCACCGTGCGTACAAGACATTTTTTCACGGAGACACCACCGTGCGAAAAAGACTTACGGTAAGTATAGTGTGACGTCACGGGGTTATACGAACCCGTAACGCCACCATGAGCCACTAGAAAAGACCAAAGAACTGAGAAATAGGGTACGAGGCGGAGCGATGGTCCGAGAAGGCGACATCTATCCGCAGGTTTTCGCACTCCGATGTCCAAAGTTAGCGGATAATATTTTCTCGAGAGGGCGCGAAGGAGGAGAAAATTCACCCCTCCAGAAATTTTTCCCCAGGCGGAGTTGCATAAATACCGTGACGCACTTCGGTAGAGCTCTCTTACGACTTCGACAGCGACGGCGACTCAACTAAATTCTTCAGCGGTAGTAATTGGTTAGTGCAGGAGTATAATTTTACTTGCTTAAGTAAAGCTGATTTAAGAAACGCGGTAATAAGTGATAGAATTCAGAAGCAAAGTGCATGTACAGCATTTGCACTAACATTACGCGAGTAAGCAAGCGTTGTGACTGCTCGAACTTGAAATAGTTTCATCATCGAAGTAAATTCGCGCAGAAGGACTCTGAACGAAATCCAGTATTTAATTTTGTACGCCACGACCACGCACGCTCAAAGTGTGGTATGTCGGCCGAGTGCTAAGTCAATTCAGCACGTTAGTTATTTAAAACTGGAAGCGCGAGCAACGGGTACGCGGCAGGCGGCAGAAGGACGACTCCAACACTCAAGCGTAGGCGAGAAGGACTTGGACCAATCCGTCGATGGTACGAGCCCGAGGACGAGAGAAAGGTTTGGAATTTGGACGTGTGGCGGCATCCTGAGATCGAGCGAAAGAAGTGGTGTAACCGCGGGACATCGAACCAGTCAAGTGACGTGGCGAGGACTGCGAGCGACCGAACCCCCAAGGTTAACTGACGGCGAGCGGGAAGGAAATGTCGAGGTAAAGAACTGGCAACTTCTATGCGACAATTTGTTGGGAAACTGTGTAGCTTTAAACACCAGGCGTAGCGTCCTAAAATAGGTGAAAGTTCCAAATAATTACTGGGAAAATATTTCGAACGTATGAGTGGCAGTTTTGATTTCATTCGCTGTACGCACCAGTAAATTCGTTGAATGCCATACCTTGTACATCTTTTCTAAAGTAAATTATAATTGTTCATGTAATGTAAAAGTAATCTTATTGAAAGTATTGTTTCCATTGTATGATGTCAGGAATAATCAGTTGCTATAATTTTGTAAAGGGTACGATTTAGTAACGTGTGTGTCACGTTTATTATTGTGTTAGAGTTAACAGCATTGTAATAAATGCGCAGCTCAAGGCTGACCTCTGTGAAGTCTATAATAGAATAATTGTAGAGAATCACTTAAAGGGCCGTGCACGGAGAAAACTTTAGATTAACCACAGTTAAATGAGGTACACGAAATAATTGAGAAGGAGGTCAAAGCAAAAGTATTGTAAATAGTGCGTATTGAAGTAATCAGGCAGTCAAGGTGACGCCTATACATTCTCTTATGGTTGTGTTATTTCTGTTCTTTTTGTTTCTGTTTTCTTTGCAGTGACCATCTACGCAAAGTACATACTTATTGTATATTTGTGCCACTGTGTAATTTGTTTTACTGAATATATGCTCATTTTACCAGAATTTTATATAATTCATTGTGTGAAGGGTTCAGACCTTTCTCATACCCGAAAGATCCTGCTTCCTGAGAATTCAAAGCTCGCTTCACGAGCATTCATAGTTTCACGCTTCATCGCCACCGGCTGGAAGGTAGTAGGTGGGCGTGTTATAATAGATTATTAGAAAAGTTAGAAAAAATCACAAATGAATGGCAAAACAACTTTAATTTCACAATTATTAAACACTGTCCAATACCATTAACTTAAAATTAATTGTTAATATATTAACAATTAACATTTTAATACTTAAATAACTCTTGTTACATTTTATATTAATACAATTAATATATTTAATAAAGTCCGAAGTGCAAAAATTAATACAATGAAGGATATATACTTTACAATACGATATTTAAAAATGTTTTATATTTTGACACAAAATATATTAGTTTATTTTCTGATTAAAAATTAAATGTCTTCTTTCAGTGTGTTTTATTCATAGATATTTTAAAGATCTTTAAGTAAAAACGTCACAGTTCACTGTATTTCCTTATTGGGAGGAGCCTTATTCTTACATCCAGCGCAAAGCTCACTTGTTTAGACCGCGACGAGTTGATTACCGCTGGCGCATATAAATTACGCTTTGCGTCGTCGAGGCTCGTTAACGCACGCTATTTCACCAGCGCCAATTGCTAACACCTGTTTCCGTCCATCTGGTCCAACAGGGACACTGGAGGAAATTACGCGGCCGTTTGTGAGCGGTTCAGATTTCTGCCCTCATTATTGTTAACGATGCAGGGATCCGGATCGAATACCAACGCACAAAGTTGCGAAAACCGTGTGTTCAGAGCGACATAACGCCAATTGCATTAACGCTCCTGGCTTCCATTAACGAATTTGGTGTGCACACAATGAAGAGCGCAACTGAATTAACATCGAAATTTGATCCTTTTGCTTAAGCTCTTGACTGGGTTTATTGAATCCATTATAAATACATGTGAAGAATACTTTTCAATATGGATTTGTTCAAGAACAGCCTTAACAGGTATTTTTTATCGGAGTATTTTTTAAAGTAGATCTCAATCTTCTAAGACGCAAATAATGATTCTTATATGGTGATTTACTAATATACTTGTATTAACAGAAAACATGCATTTATACTTTTGTTTAATTACTTTCATTTTATATAACACTGAACAACAGAAAGACAATGGATCATCTTTTTGCGAAATATCACGTTCTCTCAGTATTTGTGCAATGGAGGAAAGGTAACTAAACCAAAAAACGATTGATATGAAGGTTATTGATCCAAAATACTTGTTAAAGGCACATTCATTTGTTTAGAATTTTATGATATAGATGGTAACTAGTACGTTAGTTATAAAATAAATATTTATTTTCCATTTTTATTCAGTGTTTAAAAGTAAAGCGACCCTTATGATATCAGCAATGTAATGTAAAACACACTTGTTACAACTTTAATAGTCCTGAGAGTGGTGATTCAACTGAGATAGTGCAGAAAATTGAAATTAAAAATCAACTTCATGTTTTAAACTGGTAGCAATATAGCAACTCCTACCATTTAATAGAATGTGAATAAATTAATTAAAATTCTTTTTCTACAGCCAGAACCTATTATAACAATGATTAATTACATCGTTACGTGCAGGGAACCGGCGATATAATAAACGACATCTCATTTATCCGTTCTTTTCGGAATTACACTTCTGTAATTCTGCATGTCTTTCGCCTTTTAGATTAAATTAATATTTCTTTACGAACATTGTCCTTCTTTTGGTCCATGATCACGTCCAAAATTCAAACAATCAAATAAATTGATATTTATAACTTACTTCAAATTAGAAGTGATAAATGTGCGAAGAGTTTAAAAACATTCATATTCCGTAATTACTTTCCTCATTTACAATTGATCCATAAATTTGAAAATTGTACCCGTAAGGGCTACATCTTATTGATTCGTTACTTCCTTCCTTCCGCCGGTAATATATATATATATATATATATATATATATATATATATATATATATATATATATATTGACGGAATGAGCTGTAATGGGAAGCATCGGTGCTAATATATTTAATTTGATATTCGACTGATTAATTCATTGATTCATTAAAGTCTAGGAATGAACCCGTGCAAGACAATATACTAGAACTCGACTATTCACTACGTAAGCCAACTTGAAGTAATTATATTTAGCATTATCATTCCAGTATCAAATCCTACACCAAATCTGAGATGGGTCAATGGATTGATGGGACGACAACACTATGTTGGGTCTGATACGAATGATTATGGTGGAATAGTAGAACAAGGAAGAGAAAACAGAACATCTCGAGGAAGCTTGCCGTGAACTCGCTTCGTCCTTCACAAATGCCAGTATGAGAGGTCGGGGTGTGAACCCCGCTACCCAGGGCTGGATTGATTGATTGATTGATAGTTAGTGATTCCGGGCGCATCAACTATTAGGGTAAATCGTTGTGTACATGTGTAGTGCATGTTTTATATCGGTGGAGGTCGGGGCGGTGTTCTTCCCCCACTGGATGGCGAGATCCAGCGTCAACCGACGAGCGGGGTTTTCCTCAACCAGGTATCTCCCAACAGCGGGGTACCGCCCAAGCTGGGACAAGCTCTAAGATCCCGATCGGTATCCCGGCATATGTGGTAGTGTAGTGCATATTAGTGTAAGTCTGTGTAAGAGGAGAGGATAGGACAAGGAACAGGTAATAAATATTGCGTGCGGTCCGTGGCTCGTCTGTTGGAATACTTCTCCAACACTCGTCTGGTGTTGATCGGAGAAATCAAGGAAAACTACCGATCAGAGTAGCCGGATGCTAGAATTCTCCTCCAGACAGCAACTGAATTCCACCCAGCTGACAAGCTAGTGTCGGAAATCCTGATACCGTCGAGACTTGAACCTAGAATCTCCCGATCAGAAAGACTGACATCAGCTGATGCACTGAGCCATCTATGTCGGTGCCAGGGCAGGGAAGATTTCATATATACCACCAAGGTGCGGGTCGACCCAATTATTTATATTTCTTTTCGTCAGTACCTGCCCTCTTCGGCCTTATCTAGAATAAATGGTATTGATGGGTGGGTGATAGGGGATGAATACGTTGATATAATTTATTTATTTATTTACGTATTTATTTATGTATGTATTTATTTATTTATTTATTTAATGGTGTATGCTATATCGGTGTATCCTTAGTGCACCTTTGATCAATGAACGATATATAATTCATTCTCATGTTAAGATCTTCATGCTTAGAGGACTTAATAACTACGTAAAAGAAATAAATAAAAAATTAAAACAAACTATTTAGAGATGTTTGTGAGTACAACGCAGACCAGCACTTTCTAATACTATATAGACTATTTCTTCGATCAAGCTGCTTTGTGCCCTCAGTACATAACATCGCTAGTCTTGGTATTGTAAGATTACAATAGAAGCGCGCTTGATTTATACGATCAATGACCACTGTTCTCGTTTGCAGATGGCACTGGGCCAAGGTATTCTCACGCGGAACAATGAATTCCCAGAGACTTGACTCTGACGAATGGACACAGCGAATAACGTGCTCTATAGATTAATCAATATTATCCCTTTCCGACGAACCAAAGCGAAATTAATCTCGTTTGTAGAATTTGACAGTCGTTTTAACGACACACCAGCTGTTCAATGTCATTTTAATAGATTCCGTGGAAAAAAATGTTTCTTCTAATTTTGCCGCAGAGGATAACGTAGTTAATACCAAAACAGAACATTTTTGCTCTGCTTTTCGCATGGAATTGTTTCCAATATTTGATCAATCGAGAACGAAAAGTTTGTAATCAAATTTATATCATTCTCTGTATTCCATGGTAGCAGCAAGTGCATCACGTCGAATACACCTTAATAAAAGTGTATTAACAGTGTTACACGATAATGATTCAAGTCGTACACAAAATTCACTGCTTATGTGGATTATACGTTGACAAAGAGAAATATCAAAAGTTGTAAGTCATAATTTTAGAAACACTCCACTTAATATCATTACAGAGAAGTTAGAAATAACTATTTATTTTACGTCCATCAGAATCAAAGAAATTTCGCAACCGTGGTAGAAATTGGTTTCCTCCATTCCGGAGAACATGGACTAAATGGAACCTTTACCACCTTTCGCCCTGATTGGCTTAGGATCAGCAATTTCGCCTTCAGGTGAGTGCAGGTAGCTATCACTACAAATGGAGAGTGAGGGCGGATGGAGAATTGTCCTCGCTTTTACAACCCCTCTGCCGTCGCTATTCGCCATTGTGGTATACCTCCCTCTGCTGGCTGGTCCCTCCGCGGTCACTTTTGTCTCTACCCCTACCGCAACCCCTCCGCTTCCGCCCCCGCCTCCACCACCGCCCCGCCACTGTCCCCGGCCCCATCTCTGCACCCTCCTTTGCCCCTGCCCCTCGCTTCCCCCTTGCCTCCCCTTTGCCCCCCGCCTTTGCCCCTGCCTTTGCCCCTGCCTTTGCCCCGCCTTTGCCCCCGCCGCCCCTTTCCCCGCCTTTGCCCACAGCGCCTTTGCCCCTTTCCCCGCCTTTGCCCCACCTTGCCTGCCCTTGCCCTTTGCCCCGCCTTTGCCCCGCCTTTGCCCCCGCCTTTGCCCCGCCTTTGCCCCGCCTTTGCCCCGCCTTTGCCCCGCCTTTGCCCACCTGCCACCTGCCACCTGCCTTTGTCCCACCTTTGCCCCCGCCTTTGCCCACCCTTTGCCCCACCTTGCCTTGCCCCGCCTTTGCCCCCTTGCCTTGCCCCCTTGCCCCTTTGCCCCGCCTTTGCCCACCTGCCCTTTGCCCCCTCCACCTTTGCCCACCCTTTGTCCTCTTGCCCACCTTTGCCCCCATTTGCCCCCATGCCTTTGCCCTTGCCACCGCCTTTGCCCCCTGCCCTTTGCCCCATTTTGCCCCCTGCCTTTGCCCCCTTTGCCCCCTGCTTGCCTGCCTTTGCCCCGCCTTTGCCCCCCTTGCCCCTTTGCCCCCTCCTTTTGCCCCCCTTTGCCCCTCGCCTTTTGCCCACGCCTTTGCCCACCATTGCCCACCTTTCCCATTTTGCCCCCCCCCGCCTTTGCCCTGTCCCCGCCTTGCCCCGCCTTTGCCCCCGCCTTTGCCTCTGCAACATTCCCGCCCCCTCCTCCGTCCCAGCCCTCGCCTCCACCTCCACCCCAGCCCCCGCCCCGCCACCACCTCTGCCATACCGCCATCGCCACCGCCTCCCGCAACAACCTCTACCCCGGGCGTCACCAACCGCGTGAATTTTTGAAGTCGCGGCCACCGCGCAGCACCGCGCTATCAGGTGGAGTGGCCGCAATGCAAGATTGATGGATGCCCGGCCGTAACGCAGAGCATTGGGAAGGGCATAAACATTGTTTTTACCTTTCGCTGCGGCGGGCGAGGGCGCGAGCGCGATCGTTGACTTTGTTCTCTTTCTGTTTTCTCTTCCACCCGCTGCGCAGATGTCTGCGGCGAAGCATCGGACGAATAACTCCGCCGGACAAAAACTGTTTCGGATTCCGAGCGGGGATCCACAATCCGACCGGTTGCGCCCCACCCGTCGCGGGAAAGGATTGCGCGCAAGCCGCTTGCAGCGGGGAACGCGATATTTTCGCGCCAGTAGCTCGAATCGACCGATTAAACGCGATCGTTCTCCACGTAGCGGCTGCGTGTTGCCTATTTTGGGAACCTCCGGCTCAGTACCTGCGACGCCAATAGTTTTGTGCTTAAATAAAACAGAGGTTATAGTGCGTGATTCAGCAACAAAATAAAATAGATAATGTGACTAATGGCAGAAGTCAGATTTTATGATATGTGTTATTCATGAACGATAAATTGCTGCTTTTTAGCTCTTACTCGTGTGACAGTTCAATCTAAACTACGACACGTCACGTGTCATGAATTTCGATGAGATAAAAGTGGAACCTAATTAGACAATCCATATATATCGTTCATGAACAGATAAATCTTGATTGGACAAATTAAAAACTACATTTTCGTAGGCAGCACAGATGTATTATTCAGATTTATAATATTTGAGTTATACATCTGTGATATAAAATATATCTATATTATGTATATTATATACACATAATGTGATATTAAGCCTATCATGATGCATATTATGCTCATAAGATGTGTATTAAGCCCATCGTGTACTGCTCATGTAAATTTAGTTTGGGATTGTGATGTTAGTAGTGGTATTAAATGTACTGACATGTCTGTCAGGTTTTCATGCAAACTAGTGAATGTGGACTGAATGAAGTCTTCTGAAGAAATATATTTTAAACTATAGTTTTCAGGCGAAATATTTCATTTGTAAGACATCTTCGCAAATAAACTTTAGATGTTTCCCGGCAATAAATTGAGATAGCATATTATAATGGAATAACATTTATCAGCAAAATTCAGTCGTTTATTTCCCTCTACTATTCACATTACTAGAAAACGTACCAAAATGAAGTTAAAAATAAACCTTTCTTCTAATAGGAATATGTCTAAAAATATCACCCTTTGATGTGCTACTAAAAGTCCGGAGCTATTGTCTCTCCCGTAAATGAACGAGTACTAATTTACGAATATTATTAAGTGCCCAAAGTGCAGAGCTAATTCAAAACAATTAACAATTCACCAAACCAAAAAACGAAACAATCCCTAACTATTAAACATAGATTACAGCCATCTTTATTTTGATGTAAAATATATACCGCACTAAATGCAGAAATTAACACCATTCACCTCCCCAAACCATAAATTATAGACATTAGAACAAACTTAATGTTATTATGCAAGCAAACAATCCTGGGAAAACGTTTGTTGACATACTTGTTGAAACAGATATTTGCACAACGTGTCATTGATGTTTACGCAAAGAAGTGTATAGATGTCACAGATGTTACTTACGAAATATTGTGTTCTTGTTGTGTTGAGAAGAGCTGATAAGTAAAATGAATCTACAGAAAATATGTGACGTATGTGGTTCGACGTGCGCCAGCATTCCATACATATGTAAATATTTGTTTTAAAACTGTAAATAGCTTCATATAGAAATCCATCTCCGACTGAACAGGTCTTGAACTGTACATCATTGTTTAACAGTGAAAAAGCCAGTGCTGAGGAAGACCACGACATGCTGGTTGAAATGTCGGCATCGGCTTGCACGCGACGTCGGCCGGAGAGTCAAGAGAATATCACACTGGAACTCAACTTGAAACCATCAGGGCTTGCACGTCATTTACGCCAGTTAATATATGTGGGTAAACATTCTAGCATTGCTATGGATTTAGTAACGAACAGAAAGATTAAAATTGAATTGCACAGAGTATCAAATACTCGATTTAATTTTCCATAAATTTCGTGATTCAGGAGGATTGGGACCAGCGTTCCAACTGAGTGGGAGTATACAGAAGATAGAATTGCAATTGAAAGTCGAAAATTTATCTTTAATAAATTGCGGCCCAAGAAACAAAATCACATTTCAATCATCATTGGCGAGTAATGCACGATGATAACGACTGTGGGAGCGCCCTTGTGTAGCGAGTTGTATGTGCACCTGTCAACTTCTTATCGCAATCTAAAAAAGATTTAATTTTTCCTCACATATATTCTTGATTCACCTCTGAATTATAATTTTCCGTCCACCACAACCATATTTAAGGAGTTTTGTGTCCACAGTATCTTATAAATAGTTTAAAATCATCTTCGTTTCATATAATTTTTTATAAGTAGTAATAACAATTAGTCAGTGAAAATGTTTTGCATATCAATTTTGACTTGTAAACATACTATACTTACAAACGTCAAAATAACAAAATATTAAATTCATTGAAATTAAAGATGTAGAAAATTATGTAATTATAAGTAGATGTAGTTTCGTTCTTGACACAATCGAAATCAACTTAATTTATTGGAAGACATGTTTCATCCGAACCATTTTCATTTCTTCGGCTATCAACCTGATTCTCAAAACTAATTGACAAAAGTTTAAAGAATTGCTTCATGTTAATGAAAAGACTGTTATTCTCAATACATTTGCTACATAGCTCAGAGTCACATGCGAGAGCAGGTTTAACAAATTTGTTGTGGTGTTTAGTAGAATGTAATGAATTCTGAAGGATATTGCTCCTTTCCTTGGAACTTCCGTCTTTGAAAACAAAATAGTTTGTGGAGCTCGATTCGAATTGCCTTCGTGCAGATGCATAGGTTCATTTCCATGTTTGACCTAATTGGAGTCACATGCACCTGGAAGTCATCAAAGCTTTCAAAGGAAAAAATGCTTGTCAATTGACTTCTTATTCATTGGCATGCGTTTCTTTTTTCTTCATCTTATTGGTCGGATTCTTAGAATCTTGTTCAATTTTATAATGTGACAAGAACTTGATATTTACTTTTAATAGATATTATACTATATTATCTCCATATACATTTTTATTGTAATCATTTTATAATTCAAACAAAAAATGCGACTACATTAAAAATCGTGTAACCTTGTTTTTAGAAATTTCACAAATGAAAATAAATGTGCTCTAGAAAAAGAAATGTTGAAGAGAAATAATTTCAAAAATCAAATCATTTACAAGAATTGGCTATCTTGCTCATTAACTTTGTCAGACTCAAAATCCAGAACCAAAGCTGTTAATTTTCAATGTTAAAACACTCAACAAAGAGATATTTATCCGATTTTAATTAAAGATAATTTTTGTACTACACATGCGTTTATAGGTTTACAAATACACACACACACACACACAGACTCACACACAGACACACACCCACACACACAACGAGATGGGTACTTGCGTCACAAAAACGTTACTTCAAATGCGGAGAAAATTTTCGAGTGATAGTGTTAATCTGATTTAATATCCAAGTATGTGTCCCTCCGCTTTGGCTAATATGTAAGGGGTAAGACAATACCTTGAATTCGCATTTTACATCTGTTACTAGTCTCTCTTAATTTTCTTCAACTCTTTTTCCCAAACCCAGTATAATTTTCGCAACCGTTCTTTCTGTACTTTGTTATGCCAATCACTTCTGAACTTTTAATTTTCCCTTTTATCAGTAATTCCCCACATCCTGTTGGGGCATCATTCTATAAGAAAAACTCTCTTTGTTTCCGTGTTTCCAACAAATGTTACTCTTACTCTCGTTTTGCACATTCGTTTCATTACAGTCTGGTACTTCATTTTCTTGTATTTTGAATTTCATTTCTTTTCAATACCTCCTTTTCCTTGTGTCATAGTAACATAGTTCTTTCTCCTTTCTTATTTTACATTTAGTGGGACATTATAGAATATTAAGTAATTATGATGAAGCAGTGGCGGAATGACAAATATTGAAAATACGAGAACACCGAGGAAATATTTCAAGGCCCAAATGTTTTGTGACATACCAGATTGTCACCAATATGAAATTCAGCGAATTTTATTAAAAGTAACACGTTATTAGCAAAAAGATGCTGGTTGTCATGGTACCGGAGTGCAAGATATAAACAATGCCCATTAGTTCAAAAGCGGACGATATGTAGATCGCATAATTTTGTTTTGAACAAGAGAGTAAAAGATGAAAAAAGTTGACACGCTGAATTAGGATACGAAAAGATTCATTCGAGCTCTCGACACAATAGCGATCGGATCAGGGTGCTAGGTATATAGCAGTTTACTTGAACGTAGAAAATTTACGCGATTTCGGAAGTAGTAATTTGTTGTCGTTAGTATTAAAAGGATAGAACTCAGAAATTGTTACACGAAGTGAACAGTGAATGCCAAAAGTGGGACTTACAAACTTTAATAAGCGGACAATGATAATTGAACTTATTCTCCGATCATAGGAACCCGATAATAACTTGGTGAACGTATATGCTAATATTTTAACAGCACTTACGATTTTGCTTAGGTAATGAACAATAGGAAGTATTAGAACTTGTAGCAATTCAAGCAGATGAATGGGGATAGAAAGCCAATGGATAAACAGTGTACATAGTGGTTTATCAGAAGAAACGACAAGATACGGATTTGGTCGTTGGATACGGTCACGCGCGTGTGGAGCGTGACGAGGGAGCTGTAACGTTATCTATTAACGTTAATAAGTTTATATAACGTTTATATATCCTATACGTATAACGTTTATATTATCTATAACGTTAATAAGTTAATAAGTTTATATAACGTTATATAAGTTTACTTATTACATATGTTTATTGACTTTGTTTAAAACAAATTTGGAACAACTGTTCATATGTTTGAGAGTTACGATAGCAACAGAAAAGTTTATGTAAGAAAAAGATAGTAAGACAGAATTTTTGTAAAGGAGATAAATTGTCGAAATAAATTGTTTGAAATATGTTGTTTTAAAGAAATATGAATGAAAGAAATTATACGGAACGTTAACGTTCGGTGGTATAACGGTCAGCGTACCGGACTGTTGTACCCGAGTTTGCGGGTTCAAACCCGATCGAAGCCGTGAATTTTTAAGGGCGAAAAAATTCCTTCGTACGCCTTCCTTCGGAGAGGAGGGAAGTAAATCCGGCTGTCCCATGTAGAAGATTTACTGCATGTAAAATATCCTCAAGCCTAAATGAAGCCTCTGAGAAAAATTGAGTTACGCCTGTTTCGTCGCCCAAGAAAATACCTCCTTTGTCCGCTAGGTGTTGAATGGAGCGTAGCGAAATTTGCGTGGTTAGACGGAAGAGCGGGCCTGATGGCCCGAGTCTCGCCACGTAAAATAAGGCATTAACTAACTAACGATAAAAATCAGAGTTAGTGGCGTAACGTTACACCATAACGTTAACGTTAACCATTGGTGGCAGCGGCGAGATGTAAGTGAACGCTATAGAGGGAGTACTCACTTTGTCAAAGGCGAGCGGCCGGAAGCCGCGCTCGCGGTCGGCGCCCGCCGCCGGCGGGTCCATGCTGGAGGTGGAGCGAGAGGAGCGGGGGGGCTGGGCAGGGGGGCACACGGTCCTAGCCGAACTCCATGGGGCTGTGGGCCCGCCCCATCACGCCAGTCACCCGCACATGCCACCTGCAACACACACAAACACATGGCGGTTAGAAAAGGTTTTTTAACACTACAAGCGTAACAGCATCTAAAAGCATAAAGTGTTTTTTTTTGTTTTGTATTTCATAAAAATAAATGACCATTTCGTTACAAGCAATCGTTCATAAAATCACATTTTATGTCATAGATTGTGTCGTATTATGCGTTCACAAAATGGCAAAATAAGGTAAGACACGATATTCGAAGGTATCCCATGACTTTTGTCACCTCAGCGTATTAGAACTGGATAAGAAGTTGGAAATAAGAGACAATCAAGAAATGTTTTTAAAGCGGTGTTTTAAACAACATGTATGATTCGACGTGTCGGAACCAAATATTGTAGTACTGTTGCAGCCTTGAAAAATAGGTCCTAAATGCACAATGAGGTTTTCTTATGTCACTGGTGCCACGGATTTTCTCTCGGCCGATGACCCTTGGTTGGCCGGCGGTCGCTACGTCGCAGCTCTCTTTGCTGTGTGCGATGCTTCCGTATCTCTTTTCACCCACTTACAGGTGATGGAAATCAAACGTAATTTTCAATATTTTCGACAACTGTCCAATCATGTGTTCCTTGTGTTGGGCAAACTTAGTGTATCAAATAAGCACACAGAAATATCACCGTGGGTAAGATCGGGGGATTTGTGAGGACACAAATTATGACTGATGGTTCTTTTATGGCAATACCTCACATTGTCTGATTTATTTGCTGCAGAGAATGGGCCGAATATGTTTCTATGAACATCCTAGCCAAGGGGCATTATTTTCAACATTTTTATAGGTTCCAACGAAAGTGCATCGCTCATTGCAGAAGAGACGTGGCCGAGTGGATCCTGGGAAATGAAAATCCGACAAGGAAAAGGAATTTCCGGCGCGCCGGGTAACGTAAAAGTCTCGCTGGCGAATAGTATACTGGGAAGAGGATTTTATACGGTAATTCAAGAGTAGCATATGCAATTAATGAGCATAAACAGATCCTTAATTCTTGGGAAAGGAATATACATTGAGATTCACAAACGGCTTTACAAAAGATTTAATAGACACCTTAATAAAAAAAGAGAAAATAATAAATACCACTCCGTCAGCACAAACAGAAATCGGGGTATTCAAATGAACGTCTCCCAGAACCAAAAAATAGCTATCGAAAAGAGAATATAAGTAAAAATACGAGGAAAGAGTTCTGTAATTTTTCGTGAATGTTTATGACGGAGAGCACCCTATAATAAATCAACACAAGCTAGGATGATGCATCTTTCTCTGAAAGTAAACCTCTAAGATGACGTTGGGCGTTGCAAGCTAAACATGTTGTCATTTTAATCGTTAGTATAGACAAAATACGGGCTATCAGTCACATAATTTCAGTGGAATTTGCGCGTAATATGAACCAATATTTTAAAACGTGACCGTGCTTTTCTTAAACGGTTTAGGAGTCCCACCAAAAAGTGATACCTCCATTAGAAATTATAGGTATGATGGTCCATGCGTGAATTTCTCAATCAAAATACCAAAAAAATTAATTCGTTTTTCAAATATAACTTTTAGTGAAAATTTCGAAGGGTGACTAGTAGTGTAGTGGTCAGACTGCTGATCTTACATCGGTGGGCTCGGGCTTCGATTCCCAAAAGTTCCGGGTACACATAATGGTAGACAAAGCCGGTTCACTGCAGGTTTTCGCTTTTCCCGTTTCTTTTTCCTCTCATTACACCACTGATTCATCTCTAAGACTCACTTAATCATTAATTCACAATAACCATTACTTAACTCATAATAATCATTCATCTCATTCACCCTAGAGTAGACGGGAAGGCAAGGAAATAGAAATCAGAATATAGTAGTTACAGAAGACTTGTAAGCGTGGTATTAGATAGTAATTGTGATGATGTCATTAGATATTCATACTAAGACTAAGACATTCCTAAAACGAATTTCCATTTGCATAGGAGCAAGAACCTTGTAGGAATCGGGGAAATTGTACAATTAATAATTTACTATGTATTTCTATTAAGATGAGTGTCTGTTTAACGGACTATTCCTTTTTGGATTGCCAAGTCAAATTAATATTCTGCTAGCACTCCGCAGGAATAGTTCCTTGTACTTCTCCGCTGAAGTAATTCCTCGAAACCTCGTGACGCACTGCTTCCTAGTCGGGCGAGTATGACGCTGCTGGAGTAAAAGCTACGTGCTGAATGAAACAAAGAGCATTAGTGACATTCCTCTACCAAAGCACTCGACTTCCAAATTGTAAAATTAAATACGTGACAAATCACCAATCTATTTGGTTATGCAATCTTTTAACTATGCATTCCGATTTTACAAAGACACCAAAAGAATTTACATTAAACAATAATCCTCTATTACAACCAATTGGTATAAGGTATCTTTCTGAACCTATTGTAACGACTCAATCGTTATTCATACGTCATCAACATCAACAATAATCGTTTATTCTTAAAAAATTACTTTAAAAACGGAACCATACTGATGCTACTGTCTTAAGCAAATCATGCATAAAACCCACATTCCGTGCAACCCAGAAGATCTCGATCTAGTTTCCAAGACCTCACGAAGCATTCTGTTCGTTTATCCAGGGTCTTCTAACGTGATGCTGCGTGCTAGGTGGAGACAAATGACACAATGATCTGCCATATTACAGAATGCCTGTATCTGCTGGGAGGAAGATCACTGTGAGACGGCGTAAAAAAACAAGTAAAATTGCAGGAAAATACATTTAATTAAAACTAAAATGATGATGGTGATGGTTATGGATGATTGATTGATTGATTTTTTCGTGTTTCCGGGCGCGTCAACTGCTTTGGTCATTAGTGCCGTTAGTGTAGTGCATGTTTTTTCTCGGGAGATGACGGTGATCTTCCCCCGCTGGATGGCGAGATCCGGCGCCGACCTACCGTCGGCTAGTGGAGTTTCCCCCTAACCAGGACTCTCCCACCAGCGGGGCACCGCCCCAGCCGGGACAAGCTCTAAGCTCCCCTAAGGTCTTCTGAAATATGTGATAGTGTAGTGCATGTTAGTGTAAGTGTGTGTGTAAGAGGAGAGGATAGGGCAAGGAAGAGGAAGGACAGTTCGCGCGCGGTACGTGGCCCGTTTGGTAGGGTACTGCTCCGGCATTCGCCTGGTGTTGATCGGAGAAACCACGGAAAACTACCGATCAGAGCAGCCGGCCGCTAGAATTCTCCTCCAGACAGCGACTGAACTCGACCTAGCTGAAAAGCTGGTGACGAAAATCCTGCCGCCGCCATGACTCGAACCTAAGACCTCCCGGTCAAAGGTTATGGATGAGATAATCAATTGAGTTACAGAGCAATTTCTATGTGTGTTTATATTTTTAAACAGATTATCACGTTTCTTAACAATGTCAAAAGGAATTTATCTTTCGTAGCGTTACAACCCTTTTTCTCTTACGCATTTCACAACGGAGTGAACAAGCTGGGTAAGACCCGCCCGTGATGGCGGGTCGCTCATGGTATGCGGCGTTGCTGACTCCTTGCAGACAACTGCCGCCCGGAAGTGTTGGCCCGCGCTGATAGCAGGATCCAAAGACGCCTCTCTGTGTGTTCCTCTTCTGGTCAGGTGGGAATCGACCGACTGCATCCCGTAGTCAGTTTCCCTCACCCCCGCTTCCACTCTAATCTCATTTCCGACTGCATCCCGTTTCGTTCATCATGTGTTTCGGAAGGAGTTTCCATTCGTAAATAGCTGAAGTAGATGTTCTCGCACAGTCAAGAGGAAACCTCAAAATAAGTGAACACGGCCGAATGTTCGGAATTTTGCATGTTAAATCAGTGGGAAAAGAAGATGCTCGCCATAGGAGGTTTAAAGTGTCGTTTCCACAAAATTTTAAGCATGAGTTTAAGGTTGATAATACTCTAAAACTCCCTACAGACTTTATAGAAGCGCGAAGTCTACAGGACTGTAGTCGTCTAGATCGGAAGAGATTATGTATAGAAATGCAATGCAATGTAATGTAATGCATTTGCAGCCACCACGAACCGTGAGCTGCAAGAAATTATACGCCGTCGGGACGCTTGAGGGCGGCGACAGTAAAATTTCTAGCGTACCCCTCCCCGCCATGTTGGACTAGTCCGTCGAGACCGCCTCCAGCCTACCGTGCGCGGGGAGCCAACACCCTGTCGTAAATATGTCGCACCTGGGCGGGCGAGACTGCAAAGTGCAGACGCGATTTCCGCCTTGGCAAACGGCGACCCGTCCGGCTATTGGGGTGTGATACGTGCCGCGTCGGCCGGTTCGCCATGAGCCAATGGGCGTTTCCATGGTTCGGTTCGCAATATTGATTGATTGATTTTTTCGTGTTTCCGGGCGCGTCAACTGCTTTGGTCATTAGTCCCGTTAGTGTAGTGTATGTTTTTTCTCGGGAGATGGCGGTATCTTCCCCCGCTGGATGGCGAGATCCAGCGCCGACCTACCATCAGCTAGTGGGATTTCCCCCTAACTAGGACTCTCCCACCAGCGGGGTATCGCCCCAGCCGGGACAAGTTCTAAGCTCCCGAGCGGTCTCCTGGAATATGTGGTAGTGTAGTGCATGTTAGTGTAAGTGTGTGTGTAAGAGGGAGAGGATAGGACAAGGAATGGGAAGGACAGACCGCGCTCGGTCCGTTTGGAAGAGTACTGCTCCGGGATTCGCCTGGTGATGATCGGAGCAACCACGGAAAACTACCTATCAGAGCAGGCGGCCGGTAGAATTCTCCTCCAGACAGCGACTGAATTCGACCTAGCTGAAAAGCTAGTGTCGAAAATTCTGCCGCCGTCAGGACTCGAACCTAAGACCTCCCGGTCAGAGGCGCTGCAGTGACATCAGTTGATGCACTATGCTACCGGTGGTTGGTGATATGAAAATAATACATAAGAGAGACTTCCTCTGTTACAATATGCAAAATTACATATTGGCTTTCACTATGATTTTTACTAATTACTCTTGGTTCATTTACTTTTATACAATTTTAGTAGAAAAAGTAAAAATTATTTTGAGTTATAATAAAAATGTCAGAACAAATAAATTCACAATTCGCTTTGTGGAATAGTTTCACATATTTTCATGTTGAAATTACAATGAAAGTGCCTTCTCGTGTTTAAGGGAAGTTGCCGAGATGAGGTTAAAATTTAAGTGAACTGTATCACGAAATAGAAGTTGTATTTACGAATGAATAGATTTTAATATTTACATATTTCGAGAATATTAAATATATGAATGCCTCTGCTACAAATACATCAGTGCCAAGAGGAAAGGTAAGAAAAATCTTACAATAAAGTAAAATGCTTAAAGCAGGCATCGAGCGTATGCTCGAAGTGGAAAAGAAGTAGTCAAAATAAAAATCTTTTCACGTGCTTTCAGAAGCTCGCTTTAGTGATTCCTATTGTAACAAGTATCATTATAATCAGTATTGTTACATTAAATAGGATATGATTACGTAGGCTTCCGCGGCCGGAGTATGTCTCTTGGCTGCCCGGGCGTACTGCCAGCAGTACGCTCTGAGGAAGGCCACAATATGTTGGCCGAAACGTCAGCTACAAGCAAATCGACGCGGCCTGTCCCGGACAGCCAAGAGACACATTAAATAGGAATTTTACCAAACATGCGAACGCCATTTACGATTTAAATATAATAAGTGTTATATGAGTATTTGGATGTCAAGCCGAGATAAAAATTGTGATTGAAGAGCTATAAGAAGATCCAAGTACCAAGGTCTGATTGCTTAAATCCATGCAGAGAAGTAGATATTTTGGAGAAACAAAAAGTGTCTTCGTAAGTCGCATCAATGTTTCAAGTTGTAAAAAATCGATTAAAAATCGGGAGAAGTGGTTCACGGCATCAACACATGTCACTGCAGTGGCTCTGACCGGGAGATCCAAGATTCGAGTCACAATGGTACACACAAGCTGGATAGCTAGATCGAGTTATTGTCTGGAGGAGAATTCTAAAAGCCAGCTGCTCTGAGTGGTAGTTGTCCGTGGTTTCTCCGGTCAAAACCAGAAGAATACCGAAGCAGTACCCTAACAAGTGGGCCAGGGACCGCGCGCGATCTTTCCTTCTCATTCCTTATTCTATCCTACCCCTTATGTACACAATTATGCTTACATGCATTACAGGTCGAGTGCTTAGAGCTTGACCCGGCTGGGACGGTGCCCCACTGGTGGGATATTCCTGATGGGGAGAAACCCCGTTAGCCGACGGCAGTTCGGCGCCGGATCTCGCCATACAGCGGGGAATGATTACCACCACCTCCGCTATAAAAACATGAATTACACTTATGGGACCGATAATCTTAGTTGTGACGCATCTGTAATCACTAGTCTACCAACTAACCTTGATTTTAAAAATATTTCTCTAGCTTTAATTCTTTCAAAAGAATACGCTTCAAAAAATGTGGATGAACCTCCAAAAATTCAAGGAATACGTAAAATATCACGTCTAAGTAAAAAAACAAGTCCATACCCTCTAATAATTAATTTCAGAGCAACATATAGACACCGACGTCTGGCGGTAACCAGCCAATTTAATTCAATTAAGAGATAACTTTCCTTTCATACGTTGAAAGATGAAGTGATTTAAATTATGGAAATTGGAACAATGCCAAATACAAGTAACTAACCGTATGCGACTTTTAAAAACTTTGAATTGATATACTTTTCTTTTAATGTCAGTCTTGTCAGTGTGTTCTGTTCATAATCTACACCCAAATTCTTTCAAAATAAACTCGTAGATGCATTTAGTAAGAGTGGCATTACAATTACTGTTTAGCACCATTGCAATAAAGCACCATTATGTTATACGATTTTGCAACCATGTTCAGAGTGCCAGTAATTGTTTAATCTCGCAATTTGCCATCAGAACTATACTAAATATAGTTTTATGTCATGTTAAATTCACTTGACATAAAACTAAATTCATAACAATTTCCATTTCAATAATGACTAGTGAGAGTTTTAATTCTACATCGTTTTTCAGCGCTCTTACATTCGAACCGGGTATGAACAATGTGCAAAGTAAGAAAGGATGAATTGGAAAAGGGGTGGGGTGGAAGATAAATTGATGGCGTTTTAGAATTTTTCTACAACTATTATCATTCTATACTGTTGTTCTTAGGCATCAGGAGTGACGAAAAACCGAAGAAATACATACGCATCTTAATTCACGTTGACTCCAAGATTAATATATTTAGTAACTAATACTTACAAGAGACTAATGTCTTTAGCACAAAATTATTATATTTGTTCAAGGGAGTCTTCATACACCCGATTTAGTATAGACACTAAAGACATCAGTATTTGATTCAGTAATATGTGTTACAAACAGATCAAAGATTCGTTCTGAAAACATTGGTTTTCGGCCGAAGTCAATAGATTCGTTCTACTCGCTCTGTGCAGATAGTGTCGGATTGTATCTACCGATCCTGCACAAGTTGTTTTCAGAGCTGATTTAATTATAAAAATAATGAAATACAGATATTCAACGAGAATAGCTTTTTTAAACACAACAAATTCCAAGCAAGAGAGTGCAAAGAAGAAATAAATTCTTCCCTATTCTTGGGAAAACGGGCGGCAAAAACACCAATATTTTCAATTTGATCTCGTGCGTTCCTTACTCTTTGGGTTCAATGCTGAGTCTTCTTTCCTTGGTAGCTGGATAAAATCATGTCTGAGCATGTGATATATGAATATGATAGGTATAACTACTATATGTAGATATTCATGACAGATTGAATACAAATTATTTGATCTCATTAAATAATCAAAATTAGTACAAAAATTCAAGTTCCAAGTAAAATGTGTCAAGCTGCACAACGTTTTTAATGCTTTTAAAGACTACACTGAATATCAAAAAATTTTATCCAATTTTTTTTACTAGAGCCCAGCAATAAAGGTTTTTCTATCAAAAAATGCGTTTTCCTGCGCCCAATTACAATACTTTCTCTTTTTAGGCAGTAAGTGTGATAAATTCAAAATTAACATATAATATTTATTTTTACAACTACCACTTCTTTAGTGAATTTTTAATTGTATGATTATAAAAAACTGCACGAGTCTGTAACAACTTTTGTAATCAGCATCTGTGTCAATCTTCTCCTCACAACTCAATTTCTCTTTGCCTGTTGAATAAATGCTGAATTGGTCCAATATTTTCTCTTGAGGACACTAAATATACGTTTATCTTTTCCAAAACACAAAATCATTTTTTATAAAGACAATAAGTATGAAAAAATGATTATGTATTGCAGAATAGAAATTAATAGAACAGAAAAGAAAGAATAGTCAGTCTTGAATACGTATCAATTAAGAGTTGAACAGTTGATGTACTACCTCTGCTGGAGTGTCATAATTTTAATAAAGTAACAAGTTTAAGGAACTTGTGAAAGTGCTGTTTTCGGAGCTGTGCTCTGTGTTCGGCCCACGAGGGCTCGAGCTCTAACTTCAGGATAAACTCCGGGCACATACACCGCAACTCGCGAAGGCTCCACTCAGCCGGAGAATTCAATTTCCCTCTCGGCTGCGAGAGAGTGGCAGGGAGTATCTGCAGACGCCACGGCGAAGACTTGAAAGCTTGCGTGGCGCGGATTTGTTAGCTGCTTACGCCTGTTTCTCCTGTTTTTAACTCAAAAGTAACATTAAAGATGCTCGCTGCACCATCGGAACTCTTCAAGAACCAATGGTTGCAAATGCGTATCCACCTAATGATATTATTCAATATTGAGAATCTGAAACTCATGAGAATGGGGCCTGGATATGCAAACCTACCGTCTGAACCGATTTTCGGCCAGAGCTGCTAACTTATGAAACTATGAATCCGAAACTTCATGTTTCCTTAGTTGTTTTTCTTCCTGCTCAGGCTATCTTCACAATGTACTTTTCGTTGTGTAATAAAATTGTGTTTAGTCTTTTCTTATAATTAAACATCTCATTCGTGAATGAGTATGATATCAGAGTACAATGAAACAAAATAAGACATCAATGTTTCGATTTTAAAAATGCTTTGAGCAAATAAATATTATAATCTTAAAGAGTTGTATATTGAGTGAAATCCGAGTTAATTACATTTAAAATTGTCATCGTAACAATATATTATTATTTCTATCAATAATAACGGAATTTATAAAAAAGTACATACCTCCATAAATACGAAGTAGTAACATTTATTATCAGTTTACTTGTAAGCACCACTGCACACAGTAGTACATACGGCTCAAAAACTCAGTAATATCAAAATTTATATGATCAGAGACATTATATTGTGTTTTTTGGATCTATTGTTGTTAATAAACTTTAAAAATTAAAACGCGATTGTACAAGGATTTTAATAAATTGAGTAATATGAATAACAAGATTTTAATACTTAGTTCAATCTTATCGGTCATAGACTTTCTCTGATTTTTATTTCTTCTAAAATTAAAGGTGCGTTGCAGGAAGACTTACAACAATGACAATACATTTTTAAGTTTTTTTTAAAATACCATATACCTAAAAAGCACATTTAATAATCATGTTTTATTGTTATATTGCAATTTGCAGTTCTGGTATAATAAAATATTTCATTAATCTAATGATTAGACATTTCTTTGAATATCCAGATAATAAAATGCTGGAGATTTATTTACAGTATCATCTGTTACGAATTCCTGAGTCAATTCCTGTGACAGGGAACAGGAAATAATGCTATAGGAAGTGGAGAATCAAAATAAATGAAAATAAATTAGCCCACAAAATTTGTACTCTTAGACTTTTACGCAAGAAACTTGTCCACCCCTGCAATGCTAATTTTCTGCAATTTTTTAATATACAGAGAGTTCGCCGAAAATGGGACCAACACCAATTTAATCGTTTTTTGTTTAATTGGAAAAAAAATAAAGAAAGAAACTGGAGCCGTTTTGAGAAATCGTTTAAAAATGTCTATATTTCACCCACAATTACGCAAAAACTATTCATAATTTGTCAATGATTAAATTTCAAGATCTGTTTTGAGCAACAGATTTTATTAAAGAAAAATCGCTATCCTACTAGCAAAATAAAATCACTTATACCACGTGTGTCAAACTCTACTTTTTTACACGCCCTTACTAACTTTCCCTTTATTTTCATTCAAATATATAACTTTATTCGGTATTATGGTACATTAAGAGTAGCTCAAGTGTAGAACGTAGCTGATGCGAAACTATTTTCAAATGTTCAGATAGCATTGCCAATGCAACAAAGAAAACAAAAACAGTTTTAGATTTAGCTCTAGTTCTAAAAATTGAAATTTTAGCACACTCTGCACGGCCTAAAAGTAACCGCTTTTACGTAATTGAGACTGCATTACCGTGATCAAAGCGACGTACGTCTGAACAGAGAAAGTAATTTCCATTCCGATAATTACATCAGAGGTCAGATATTCAGATCGAGTGAAGTGATTTCGCTAACATCACATGTCAATGCCACGTTACAATACTGCGAGATTCTCGTGAAACGAAACGGTAGAACTATCAAAAGCCTCTCAACGCGAATATTAAAATGTGGCCAAACATTTCCCGTGGGTCATCACATTCGTATTTGCATCGGAATTGCGTATTGAAAACTGATAAATCAATGATGGTTGGCATTTCTCACTGTCGGCTGAGTTTTACAGCAGCGATTTTATTAATTCTCAATAGCAATCATTGTGAATATTGGCAATAATCTGCAAGCAGAAAAATTCTATAATCAAATTTTGAAAATTAAATATCAATCTTCTCACAAAACATGTAGTTCATCACAAAATACGCGTAACGGAAAATAAGCATTTTCGCCATCATTCGTATTTCCTAAAGTTAAAAGGTCGTCTCTGTGAAACGTCTTGCACGTACGACATATGAACTGCGAAATGGAATCTGCTTAGGTGAGGAGTGAGCAAGCTTTTTAAAGGTGAGTGAGTTTTGATATTCAACTAATTAAGTAATTAGTACTGTAAGTATAAGCAATGTTTCATCCTGGGAGGTAGCGTCGTTCTTCTCCCAGTGGTGCCGTTCTAGACGTCGACTTTCGCAGTTTTCCTTCGTCGAGGTACCTCCCCAGTGAGGGTACCATTCTTGGGAAGATCTCACGTGGTCCATGGCCGGTTTGTTAGGGCACAGCTCCGGCATTCATCTGGTATTAATCGAAGAAACCAAGAACATTACCGATCCCAGTCGCCGGCCACTAGAATTTTTCTCCATACTGTGGATTCCCCAGCAAATGTCGTAAACCCACCATCTCCCAGATGGGAACCGTCGGACCTCCCAGATTGCGACAGAGTCAATGATATCGTTGCCGTGCAATCGCTTGATTGATTGATTTTTTCGTGTTTGCGGGCGCGTCAACTGCTTTGGTCATTAGTCCTGTTAGTGTGGTCCATGTTTTTTTCTCGGGAAATGGCGGTGATCTTCCCCCGCTGGATGGCGAGATCCGGCGCCATCCTACCGTCAGCTAGAGGGGTTCCCCCTAACCAGGACTCTCCCATCAGCGGGGCGCCGCCCAAACCGGGACAAGCTCTAAGCTCCCGACCGGTCTCCCGGAATATGTGGTAGTGTAGTGCATGTTAGTGTAAGTGTGTGTGTAATGGGAGAGGATAGGACAAGGAAGTGGAAGGAAAGATCGCGCGCGATCCGTGGCCTGTTTGATAGGGCATTCGCCTGGTGTTGATCGGAGAAACCACGGAAAACTACCGATCAGAGCAGGCGGCCGCTAGAATTCTCCTCCATGCAGCGACTGTATTCGACCTAGCTGAAAAGCTAGTGTCGAAAATCCTGCCGCCGTGGGGAGTGGGAACCTAGGACCTCCCGGTCAGAGGCGCTGCAGTGACATCAGTTGATGCACTGAGCTACCGCTCCCGGTCCGAACGTAGCAATCGCGAACGTAGCAGTTCTTTCAAGCAAGTTAGAATTACCAATGTATCCGAAGTTGATTAGAGATCTATTTGGATCGAATTATTTCTTTAGAATCTCAGAAAACATAATGTCGTGAACTTATACTGTGTTGTATTCGCATTTTCTCATTAATATCATTAAATGTATTCTATCTTTGAGATTTTGTTAAGAAAATGCAATTTCCGACAAGTGATCGTGGTATGTTTTGCGTAATTAGGATATGCTAAATTTGCTTTGAGTTCAAACGTTTGTTATGGGCAACATTTGCGGTATGTAATCAATATACTGAGTAATCTATCCAAACACGCAATTTCCTTTAAGTAAATCTATACGAATGGAAAAAGTTGGCGTCTGCAGACACAGATGCAGCAAGTTTCTTAAGCATTTGCGCAGAACGAGAATGGAGAGGATAAGAGAAGAAAAAAGAAGAGAATTATTTCCCAATTCTTCTACACTTACGCTTTTATTAGTTTCACGAAATCCTTGAAGATTTCAATCCAATTTTAATATCGGACTTCGTACGCGGCGGAGAGGAAATTCAGCTCGACAGTCACCCTCTTGGAAGCAATTTCTCGCATAGTAGTTCAGAGTAATTTATTTCGCAAAGAAAAGGCATCGTATGACGGATACAACAAACTTCTCTGGTTAAAGTGATATTTTATTTGTCTAATGTTCATGTGATATTTTATTTATCAAATCTATAGTTTTGTCTCAATGTCGCAACAAGAATTTCGCATAACTTTGAGATCATTGATTTGGGAAAGATACGCTAACATAAAATTCATGTTTTCAATTTTATTCATTAATTTACTTAAGTATTTAAAATACTTATCTTTATTAGTACTTGAGTAATTAAAATACTTTTTTAACACCACAAATAGTTGTAAATCGATATAAGAGGTAACGTATGGAGGAGAAGTTGAGCTCCGGAATACGTAACCCGTCCTTCTATTTTACTAAGTTAAATTGTGAATGTAAGTTAGCATCTAACTGTTGCATGAGCAAGATTTGATAACAAAAATATTCACCGCCATCTCCCGAGGAAAAACATACACTACACTTACGGGACTAAAGAGCTACTTATTGACGCGCCCGGAATCACTAACATCTGTTGAATTGTTCTATGTAACAAAAAAAGAAACGTATGTACAAGTATGATTTGAAACTTGTACTTTACGACTTAAGTTGCTTTAGTCCAAGCAAAGACATTTTCGTATAGCACATACCATGTTTCGTTCGGTTTTTCTTCTTGCTATTTTTTAATAAATAAAATGAAAAAAAACAACATACAAATGATAAATTCGTTTCAGTTGCAGAACGTCAAAATACATCTCCAATACAGGTATATGATACCTTTTTTAATGTAATTTAATGTTTTAAGAATCATTAGTTTTCATGTTATTATTATTATTATTATTATTATTATTATTATTGTTACATTATTACTGCCATTATTATATTATTTGCATGACATTTATTATCTTATTTACGTAATTAACTCCCACCGGGTTACACCCAATTTCTTTAAATAAAATTTATCTTATATATATATATATATATATATATATATATGTATATATATATTGTTTATTATATAGTATGTATTAAATTTTATTTATATTATGTTTTATCTTTATCATTATGAGACAATGTCATCGCTTCAGAATTGGTAGATTTCAGAGGAGACGAGTATCGCATTTGTGCACGCTCTGCAGCCCTTTAAGCCCTTGCGGGTTGGCTGCGCGCCCGCTGCACCGGGCAGACCGCACGGCACCTGCGAACGTCGCGCGCAGACAGGACACAACACGCGGCCACCACAACTTTTTGTGTAACGCGAGTTACGAGCGTATAACAGGGAAACTCTGCAAACACGTAAACATTTTGTGTAACTTTTCAAAGCAGAGTAAAGGACATATGTTTCAAGTTTTAAAAAATTTAAACGAGTATGGTGACTGAAACACAGTAATTAAAATTAAAGTTTCATTTGTGTTCGAGCGTTGGTTTGTGCTTTCGTGTCTTGTAGAAAATCTTGGAGGTCTTTTGGAAAATGGGGTTGTTTTTACTTAAAATAGATATTAAAGCTGATTTTACACTGTTACATAATAGAAAAGCAGAAATTCGATAAATTACGCTGGTAGAAATTGGAGGTGTAACATGTTATCGAAATGTAACACAATTTGGTATATTTCATGGATATGACAATATTTCTCTGATGTGCTAGCATGTTAGCAGTCCCAGTCAAAACTTTTACGTAAGCTATTATAAACAAGCGCTGAAGCTGATGCTAATGTGAATGATACATGTTTTGTAATGTTTCAGGTAGAGTGAAAAAATACAGCAAAATACAAAGTACACAACGAAATTTGACACCTTTCTAATTTCAAGAAGCATAACAATTGGTTTGAAAGTAGCATCATATATGCTATTGTATGCCCTGAGAGTAAGTTGTAGTGCTATGACCAAAGAACAATTAACGAAGAGATGAACGTAGGAGAATGCCACAGCAAGAAGACAACGCACAGGTCTTTCTAGGCGAACCCAGGAAGAGAAGATCGTTTTATTGTGAGAATAACTTTGACAGATGACTATGAGTAACACTTTCTGGCAATAAACTATTTGAAATTGATTACATGCAGCAGAGCTTTGATCATTTCTCATTTCGCAAGTACTGTTTAGACCATACCATGAACAGCGGAGACACGCTTGGTGTACAGTATTCACAAAATTTGATTGACTAGCTACGTATAATAGTGTTTAATGGGGAGGTTCGCTTCTATCTTTGGACATCAGATAAACTACATCGAATATATAGAGGAACTGGTGAGAGGGCAAACGTACCTCCGATTCTTGGGATCGATACACCTCCAAACATTCTGATTATGGGTTCATGAGTTATTGCATTCATTCGTAGGAGATGATTTGGTTATTACCCTGAGAACAATGAGTGCAGCAAGTATGAGTAGTGTAGTGAGCCATCTTGTCATATCCTTTATTACTCATTATATCAAATGACATGTTTCAGCACCATAATGCAAGAGTAAACACAGAAAATCCGTCCAGAGAAGCCTTGGGGGGTAAACAATTTCTACTTTCCCACTAGTTTCTCCGATTTGTCTTTCACGAAGTACCCAGAGGACTCAACGGAAAATCGTTGCTTGTCACATCAGCTTCCAACCACAAATCCTCAGAAGTTCCTGAAAATGACATTCGATTGCTTTTCGATTTAATATAACAACGAATTCTAAATTTTACCCATCCTCGAGATGGTCAACCATCCGAAATTTGACCATTACCTTCGATGATTCATATATAAAATGAAAACTATTCAATCATTTAATGGCTGTTATTTGCGTTAGTGGAAAAATGATATATATTTGATACGTCGTTCACAGTGTAAACGTTTCCACCTTCATCAATGTAAAACTCAGTTTAATTTAAATCACGACTAATATTTAATCTGAAATTTCTTAACTCTATATCCTTTACTGAATACACGGAGTCTAAACCTAAACATTAAAATAAAAATTAATTTAAAAACAATTACAGTTAAAATTTTAAAAAATATTTTAATATTTTTGTATCGCTTTTGATTTAATATCATTTAATTTTCTACATACAAATATTACATTCGTGACAGTTAAATCAATAGCAATAGAGACAATTTTGGCCCTATACCGAACGCTCTGAAATCCATCGTATTTCTAACATTGAAATAATATACGCACATCACAATTGTTGTCTTTTGTTATACCTGCTTACTAAATACGCCAGCAGTGGGTGTAAATCTTGTAAAATATCTAAAAACTCGTTTGGGAACCGTTACTTCCATTGTATCCTCCTTACCGAGTTCGTTCCCTTCACAAAGTTGGACTTCGATTTTTCTAGAGCCACTGTCGTATTCTCTACCGCAGTAAAGAATGCTCAGTTCTCCCAGCTCGGTGAGTGGAGACGAAATGGGTTCCGCGATGACGGAATTCTGTTTCAAAGCACATTCGCGCTCGCGAGGAAACGAAAGGACTTACGGCCGACACCGGCAGAGGTATTTTAAGATCACTGAGAAAGGGAGGCGAAGACGTAACGGAATAAAAGAAAGAGATTGAGGTCGACAGGGCGTCGGTGAAGTATATGGAAGAGCGAGTTTTAACACTGAGTGAACTGCTCTGTAGATGGAATGGTAAAACGCCTAACATAACAGTATATTTTTCCATGAAACTGAGCTCTAAATCTAGTGCTGTTCTAGATTGTCATGGCCATCCAATAGAAGTGTAGGATTAACATGCAAACACGCGAAGACACAATTGTACGTGTTTGTTTGCAGATAAGACCGTGTATATTACACACATTTTTGGATATCTACATTACTTATTTCCAACGCGCGCAGAATCTGAATGAGTAAAATGCAGGCTCTGGCTATGTGAGAGGAGTCTGTGATTTTGTTAGATACCCAGGAACACAGGAAAATTTTATGTAGAAATTCAAAGAATACTATGCAGCTTCCGATATTTTGAGAGATCTTTAAGATATTCAGAAACACGAGAAAAATCCAAAAAAGGGGATGAAGTAAGAAGACTCCTGGCGTTAAATCTTTGCTATTCATTTGTTGCGTCAATACCATTTTTTAAAATGTTTGTGTATTAAGAATTGAATTGTGTACGTGTGTACTATATCACATTATTGAAGTATTCGGAGAGATCGTGTTTGTTAAAATATTTGTGGGTGTGAAAGAATTTTCCTTATTGTTCTTCAGCAATGTGTGTGCTACGTTTTGGAAAACCATTTTATTTGTTTTTAGAAACAATTTTGCTGATGTAGCCTTTTAGCCCTTATATACAATACAACTTATTCTATGTAGAAACAAATACATTATGATACTGATATTCATTTCTTCAGAGACAAAACCATAGTCAAGTGGAAATAGTAAAGGTGGTTCAGAATGTAATAATAAATTAATTTGAATATAATGCACAAAAAGTGAGAAAAAATAAGTAAATGCAGAAAGGAAATAAATAAATTGAAATTGTGAAATAAAAAAACAAAATGCAGAATTGAAACACACAAATTACATTTGTTTCCAGAGTTCTTGTTACTTTAGTTAAAATATTTAGTGCACTCTTCAATATAATACCCTCTAGTAACAGAAATCATGGCTGAAATCACATTCACTGAATTATTTATTAGAAAGAAGTGAATATTTCAACTGCTTGTTTTTTTCTGTACTCATTATGTGATTGATTATTTGCAATATTTATTTTATTTGGAAGTAAGATTTTATGCTCGAAAATCATGAATTTCTAAATTCATTTTATGTATTTCACAATTCGGTTATATTGAAAGTGCTACACAGATAGCATACGAAATCATTTAAGTTAATCAGTGATCACCAGCTTATGATATAAATATTTAAATCATAATAAAAATGTATAATATAAATGATTGTTTTGCTTTTTAAGGTCGCATCAACAGCTAGGTCATTAGCGACCACTATTGGCATTAACGTTATGGTAACTATGAAGGTGAAACGAAATGGTGATGATAAGGGGTGAAAGGACGAATACAAATACAACCACGCCCGAGGCGGGACTCGAACCCGCGACCCTTCGGTCCGAGATCACTACGACACTACTGCCTTAGCGATCTTGGCGACAGGGCCGACTATAAATGATTGTATCTAAATAGTATCTAGGTAATGTATTTAAAAATTATTCCTCTTTCATACTTTCCTTCATAAACACAGCAATTGAAAAATAAAAGTTCAATTCTCAGAATCAAAACCGTTCCTCTCGTGTGAACTACCGACAGAAAAGTGTTTATCAGGCATGCAAGTTGTACTGCAGCATGGAAAAGCGAATATTCAAATAGTATTTTAGAGACGAATTTAAGGGGAAAATTTTTCAATGGGAATGTTTGTATTGGAGAGCATAACGTATTTAACGTAATCACAAAAATACAAAGAAGCGAGAAAGTATTCATCAACGAATGCAAGAAGTCAATGTTACCTTTTCTGAAAATAACGTAACGTAATGCTTCCTTTGAAAAATACGATGGACAAGTTGATAAAAAACACTGTAAACAGTTTTATAAGAAGGAAGTGTACAAAGGTCGTGTTAATAAAAGTTCAAAGAAATTGTTAGTTGAAAAAGTCAGTTTATTCTTAGAGAAATGGAAGAAGGGAAACGAATATAAAAACACAGCAAAAGAAATTACAAAGTTACTTCCACTATCCAGAATGTTTTTCAACTCTTCGAGAACGTTCTTGAGAATAACATTGAATGAATGAACGTGTGATGAAGTCCAAACAGTAAAAGAAGAAAACTAAAGAAGAAATGTAGCAAAGAAGAATCAAATTAAAACATACGGATGAAATAACAACTAACCTTAGGAGAATAATAATAATAATAATAATAATAATAATAATAATAATAATAATAATAATAATGATAGAGTATAATACTTGTTGGTGATAATTATGACATTGTTTTTCATGTTCAGTTTCACCAGTTACCACCAGATATATGGAATGGTTAAGGACCGAGAGGGGCCTAAAGGGGATGTCAGCCTGACATGTGGGGATCGCAAGAGCCATCATCACTGAGAATGGTCCCCAAGGGAACGATAGGTATGAGAGGGTAGGTAGGTTTTTATCCGCCAGTAGATGGCAGCTGAAAAATGGTGGGGCAAAACGGTAAAGATACCCCTACTAGTTTGTACGAAAAAGTTTGTGCCATTTTTAGTTCAATTAGTTTAAAAACGTCCGTCTGGCCACACATTAAGATCTTTCAATTTTAAAAACCTGACGTTTTTAAAAATTAATCTTCCATTATCTTTTGTTCAATTTTCTCAAAATAATAGTTTTTGAGTGATTTTAAATAAAATCCCGACACATTTCAAGAAGAATATAAACATAATTTTTCAAAAAAATTCTTATTTTTTTCCAAGAAATATTCGTATTAATAAAGATATTTTACGATATTCTGAAAGTCTCATTTCGATTTAAAAATAAGAGGTCAAAAACGTTAAGAAATCATGAAAATGTTCAAGTGTTTTAATAAAACACTTTAATTACTGTACCAATGTTACAAGAACGACAATGAAACCACTATGTAAAAGGAAAAGTTCTGTAAATACCGTATTGTTCACTTTTTTGCAGAATGTTTAGAAACCTGTTAATGAATAAGTGATGAGACGAAAGTACTGAAAGCGAAAGAAGTTTTCTATGCAAGCTTCCCATGCAATCGAATTATATTGAATTCACTAACAGTAAGAAGCACATTATTGGCCAAATAAAGAGCGAAAATGACAATTTTCCTTCTAAATTGACTTTGAGGGTATAGTAGGAAATTGTAATAGTGTGCTGTGTTCCAAGCAATTCGAACAAGAGAGTTTTTGCAAAAGATATTTGAAATATTATTAGAACATAATGTGTAATATAATTATTATAATTTTACATAATAATGTATTTATTTATTTAGTCAACAACTGTATGTGACGTATGGGGGAGAAAATCATCTGCGCACGCTTTCTTCAGTTTCAGAATCTCTTCCCAACAATTTAACTATTAATAGTTGAAAGATGAATAATAATAATAATAATAATAATAACAAATTTAAAAAGCGAGGGATTAACATTTCAAAAACTAGATATTTTCGTTGCCAAATTATAGAAAACTTATTTTTAACGATAAAGGAACTAACAGATTTGATTTTTCTGTATTTTTAACAAAATAGAAACTCTCTAAGCTCTACTACCACTACAAGCAAAAGTAATATAAGCCTGTGCTAAGTTGGAGCACTACTAGTTTGTAACGCGCTTTATTATTTAAATCAGGTTTTGCGGTTTAAACTCTGCAATTCTGTTTCACGCATTTATAGATCATATTAACAGCCTGGGGTGCTGTTCTAATTCCACTCGCCCTGGGGAATCGCATATCCGCCCTCCACAACGCACACAGCGTTGACGCGTCCACTTTGAGGGCGGCGCATGGCGAGCCGAGATCCTTGTGCACCATACAGCCAGCCACGCCGCTTCTGAGCCACGCAGCCAGCCACACCGCACGGACTGCTGGCGAGCTGTGCCACACTCTGGCCGCGGGTTGGTCGGCATCAGATCTCTCCGCGCACTAGCCGCGATGTGCTACCCCCCCTCCAGACCCCCCCTCTCCACGCACACACACACATATAGATACACGCACGCGCATGCACATTTGCACTTGACTCGCAGGCAACCGGAGATAGTACTACCAACTGCGCTGTAAGCGGACGGAATGTTAAAACGGCAGTGATGAAATTGTGAGTCGTAGTTAGCTCTTTCACGCAATAATGTTACTTGTGTTGTGAAAAAGACGTCAGGGTTTTCGTTACCTAGAATAAGTTTATTAATAAAACAAAGTAACTCAGGGAGAAAATTTAAAAGCGGGGATTATTAATGGGTTTTTGGTTGTTGCCGGCATTGTGGAAATGATTAAATTATTTTAAAAATCTATAACTTCCACGCAGGCGATGGTAAAGGCTACGAGTTTTCAACATATATCAAATATTGTAATTAAAACGACAACAGATTTAGTTATTTGCATATCTAAAATTCCATCTTCCATTTTCAACAGTTGGCTGACCTATATTTGTTTTATTACTTCTATTACAACAGCGTTGTTTTGTGTAGAATAACTTGTAAATCTCTTCGGTTGTCATTCCAAGTTCTCTCTTTATGATTTATTAGTGTGTTTCCACTTTTTGCTTCATTTACAAAAGCAATCATACAAACGTAGGCGTTAAGCTGATAAACGTTCTAGTACCAAGTCCAACCAAGTAGGCGTATTCGTGGACATGAATTGCAAAAGCATTAATACAGAGCCTGGGATAAATAGCGCTGTGGAGTTTGTAGCGCACTTAAATATTCATCAATATATCATTGTATTATTTAAATATTCATCAATACGGGTTTTCGAAACACGGACAGAGATATGTTGATAATAAATATTTTGACTTTCCCGTATACGAACGCATACACGTAGTATTAAAGAATAATTAATGTAATATAAAAGAATATTCTGTAAGGCGGCGGCAAATTGAAAGATGTCATACGTGCGATTTTCACTGCTACCTAGAAAATTCCAAAAATTAAAAATAACTGAAATATTTGGACACTCTTAAACAACTACATTATTCAAGATGGAGAATTTTCTTCAAATGAATTTTGTTATCCACTATTAATTTTTATTGATAATAATGAACATTTTTACTACTAAAATATTACTAGTTTTCACGTAAATCTGAGTGAATTATGGATAATTTTAAAAATATTTTTATCTCAAAAATCCCTCCGAATTTTTCTCCTAAATTTCTATACGATATATTCAAATGCAAGTACACGGCATCATAGGCATTTTTTATGTACGTTCTTGATATATTAAAAAATTAAACATACGTACGTTTTTGGAAAAGCATTCACGTCATTATTATTTAGTGTACCCGCATTGTTTATTTAGATATTATTTCTGTTCTATGTAGTTAATTTCCTCTGCAAACGCGGTGTACTCAGAATCCATGTATTGTGGATCATTGATACTGAAAAAATGGTTTACATTAAAACGGTTGACTTCCGCCCGTGCCTGCGTCCCTCCGACCCACTGTTCCTCCGTCCGGCCCTCCGTCCGGCCCTCCGTCCGGCCCTCCGTCCGGCCCTCCGTCCGGCCCTCCGTCCGGCCCTCCGTCCGGCCCTCCGTCCGGCCCTCCGTCCGGCCCTCCGTCCGGCCCTCCGTCCGGCCCTCCGTCCGGCCCTCCGTCCGGCCCTCCGTCCGGCCCTCCGTCCGGCCCTCCGTCCGGCCCTCCGTCCGGCCCTCCGTCCGGCCCTCCGTCCGGCCCTCCGTCCGGCCCTCCGTCCGGCCTCTCCTCCGGCCTCCGTCCGGCCCTCCGTCCGGCCCTCCGTCCGGCCTCCGTCCGGCCCTCCGTCCGGCCCTCCGTCCGGCCCTCCGTCCGGCTCTCCGTCCGGCCCTCCGTCCGGCCCTCCGTCCGGCCCTCCGTCCGGCCCTCCGTCCGGCCCTCCGTCCGGCCCTCCGTCCGGCCCTCCGTCCGCGCCCTCCGTCGCCTCCGTCCGGCCCTCCGTCCGGCCCTCCGTCCGGCCCTCCGTCGTCCGTCGTCCGGCCTCCTCCGTCCGGCCCTCCGTCCGGCCTCCTCCGTCCGGCCCTCCGTCCGGCCCTCTCCGGTCCGGCCCTCCGTCCGGCTCCCCGTCCGCTCCTCCGTCCGGCCTCCGTCTCTCTCCCGGCCCTCCGTCTATCGTCCGTCCGTCCGCCCAAAATCCATTTCAAAGACTTATTAATCAGGCATAATAACTTATTAATCAGGCATGTTTCTCGTAAATTATAATCAGTAATTAACGTATTGATTTTTTGTATCATATTCTCATACTCCCATTACCATTTGCCGGGCGACCTCTTGGTATCTGTTCTCGTTTCTTACTAATACAAATAATACTGAACAGGCAAGTTCTTTTGTATTTATTTTGTAAAATTTATTCTAGAAAACAATCATGATGTAGGATATCATATTTTATTTTAAAAAAAATAGATATATTGAAAGTAAAAATGAATTAATAAACTTGAATTAGGAACCCCCAAACATTTCAAATAAATACATTATTTTACTGTGCCACTCTTGAAAAGCAGAAGACCAACAAAAAATTCAGAGTGTAATACAATACTTTTTAATCTCCTTTGATTTCCATGTCGAGCGAATTCACTTGATTATTTCATCCTTTCAATTCATCTACCGTGATTCTCCTATACATTTTCATCAGGTTTATCAAAACAAATATTTCTCGATATTTTTCCATAGAGCGAGTTCTTCGCAAACACGCCAGTCAGAGTAAATAAAAATCTCCCAGGTGAAATATCAGATTACCAATAAAAAAAACAATAACCCGAAGTGAATTACATCTCCCCCGAGCAGGGAGATTGAGGATGCTGATTTTCCCCGTCTCCGGTTAGTCGGAAACCCTAGAGAGTCTAGAATTACAGAAATCCACTTTAGTAGGCTTCACCCGTTGAAGCCCCTAGGAGCTTGCTCCGCCTCCGCGCTGAGAGGTCTACTTCGCACGCCGCTTTGGCGCCCGAGGGTCTTAGGTTCGCTGCTCGCCTTTGAACGGTCGACGATGGTCAAGGGCTCCGAAGGGTCCGAGACCAACTAGTTGAACAAGGAGTCGGTTCATGAGATGAGGAGTGAGGCATGGATGGGAAAATACTCTTACGTATGAATTGGAGTGAGAACGATACAATGCTGCATCATTCTGAGGGGTTCGGTAAGTGAGTGAAGAATGAAGAGGTCGGAGAAGACAGAGGAAGTTTGATTATTTCGTGTTTTCGGGCGCGTCCTTTACTATGATCATTAGTCTCGCTTTTTTTTTATCCCGGAAGATGGGGGTGTTCCTCCTCTAAAAGAACGTGGTATCCAGTGCCGACATACACGTATGCAGACTGAGTTTCTCTCTCCAAGTGTCTTCCATATCAGGAAACCGGTTGGAACGATCTCAAGGTTTAGGCACGCGATGTTCTTCCGACATGTGTAGTGCTTGTAAGTGTATATTTGTGTGTGGAAGAGGAGAGGGTAGAACATATGTGTTAGAAAATTGATTCTTGGTATTGATTGAAACCACGGAAAATTACCTATCAGAGCAACCGGGCTCTAGGATTCTCCAGACATGTTGAAATATGTTCTTGCTGTATGCAAAATCCGCCCCCGTTAGAATTCAAACCCAAGGACCTCTCGACCAGCTACGCTACAAAGGACACGACAATGCAGTCACAAAGCCATCACAGTCCCTACAGAGAAATGCAAGGAGTGTCTCACAAATGAAAGAAATGAGATTGCGGCGAACAGTCGCAGCGTAGGCGGTTAGATACGAGATCAGACGAGGCATGTGAGAGAAACACGCAACATGGTTTAGCAGATCTGAGCAGGAAAAGAAGGCGAGTATGTCCTCAAAATGCACTGCATGAGATGAACTCGGAAAGGAACAGCATGGAAAGGGATCTGATGGATGGGAGGAATAGGAAAGAGATAGGTTCAGTAGCGCGTGGGGGGCACTAGCCAGTCGCGAAACGTTGGAGCAGGGAATGTTGGTGTTGGGTCAGAAAGAGTGGCAGAAGCGGCGCGTTTGAACGCAGAGGCTGAATGTGGGGAATGAAGTAAAAGGTAGGCGAAAGGGGACAGAAATCACAACAGAACGTAGGAGATGGAAAGTTAATGAGAGGGACTGAGAGTAAGGGTAGGAGGGAAAACGGACGCGGGGTACGAGATGATCCCAGAACATTACCAGGTGCACCTAAGGATGGATGTAAGAGAATACAATTATTACCTATATAATATCTGAGAAATTAAACACACTAAAAAGATAGCTTTATATTTACTTTCTTTCCTTTATTATAAAAAAACATGTTTTATTAAAATTTAAAGGAACATAATTACTTTTTAACGAACTTATTCATAATTAGAACACATTACTAGCTTACATGTTCAAAATACCCAACTCGTTTCATGTGCACTTGAAAAAAACAAGCAACAAAACTCTTGTCATACACGTTGAAAACATTCCTCTGTCTCTATCATGTACTGTCTTCCTGCGGTGATAACCGCAACTCAAAGACCAAATAAAAAAACTTTTGTATCGGTTTTCGAACGTTCGTAATAGGCAGGCATGATTGAGTTTTCTAAAGGAGATAAGACTTACAGAGACGTGCTTATCTATTTCACATTAATGCTAAATACAAGAAATAGCACAATCATTTAATAAAAACAGAGAATAAACAGGCATGGAATTTGCTATTCAAACATATTCCCTTAGGCAAAACGATTTTACGAGGAAGAAATTTAAATAAAAAACATGAAATGAAGTGTACAAACATTCAAATGTGGTTTGTTTCGTAGAAAACATCCGGTAAACACGTTTTCGTATGAAGCTATCGTTCTTCGTGATATTTCGAGCGCTCTTTGTGCTTGCATTCCCGACACAGCTTGCGCTTGTATAACCTTTTCCAGATGTGGAGGGGAAATAATAAAGGAGTTAGGGGAAGTTGTAAATGCTAACAGGAGAGCCACGCTTCCCAGGCGAGCAAGCGGGCTCTCTTGTGAGGCGAGAGGGTGCAGATTGTACCTGGTTAAATCGTTAGTCTCGTAAGTGTAGTTGTACGATATATCGCAGATGTGTCGGTGTTTCTCACCCTCTGGAACGTTAGTTTCGGTGGCGACGTTCACTACGCCGACTTGAGGGATGAAGATGGGAGAAGGAAGAGGAAGGAAAGATCGCGCGGTCCGTGGACCGTTTGCTAAGGTACTGCTCCGGCATTCACCCGGTGTTGTTGGGATAAACCACCGATGAGAGCAGCTCGCCGCTAGAATTCTCCTCGAGACGAAGGTTGAATTCGACCCAATTATGTAGCCAGTTTCCAATAGGACCTCCCAATCCTCGATGCTGCATGCATGTTGCGTCATCGATCTCAGCAGAGAGATGGGGAGCCACGGGGAGGATGGCTGAAGGGGGAGCGGGTGAGGAAAGGAGCAGCTTCAATAGCGCGGGGGGCGAGCGGGGGCGGGGGGGGCCCGGCCCGGGGGGAAGTGGCGGCGTAGTTGGAGGCGGGGACGCAGTCTGCGATGCAGCGGGGGAGGGGGCGAGAACCCGGAGGCGGCAGTCGCTATCGATCGCCAATCCGCGGAATATCTGCAATCTCCGGTCGACGGTGCCGCCGCCGCCGCCCCCGCTCCCCTTACCGCCTGCGCCCACGGTCTGGCCCCGCCCACGCCCCAGCATCCCCGCCCCCGAGCCTTCTCGCCGCCGCCCCCGTTCCCACACGCGTCCCCGCCAACACCCTCACACCTCCGCCACCGCTCGCACCTCAGCAGCCCCGCCCACGCGCCCCGCGCCGCCGCCCTCGCGACTCCGGCCCCGCCCACGCCCCAGCCTCCCCGCCCCCGCGCCGCCGCCCCCGTTCCCACACGCGCCCCCGCCTCAGCAGCCCCGCCCACGCGCCCCGCGCCGCCGCCCTACCCCGCCTCTGTCTGCGCCTCGCCCCACCTCCGCGCCCCACGCCCCATACAGCCGCGTCCCCGCCCCACGCGCCACCGCCCCCGCGCCCCCGCCCCGCGCCCCCGCCCCCGCGCCCCGCCCATGTCCTCGCCCTCCATGCAGCCACGTAAGCGGGCGACGAAATCTCCCAGGTGCAGCCAATATCGAGTCACGGGGGACTACTCGTGAAAGATCGTGAAAGGGTCCGGCGCGGCGGGCGGGGGCGGCGCCACGGCAGCCATTAGCTTCTCGCCCGCCCCGCGCCGCGCCGCGCCGCCCTTGACACTGCCGTCGACGCCGCGCCGCCCCTTCAACAGGAGGGCGTGGGCGGAGCGCGCACGTGTGCCCACGTGACAAGGTGAAGAGGAATAAACTAGGGGAGAATTCATTTCAGACAAGGGGTGTATTTCTAACAAGAGAAACACAGTGAACTCTCGTTAGCACAAACTCGCTTAACACGCATTTCGCCGTAACACGAACAAAACTTCCGACCCGGGAGGGATTATGGTAATACGGATATTTATAATACTGGGATAACACGAATTTTTATAACACGAACTTCGATAATTTCGGTTCCTTTCAATTCGTGTTAATGAGGGTTTATTGTACTACATCAAATATATTTTCCCGACCTCTTAAGTAATTTAAGATAGATTACTGATGTGCTTGTCATTAAGATATAAACAGAGCTTATTCCCTTCATACTGACTTTTTATGATGAGATCATTTATTTCACCTTTTTAAAGGCAATAACACCCCTACATTGTATTGCATATTCCACCCGGTATTGCCACCTGGGACACACCTTACGTAGTCATCATATTCGAATATTTCTATTGAAGAGATCCTTTTTTCATAAAACCACTTAGGAGTTCAAGAAAAGAATGGTAACGTTGGAAAGACACTATTACGTGTCACGGTCGACTATGACAGAAATTGTGGTATAGATCATCCATTCTTATATAACAGATTAACCTGCGTCCGTTCATCATTCACTATTAGTCTCCTAGCGGTCCACCAATCGAGACAAATGAAACGCGTATTGGCCTCCTGGTGGGGAAGTTATGATTGTTTTAGTAGATTCCAAAAAATATCTCTAAAAATATTTGTTTGTATTTTACGTAACTAAACGCATTTTGGGTGACTTATGGTATCAACAGAAGTGATCAATAGCTCGTTTAATTTATCTCGACAAGACAAATCGATTGTTACATCTCTTAGCTAGTTCCTTCTGCAATATTCTAGATGAATTCTAGAATAACATTTGCTTTTTTACGGTTTCAGTGCTTCCACGTGCACCATTCTCTGCCATTTCCGTAAATGGTTATTTTTAGGCAATCTGCTCTGCCTCAAAATAGATGCGTGAGGGCAACGATAATATTTTTTACTGTGCTCTTGCAAAACACAAATAAAACTTTTTGTATAAACGTACCCGTGGGAAAACCACTCTAAAAGTAGTATTTAGTAATAAAATATTAAAATTATGTGTAGGTTACCATAAGCCCAAAGTACTTTGATTTAAACTTGAAATAATTATTGTAGAAAGAAATTTTAAAACAATCGTGTAACTGAGTGACATTTCATTCAGTTACATGAAATTTTTTTTCGTTCAAGGTTTTGCGGAGAACGTTTCATTTCTTCATAGCAGTTTCTTAAAGATTTATCTCCTTCTATAACGTCCTGAAGGTTGTGCTTAAAGTGAGTTCAAGGGACGAGAACATTTTTTAGTATTTCCAAAGAAAAATCGGATCTACTTTTTTCGGATTCAAACAAAAAAGCAAATTCGCGTATTGAGGAAATTAGACGAGCAAATTACGCGCGATAGATTAATCGCGTCCGATCTGAAGCCGTCAGGACCCCAGTCCATCATCCAGTCGTCAGTATTGCAGTGCACTCAGACCGGAAGCGGTAGCTCAGTGCATCAATTGATATCACTGCAGCGGCTATGAACGGGAGGTCCTAAGTTCGAGTCCTGGCGGCGGAAGGAATTTCGACAGTAGCTTATTCTAGCGACCGGCTGTTCTGATCTGTAGTTTTCCGTGGTTTCTCCGATCAACACCAGGCGAATGTCGGAAGAGTACCCTACCAAACGGGCCACGTACCGCGCGCGATCTGTCCTTCCTTGTCCTATCCTCTCCCCTCACACACACACACACACACACACACACACACACACACACACACACTTACACTAACATGCACTACACTACCACATATTCCGGGAGATCGGTCAGGAGCTTCGAGCTTCTCCCAGCTGGGGCGGTGCCCCGCTGGTGGGAGAGTCCTGGTTAGGGGGAAACCCCACTAGCGGGCGGTAGGTCGGCGCCGGATCTCTCCATCGAGGGAAGATCACTGCCCTCTCCCTAGAAAAACACTACACTTACGGGACTAAAGACCTTGACGCACCCGCATTACTACCAACTAACCTACCAACCAGCAGTGCACTCAGTTTGAAAATGATGCTGAAGATCTCCCCAAATCTACCACAGCGCTTCGGGTCTTGGAGATGCGCATAACGTTTCTGTGATATACAGACTGCAATGGAAAAATACAAAAAAATACTTTCTACGAAAATTAATGATACTGGGGCCAAAACTGTAAAGGAATTATTTATTGATAATATTATGAATATCATTTCGGTTGGTTGGTTCGTTTTTTTACCATCTGAAACTCCGTACATATTTATACCCCTTGTGGCTCTGTTTTTCGTATTTTTATAACAGGTTGATGATAATATTCAGCAATTGGCGGTCTGTTAACAGCACAAAAGATGTAGTTGTACGTAAATTAGAAAACTTGTAATGTTGAAACGCTAGTTTATGCTGTGAGTGGAGCCATCTATCTGTTGACAAACAAAGACGTGCAATTCAAATTATTACAATTTATATTAACAATTCATTTTACCCGCAACTGGTTTGTTTTCTCGGCTCGCTGTGTGTTTTCAATCCGTACAAAAAGAGTGAACTATTCACAATCCTTTTTAGAGAAACTCTTCTCGAGTACATGTGATTTAGCAAGTTGTCCTTCAAGTCGGGATTAAAGAAAAGGACGTACAGATTCTCTTATTGCCATTCCTCATAGAAAGCAGTCCGAAGGAAAACGGCCATTTACAAAAGAGAAAAACAAGATATGGAAAACGTTTCACTCTGCAAACCTTTTTTCTTCAGAAATGTATTTTCTGAAGATACGTACGTGAAAAAATCAAATAATATACTTCATAATTTTCTATAACAACTCTAGTATAAAATGAATTTTATTGAAAAAATTGCGAGAATCCAAAAAACATGGATTCTGACACGTCGTGTTATACAATTAATATAGGAACCAGAATTATATATTTTTATGTACCAGTAACCTATAATAGAAATTTTTCTGCCACAAATCGCCAGTTAGTTTTTGCTGAAGAACTATCTACCTTTATTATGCTACGTATGTAATATGAGAAAAAGTAAAAATAGGGGAATGAGAACATATTTCTAGAGAGGTGATGGCGAAGTAACGCGATTTTCTGGTTCTGAATGTCTAAACAACTACAAATAAATGAGTTACAAGAAATATCAAAAAGGTGGAACTTTATATTCTGTGGACTTTTTGTGAATCAAGGGTGAAAGTTGAATAAAATCTACCTTGCATTCTTTTCTTTTGTTTACTTCATCCTCCATTAATTCAGAACATTTGTCAATGTAAAACCAAGGAAAAACAATGAACGAGCCGAACACGAAGCAATTTGTTTCCGATTCGGGTCAGCCACATTCGCCTGCTCCCGGATCATTCACTTTCGATGCACTTTTCCGAACTCGTAATCTACGAGAGTGCTTTGGGGAAGTCTGAAGAAGACCCCTGACTTCACGTGCCGTATTCCCCAGGCGAGGAGCGAAGAGAGAGAGAGAGAGTGAGAGAGCGAGAGCGAGAACGTGTGTGTGTGTGTGTGTGTGTGAGAGAGAGAGAGAGAAAGAGAGAGAGAGAGAGAGAGAGAGAGAGAGAGAGAGAGAGAGCGCATCGGAGGAACGTGAAGGAAGGGAGATCGTTATACATTCACCTTCTGTGACGAAGTAGTGCTTCGGCGTCCCGTGGGGACCCTTACGCTCTGTACGTTTCGCGTAAGTCGCTCTCAAGTGAGAGAGGTGGGGAGGGAGCATTTTAATTCTGTCGTGGGAGCACCGTCGGGAGTAACTTTCTTCACAACTCTGCACACGAAGCACCTCGTTGCGAATACCCCAATGAGCCGGTAGCAGCTGTTTCTTGGAAAGGTAGCTGCTAAGACGATAGCAAGTTTAGCGCCGCTCGTCGAAAACGTTCGGACCCCTGGGAGTACGCAGAACAAATTGCATCGTGTTGTTCGTAGCATTTATTCGTAAAGAGAAATGACTCAGTTCAGAACGAAACGAAATTTGACATGGGTTGATTGTTTGGACCGAAATTATATCAAGAGTAAGTGATACTTGTGTATTAGAAGGACTTTCCGAAACCACTAATGACCTTTCGAAACTAAGTGAGTAAATCGCAAAGGTATTTATACTTATTCCTAATAACATTACTCATTTGATAGAAAGTAGCATAATGTTTCAGTTTTGGAAGAGAGTATCACTAGGGTTGACATGTTTAAAAATTATCTTCAAGGAGAAATCACTGTTATATCTGAGTTTTAAGAGTGGCATTTTCGATGTGTGTTCGGATTGTTCTTTAGACCTATTTTTTTCGCGATGTTTTATGGGACAAGAACCCCCCAATTCAATCGGCCCGGCAAGGTAATCAACAATATTACTTCCTTGTCGATTTTATAGAGGATTTGATGTCATTCTTAGCCTTCCAGGAAGCACAATATCATTGAAGGGTTTCTTGAAAATAAAAAGAATCCATTTTTGAAAATATGATAAAATGGGTAAGTAATTAATTTTCTCTCTGAAAATATATGCAATCAAATATCGTGAACCTGTTTTTTATTGAATGATACTGTAATCTGAAATTTATTACTTTAGTCTAATTATTAACTCACAATCCTATTGCAAATCGTTAAGAAATTAGTAAATATTTGGAGGGGTATAATACGGTACAATATAATTTGAATACTTTACAATTTTAATTACCTTCAGCAAATTATCTGAGATATTTAAACAATTTAGTGTAGCTCAATAAATGCAATTTTACTAATTAAAGTGAATTTCGTGCTTAATTTCATCGTAAGGGATCTCAAGTGTATGAGACCATTTAAGTCGAAAAACTTTCACGGCACTACATTTGGCAGGTGTGAAAATACTCATTATTCGAATTCATTCATGTTCAACTATAAGCAAACATTTACCGACATCAATGTCTTAATATTTATCAGTTCACATTACAGAGCTCATTAACACATCAAATGTGTCTAAAAGTGTTTTACAGAATCTTCCGGTGTGTCACATTACCCAGATCAACGGACTATAGTTTTCTCGTTGTTTTCTAGTTCTCTTGTGTCTTTCTCTTTTAGCATGGAAATATCGAGAATGTCCCTAGGTGAAGAAATCAAAGGGAATGAACAGCAGTGACACGAATGTCAAACACGTTCAGCTTCGTCTACTGTCAGGAGACCAACCAAACCAATCAAAATGAAGGTCCCCGGCGAGTTCTCTTGTTCTGCAACAGAGAGTTGTAGAACACGAAGCCGCCCTGCTCTTCATTTCCATCGAGCTCGGCGCTAATTGGATGGACCTATTTCATATCTCAAATGCATGGATTGGGCAGTCACAATCTGGGTGTAGAAGATTCCCCTGAGAATGGCTGGATGAGGAATGGTCAAAAGTTTCCGTTCGATCTTTTTACTTTCATCGACCAAAGGATGTTCAAAATTATATTAGCACAATAAACAGTAAAATTGGACTATTAGTTATTTCATAATGAATGTTAAGGGACCTTTTGGTGCAAGTCCGGATCATTGGGGTAAATACAATGGTTGATATATAAATGGGATTGGATAAAAAGTAATGATAATTTATTTTCTCTGAAATGACTTCATTGATAGAGGTATTTACATTTACACACCTTCAATATAACCGCCTTCGTTTTTAATGACCTTTTGCGAAATGTTTGGAAGTCGTCAAACACCATTTTGGGACCTATTTGTGTCGATGTACCTTATTGACCGTCCTATAGCATGAACAATTTCTTCTCTCTGTTGGGTTCTTCGCAGTGATTCTATCATTTTGCTCAGGCGATCATAATCACAGAGATTCATATCGGGTGAGTAAGGTGGATGTTCCAGAATCTCCCATTGCCAGCGGCACAAGAGTTCTTCACGTGAGGCTGTCCTGTATGGAGGTTATCTTTCACATAATCTCTGCCTAATCTGAACGCTCCACCGTGAGACTGTGGAGTATGGTATGCTTCACACAGTCCCTGAAAACATTTTTGGTTACTTCGACCACGCGCCACTTCAATTGTGAGCCTCGAACCTTGCTCTACCTTTGTAAACATTACGTTCGGGCGCTTGCACTATTGCTATGAAGTTCAACGATTTACACACTGCAGTAGAATGACGTATCACTGTTCCCACTCGCTGCACACGCTCGTCTAATAGTTCTTCCATTTGTCACGACAGATGGCAGAACGCCGACTTACCGTCTTTAAGTTACAACAATATTCTCATTACTTTTATACAACATATGTATCACACCAGGGAGGAAGATGATAATCCATTTTTTATATATTTATATTACCATCTTAATATCAGATGCTAAATTAAGATATTGAAAAGTTTTCTCCGTTTTTGAGGTGATTCCAGTTATTTTTGTCAGTCAGAAGCGACAGTTTATTGCGTTATCTCGTTGTGTTCCCTCCAAAATCATGGGAACAGTAAAGGGTATTTGACGTGAACCTTTTAACTAGCCTGACAGGAATGTAACACACGACACACAGTATATATGGACGGAGGGCATATCAGGCCGTCGCCTACTTTACACCCGAAATAAAGTTTATAACACTTTCTTCTAAGAGTATTAAGATTCGTTTTTGCGATTTCAGTTAATTCTCCTCAGATATATCATAACGAATTCGGACTATTTACATAAGTTACGAGGCATTTCATCTCCTGAATTAATACAAAACACAAAACGTCACGAACCTAGAACAGCAAGCAGTTACATCCAAGCCACAATCCACGCTACCAGATCTCTCAGTGATGCAACGGAAATGACAAGAAACACAACGCGATTTTGAGCATGTTTTATCAACAATATTGTCAAACCTTTTTCATTTGCTGGAGGTGAATATTCTGAATGAATTCAGAGTATTTACCTCTAGCAAATGAAAAAGGTTTGACAATACAAGGATTGACACTGAAGGATGTGTGAAATGATTCATTCCACACATTTCAATGGTTCTTGTACAATTACATCTGCAGAATATTAAATGAAGCTCTAGCAAAATAATCAATATGCAGCGTTTTCAAGCATATAGGGAGTACTGTGCCCCAAGAAAACACAGCCCGATAGGCAAAAACTGATTATTTATTCGAATTCAGTGTCCATGTCTTAGCTAAAAACGCCATTAGCATTCTTTTCTAAAAACTCTGTTGCCCAGTGTTATTTAGAAGTGGAAGGAGGGTGCTTGGGGGAGGAAGGGGGTAAATTATTTTATGAATTGAGATGTGCGAAAGAGACCTTTGAAGAATCTGTATCTAATACGTATTTTGCCCGAGCTTGAATATTGGCGTGTTGGGAGATGCTGAATTCTGATAGGAATGGTACTTCTTCTCGGTGAATTTGTGAATTGAAAATGAACCAGAGGTCTTTCAAAGTTTTTCTTAGATATTTGTTTTGGATTGTCTGTAAAACGGATAGATTGACTGATGCGTCATTGCGTTGTATTGGACAAGCATACCCCATTGTGGGTCTTATTATCAATTTATTGATGCACAGTCCAGTTACTGTACTAAGGGTGGAATTTCTGTTGACAAAAGGGTATAGTTTTAAAATTTTTGCACGTATTTTATGGGATATTCATTGAATTTTCGGCGCTTTCCAAGTTAATTATTTGTTCAATAAGACACCTAGGTACTTGGCTGACGAAGAATGAGAAAGCCAGGGATATTTATTCGCCGGTCTTATTTATTCGTAAGAATGTAGGAAAGAGAGAACGTCTGACTGTGAATGTTTTGAATTGTGATTTTAAGGGGTTAGTTTTAATTCTTCATTTTTTGGTCCAGTTCGTATAAGAGTAAATGTATGATTGTATATTATCATAGGCTAGCTTGATTTCAGTATGCGGAGTGAAAATAGTGGTATCGTCAGCATAAACAGCTATACCTGTTTCGTGTGGCTTGGATAGTCTGCGGTAGAAATTGAGAAAAGGATTGGAGAAAGAATCGAGTCTTTTGGGACTCCTGCGAGAATTGGACGAAGTAGTGACAGAGCATCATATACTTTCACATTAAAATAGGTGTCTGTGAGAAAGCTTCGAATTAGTTTATGCAGATAAGACAAGTAATAAAAAGTTTATTATATATAAAATACCAATTTGTCGTAATTTGTATATTAGTCTATGGTACAGAATTCGATCAAATTCCTGTGAAATGTCTAAAAAGAGAGTTGGTTGTTGCTTTTTATCATTAAAACAGTTTACTATATGCTCGACAAGTTGCAGCAATTGATGGTAGATGCAAGATTTGGTTTAAAACAAATTGGGTGTTGGGAATTGCGTTCATTTTCTTCAAGTATGTTTAGAATCAATTTAAAACAAGGTTTTCAACAAGTTTTGCTGTAGAAGGGAGTAAGGTAATGGGCCTGTAAATGCTTCCATGAGCCAATAATCCATGAGTTTTGGGCGTTTTGCGTGGTTTGCAGAATGGAAGTGTTTCTACCTTGACGAATACCATGATGATATTTCATAACTCATACAAACATTATTACCTTACTGACCAAGACTCAAAATGAATTCAATAGTGGTAAATCATTGCTATCTTATATGAAATTAGAAATAAAAATATTTTCATAGAGAGACTATTCAAATGACTATTGTTGTAATGCTATCCATTTCAATTAAGGTTATTTATTTTATCTAGAAAAACCTTACATTTATATTTGTAAATTCCAACAAAAAATGTATTTCTTTCCTTATGAACCCATCCCAAAACCTAAAAAAATAGTCACTTCCACTCCACTTTATTAAACATGTAAAGCAGGAAATGAAGAGTTACTGAAGACCTCTAATAAAAACACGACAATATAAGAACATCCCGAGAAGAGAATGAATTATTTTAATTCCTCAAATGCAGCGTCTCCACAAACCCAAAATAATTCAAGAAACGCTAATGAACCTCTTAAATCTTAGAAGAGTGTTCTTTCCGTATTTCTCCACCTGTTCCCACCCAGGTAGCTCAGTGCATCAACTGATGTCACTACAGCGCCTCTGACCGGGAGGTCCTAGGTTCCCACTCCCCACAGCGGTAGGATTTTCGACACTAGCTTTTCAGCTAGGTCGAATTCAGTCGCTGCCCGGAGGAGAATTCTAGCGGCCGGCTGCTCTGATCGGTAGTTTTCCGTGGATTCTCCGATCAACACCAGGCGAATGCCGATGCAGTACAAGCATAATAAACGGGCCACGGACCGCGCGCGATCTGTCCTTCCTCTTCCTTGTCGTATCCTCTCCCGTTACACACTCACTTACACTAACATGCACTACACTACCACATATTCCGGGAGACCGGTCGGGAGCTTAGAACGTGTCCCGGCTGGTGCGGTGCCTCGCTGGTGGGAGAGTCCTGGTTAGGGGGAAAAGCCCACTAGCCGACGGTAGGTCGGCGCCGGATCTCGCCATCCAGCGAGGGGAAAATCACCGCCATCTCCCGAGAAAAAACATGCACTACACTAACGGGACTAATGACCGAAGCCGTTGACGCGCCCGGAAACACGAAAAAATCAATCAATCAATCACAAACCCAAGATAATCCAAGAAACGCTAATGAACCTCTTAAATCTTAGAAGAGTGTTCTTCCCGCATGTCCCCATCTGTTCTCCACGTGCTGCAGCGTCAATGCACGCGGAACGACCGCAAGTGACTAATCCCACCGGCAGCCGGCGTTGGCAACGTGGCCAGAGGGCCACCCGACCCGCGAATCAAGTAAATCTCTTCGGCCGTTGCCGTTGTTATGAAATGTTTGTTTGCGGAGCGATCTGCTCCATCCGCCACGCGCCGCGCCGCAGAGAGGGCGGGGGACGTCGATGGGCTTTCCGTGACGTCTGGACTGGAGGGAGATGCGCTTTAATGCAACGCCACGTGGCGCCGAGCTAAGGATAATTTGATGTTATTGTATTATGTCCAGGCAGTTAGTAATACAAGGAGTTATGAAGATAAGTCAAAATAAATTGAATGCTTTGTATCGACAGTTTCCTCAATTTTAGGATATAATTATTAATTTTTCTTAATATGTGAAGCAAGGAGTCATGAAGATAAGTCAAAATAAATTACGTGCTTTGTATGGACGATTTTCTCAATTCTAGGATATAATTATTAATTTTTCTTAATATGCGTAGCGTGGAGTCAGTAGTCATGGAGTCAAGGAGTTCTGAAGATAAGTCAAAATAAATTACATGCTTTTTTCCTCAATTTTAGGATATAATTATTAATTTTTCATAATACGCGTAGCATAAAGTGAGGTTATACAAGCCCTGACAATTGAGGGTAAGGCAGAGTGCAAATTTTTTGAGACGATGGCAAAGACGGCCCTTCCCATGAAGAGTGTACTGAGCTTCTTGGAGAAAAATGGTAATTTTTCTCGGCCAGGGACACAATCCATTTCTATGTGTCTCATTTGATATTTCCAAACTCAAAAATGTTCAATTCAAGGCATTTAGAAAATATATGTGCTGATTGCTCACTTTTTCATTGTACTTCTGCTAGAAGAAATAATAAAACAACAATTTTATTACAGTCTTTCCCCTCTTCGACATTGGAAAATCGCCTCCTCAATCGTGTGTCATTAGACGTTCACATTGTCTTCTTAGACGAGCAGTGGACGTATTGGTCAATAGTGCAGGGAAGGGCCATATAGTGCCCGCGCCATGGCACATTATGTCACGGTTGCACGGTCACTTGTGTAGAACACGTGACATTGACAATGATTTTTTATCCACTTTCTGCTGACTAGGCACTACTTGTTTCCCTTTTCATCTGTTCTTTTTTCATATGCTATATGAAGTGCATTCGAACGATTTTTCAGAGACAAAAAAGTGAAGTGAAATACGCAGAAGTGAAATAACATACCGTAATACACTAAAGAGCCTTTTTGTGCTACTATAATGTTGTTCAATGGAATTTTATGAATGTCGACAATGGAAGGGAAAGAGCTGAAATAAAAACGTGCATTTCTAATTGGTCAATATTCATACGATTTTTTAAATTAATTTCCCGGTCACTCTCAAATAAATAATGAATAATCTTTTCTGATTTTCCCTCGTAGTTCCAAGATTTGTCGTGCAGGACAGAAATGGATTTATGAGAAGTTTAATCCACTCTGAAGAATACGTAGTACTTTGACGTACATTACATTAGGATATTTCTGTAGCGTAGCTTATATTTAATTTCCAACGCGTCATTCACGCGAGATGCGTTCATCACGTAGCCAAATGTGCATAACAAAGTGGTATCATTTGCAGCTGTTTCATACATTTATTCATTTCTGTGTGGAGAAATTAGTCTGTTAGTAGCGTACATATTCATTGAATAAAAATATCTACAAGAAACAATTCGGCCTAATGAAACATAATATATCGCAATGCTCACAAAGAGCTCGTTATTGCAATACACCGAAGTTAATTTGCCGCGAAACATGGAATTTCCCTTCGAAATTAATTAGGCGAAAGGCAATTTATCAAATATTACAAACACAGGCATCTTTACTAAAAAGTGCGCGCCAGCTTCCTTTGTACGCCGGCCAATGGTTTAAAAATAGAGCAGAGGTGAACCGACTGGCGGTGGGAGTGCGCCGCTTGCCTTGGCGCTGCCATCGCCCCCACCCCTTGGCGCGGCCCACGCGGCACATGCACGTCCGCTTCCGCTGCCCACACGCGAACGCGGCACTCGGACCAAGTGGAGGCGGCAGCAACACTTGGGCAGGGGCGGCACAATTCCACAATAAATAATAATATTAATAATGATGATAATAATAATGATAATAATAATGATAATAATAATGATAATAATAATGATAATAATAATGATAATAATAATAATAATAATAATAATAATAATAATAATAATAATAATAATACCACTAGATTACTGGTTAGGAAGAAAAATTATCTCTCGCTCAGTGCATCAACTGATGTCACTGCAGCGCCTCTGACCGGGAGGTCCTAGGTTCGAGTCCTGACGGCGGCAGGATTTTCGACATTAGCTTTTCAGTTAGGTAGAATTCAATCGCTGTCTGGAGGAGAATTCTAGCGGTCGGCACTGGTAGGTAGTTTTCCGTGGTTTCTCCGATCAACACCAGGCGATTGCCGGAGCAGTACTCTACCAAACGGGCCACGGACCGCGCGCGATCTGTCCTTCCTCTTCCTTGTCCTATGCCCTCCCCTTCCACACACACACGTAAACAAGCACTTCACTACCACATATTCCGGGAGGTCGGTCGTGAGCTTAGAACTTGTCCCGGCTGGGGCGGTGCCCCGCTGGTGGAGAGTCCTGGTTAGGGGGAAACTCCACTAGCCGACGGTAGGTCGGCGCCGGATCTCGCCATCCAGCGGGGGAGATCACCGCCATCTCCGGAGAAAAAACATGCACTACACTCACGGGACTAATGACCAAAGCAGTTGACGCGCCCGGAAACACGGTAAAATCAATCAATCAATCAATCAAAATCCAAAAATGGGTAATTTTTGACCTCGCTTAATATCACTTCTCTTTTCGTCGCTTTACAATATTCACGAGTTTACTGCAGAGAGTTTGATGTGCGAAAGATTAACGGCGTCATACATGACGGATTTACTTATAGTTGCTATCTGCACGCAGTGATGCAAGGCTGTCATTCCATGTTTGCTGATTTATGCATCGTAACACCAGATTACCAGAAGTGTAGTTAGTGGTTTTGCATTTGCAAAACGAAATTCAACGCGAGTTTGCAATAATCGCGTAATATTTAGTAAATTGAACATTTGTGTAATACGGAACTATTGAGAAGAACATTACGATGTAAGAAAGATAACACGAGATACATTTGTAAACCTTTCTTAAGATTCGTTATATTACAAAATATTCGCGCCCTTGACGGAATAATGTTTATGTGTGAAAAGAGTTTCTCTTAAGTTAGAAAGTATATGAAGAGATAGGGATAACATTGCGCTAATCCACGTTTCTGAAATTTTTTTCAGCAGAAGAAGAACATTTTTTATAAAAATCCATACACATCACAGTTTTTTTGTTTTCTACACACATTCTGTAGTTCTATTAACGCGTTAGTATAGCAATTGGATAACATATTTGATCATTTTTTGTTGTATTTTTGGGGTGGGGAAGTTATTTTTGTAAAATTTCTTTAGGAATTTGAGGTTCCGTCCAGAATTCAAACAACGGGGGAGACTTCTACTGACTCTCTTCAGTAGTTTTAAGCAGTTTCTCCCATCAATACCACTAAATATTCACTAGTCCCCGGTCCTTCATATAGTTTCATCAGTTTCAAAGAAGCATTGGAAGACACCGTATTTCGACCTCTCATTTTAAACTCCAACCGCCTTTTGTTTAGTGGCAGAGTTCATCTTGCCCCTCGCGCCCGCTGTACACGCTGCTTCGCATCACCATCACCGCCGCAGCTGCTCCGCCTCTGCTGCTGTCCGCGCCCCTCCGCTCCTGTCACCGCGTCATCACCGCAGCCCACGCCGCTCCAGCCCCTCCCCTCTCTTCCCTTTCCGCTCCGCCCTCCGCAGCGACGGCCAGGACGTCTGCCCGAACCAGCTCCCGCTTCTCCAGTCCAGATCGCGCCTGCCTTGCCTGGCTGTTCCCCGCTCTGCGATGGCATTACTGCGCCGCGCCGCGCCGCGCCGCCCCGCCCCCGCCCCCGCCCCCGCGATCCGTCCCGGGCACCCGCCCCGTCCCGCCACGCCTCGCCACGCCCGCCACGCCTCGCCACGCCTCCCACGCCTCGCCACGCCTCGCCACGCCACGCCACGCCACGCCACCCCACGCCACGCCACGCCACGCCACGCCTCGCCACGCCTCGCCACGCCTCGCCACGCCTCGCCACGCCTCGCCACGCCTCGCCACGCCTCGCCACGCCTCGCCACGCCACGCCACGCCACGCGACGCCTCGCCGCGTCCCCGCTCCCGGGTACCCGCTCCGCGCCCGCCCCCCTCCCGCCCTGCGCCAACTCACGGCGCCCACACCCGCGCCCTTGCCCCGTGTCGCCGCCACGAGCCACATTCACGCGCCCCCGCCCCGCGCCAACGCCCCGCCTCAACGCCCCGCGCCAACGCCCCGCGCCAACGCCCCGCGCCAACGCCCCGCGCCAACGCCCCGCGCTCCCGCCCAACGCCCCGCCCCGGCCCGCACCGTCCGCCCGCACCCCAATCCGCGCGCACCAGCCCCGCTCAGCGCCCCGCCCCATGCCTCCGCCACCCCTCCCCACCCCATCTCTCCCTCTCCCACCAGGCGACCCTGCCACGCCACGCCCCGCCCCGCGCCGTGCTCTGCGCGCCTGCCTCGCGAGCCTCGCCGGCCACGCCCCCCGCCCAATTCGAACAAGGGCCCCTTGACGCAGTCGTCACAAGGTCTCTGCGTCCGCCCGCTGACCAGTTGCCTGCGCTGCTGCTGTTGCCGCCGCCCCATGAACGTCACCGTCACCTGCGGCTGCCGTCCTACATCGCTCTCATTGAAGAAAAAATATCCCCGCCGACGCTCTCGTTTTATTCGCCACTGTCCTTTCACACCGTCCCGAGCCGCTGTTACTTTGTTCCTCTCATCCTCGCTGCCGTGTTATTCCTCAGAATCTCATTGCCAACCACAGTGCAGCGTTGACCTGGCTATTCTGCTTGCTATCCGCGCCCTGAGCGACAACTGATGTCACTGCAGTGCCTCTGACCGGGAGGCTCTAGGGTTCGAGTCCCTGATTCGGTGGCTATATATTCACCGTTAGCTACTAGATAGCTTAGTCAAATTCAGCCACTCTCTGGAGGAAAATTCTAGTGGCCGGCAGCTCTGATCGATAGTTCTTCGGATCAACAACAGGTGAATGCCGGAGCAGTACTCTAACAAACAGTCCACGGTTCTCGTGCGATCTTTCCTTCCTCTTCCTTGCCCCATTCACCCCTTGCACACGTGTGCACTTATACCACATGTGCTGGCAGACCAGTCTGGAGGGTATAGCTTGTCCCAGTTGGGGCGGTGCCCTACTGGAGGGAGATACCACGACGTGGCCAATGATCGTAATATTTGACGAGGCCGGAAACATGAAATAATCAATGTACCGACGTGTAGGTCGGTGCCGGATTTTGACATCCTACTTCCCATTATACATCATGCACTACAATTACAGTATCTATTGGCCATAGTAGTTGACGCACATTGAAACACGAAATAATCACTTAATCAATCTGCCCCGCGCACTGTCACCAACACATCGACGGCTTTCACCCTCGCCGTTACGTCCATCCTTTGCTATCCGCGCTCTCTCTCTCTCTCTCTCTCTCGCTCGCTCTCTCTCGCTCTCTCTCTCTCTATCTATCAATCTATCTCTCTCCGCCCCGCCCCGGCCGCTTGTGCCCAGTTGCCTTCTACGGCACCTCACCGTACACGTCGCCTTCGTCATCCCTGCTTTTCAATTCAGTTCAATAATTCCTTTTTTTAAGTGGCGACAGTCAGGCTATGAGGCTTGCTCTTCCGTCTGACCACGCAAATTTCGCTACTCTCCTTTCACCATCTAGCGGAGAAAGAAGGTATTACTCGGGCGATGAAACAGACGAATTGAATTTACTTAGATGCTTCTTTTAGACTTATGGTAAAAAAATAGGCTTTAGGGAGTAAAGCTACTACATGCCACTCGGTTTTACTTCCTGGTCCGTGCACGAAGGTTTTTTCCCTTAAAAACCGCGGCTTTTTAACCCCCCTTTTTTTCCTTCCCCCCCCGGCATCATCGCAATCCCACCGCTCCGGCGCGAATGTCCGTCCTCGCCGATCCTCACTGATCCCTCCTCCTCGCCGTCCCCGCTCTTCGTCGCTGATGTATAAACATGACATGTAAACTGGGTTGACTCCAGTCTATTAGTGTCCTGCCTCCAATCCCTCGCATCCCGACAGAGGTCGTATCGAGCATTTGGAACTCACAAAGGAAACGGTTGCAGTCGGGCGTGCTACGAAAGTCAAATCGCGTAGGTCGAAAGGTCGTGCCGCTGTGCAAACGGAAAGAGCAGCAACAGGCTCGGTTTTCGGTGTTTATTGCTATTTCGGGCGCGCGTCGTTCGGGGACGACATTTGCAGGCTCCGGGCCGTCAACGAGAAGAGAGTAGGATTTCTGTTTAGCGTACAGGACGTTTCATTGACTCAAATGTTATTCCTTCAATCCAACGGTTGTTAATAGTGACTAGAATGTTATCTCGTAGCCTTGAATTGTCAATTTACCAACGTATATCTACCGGTGAGTGTAATACGTTTATTTTCTTCAACAATATTTTTGTTATACACAGTACTTCATTTATAATTCAAACTACAAAGTATAACACTTTAGAATGTAAAATATTTTATTCATATGTGATAACTAGTCATCCTCAGATGTGTATACATTATTGCATTTGTGAGTGGAAGTGCTTGAAGTGGCTTGAAATGAAGTTTTTCAAAATCACAAACGATTGCTGTGAAAAAGAGCGTCCAATTTCCCATTTACAGTAATGGAATTTTCTAAAAACGGTACCAAACTTTTCAATGAAAATTTTTATTGCGGACGAGGTGTTAATTCTCTCTTTAATATTCTTGAAGTAATATGTCGGTTCTATTATTAAGAAGCCGAAAAGTTGTAAAAATGTAAAAAATGTATTTGGGTGGCGATGGATGGTAGTTGGCCAGAAAATGGAGCAAAACCGTAAAACCAGCCCACACCAAGGAAATTAGAAAAATTTGCTCCGAGAAAGCGTAGTCTATACCGTAGGACCCCTAGTTTACAATGTTTTTGGTACATTATTTTCAAATTCATCGGGTGCACATTACATTTCAACTTGACATTATCTTTACGGTAGTATACAAAATTACATTGTTAGATTATACAATCAGCATTCGCACATCTCTTTAATGTATTTTTAAGTATTAAGCGTTTGTAAATTTAAAAAGTGTGTACAGATAAAAAAAGGATACGTTTATGTGAATATTTTCCATTGGCATTAACGGTATACTTCTTTCCTCATTAAACATTCTGACATTTATCATAATGACGTTCCGCATTCTTCTCTCAAAACAGTTTCATTTATAATTTAAATTTCGTTTACACACAGTATCCAGGTTAATGGGTGAAGTTAAGAGAAATGGAGCACTGATAGGTATTGACAGAAATTAACAAACCCTCGATTCTCAATCCCAGATTACTAATTATGCTCTACCTAAACAATTTACTCATTTGGTAAGATAATTATCGGTTCATTTTACTTTGACACATACTATTTACAAAGTGCAGAGAACGTTTTGTAATAATGAAACTAAAAACGGCGACACTGTAACAGAAAAAATCGTATTGTAAGTCCCCAATACGGAAGGAGTACACAAATTTCGCTCCCGTTTAGAGTTAATACTTGTGTAGTCAGAATTTTGGATCCGTCAGTCCGCAAATTGATGTATGTTAAAATGTCTCTTTGTTGTTTGTATGTCGGTCTGTGAACGTTAGTGGCGAAACCGAGGGTAGGAATTTTACCAAAACGGATTTCCCGATCTATCTGGCAGAGTCGCGGCTCCCAAAATTTGAATCGGATAATTTTATTTTTAGAGATGCACATTACATGAAACCTCAAAGACATTTTCAATTTTCTTTATGAAATCATTCCAAATTTTTTCATTAATTTTTTCTCGTATACCGAGAAGAACACGTATAAAAATGTGCCGGTTTGACATTCATTAAATTCATGATATGTTTCAAAATTGTTGTAATTCATTAACATGTATAATTCATGTCATTTTTTAAAGTGAAAAACCAACTACATTTTTAAAGAAATACTTTTTTCTTAATGAAATCTCTTTCTTAAAATTAGAATTTAGGCCAGGTACAATGTTTCAAAATTATGAGTATTTTTCGCGTAATATTGAATAAAATAAAGGTAATTTTAAAAACAAAGTTTTTCAAAAACTGTTCCAAACTGATCTCAATTTGTTTTTCAGTACGTTTAAAAGTGTCACAATTCCGATTTGTGTTGAACTCTGAAATTTCGAAAATTTCAAAAAATTGAAATTATGCGAGAAAGTATGCGTTGTTGTAACACAAGTTATGTAATTTGGATGTTCAAGTATATATACCAATAAGGCTAGGATGCAGGTGTACTGAACGAAAGTGAAGGCATACTAAAAAGTCGTAACTACCACTCCCGAGGGATCTTGAATGCCCACGTTCATGTACAGAGCAAGAGAAAGGCTATTTCTTTGTATGTTTTCCATCGCTGTGTCCCCATTCCCATGTTCGTCAGGTGATGCGCTTCGTCTAAAGAGAGATGCCGACTGGACGTTTTCCAAAGACAAGAAACTAATGGGATGGGTGAGAGTAAACGATCCGTGAAGCCAGTTCAATAGGTCAAGGGAGCGCGGAACCAACCACCATCATTTCCTCAATGGACAAAAGCGTTTGATCATCTGAAGACAAAACACTCGCCCATTTTTGTCTGTGTTGTTATTTTCCATACGGGACATACGCGAAATTTAACTTACTTCGATAAACGGTTTTACGTGTCCCGGCTTTGCTTGGTGTTGCCATTTGGGGATTCTTTTTTCAATATTAGGGAGGTATTGCACAATATACAAAAACCCCATTAAAAATCCAGTTTCTGATACCACTAGCGTTTCCTTATAAGTATCCTGTTAATAAACAGGTTTTTCTGTCAAGTACGAGTCCTTATATTGAAACTAATAGAAGAACAAATACTTGTTTACTTGGTTAATTTTCGCTATTTATTTTTTCAATTCTAATTAAATGGTATTTTATTTCTCCAATTACATTTGACACGGAAATTTACTGATAAAATATTTCTAAGTTTTCGTGGATGGCTTATTTGCCTTTTACCTAACATTACTGATTAAATATTCCGTAACATCAGCATCTATAATGTCAACGGAAGAACAAATGTTCCCTCTTCATTAAAATATTTCTTCTCTCATTTTTATAAAGTTATAATCTTTCTCTAATGTTTTTTTTTATTTCTACTAACTGGGATTTATCTTTGTGTCAGGTACTCATTTCTCACTGATGGTTTGAAAACATTGTCAGATAAACAAAAAATGGCAAAACTTAAAGACTGAAGGGAAAAGGAGGTAAGAGAGAACTGAAATGAATGTTTCCCTGAGTTTTGTAAGAACATTCACAAAGAAGCAGGAAATATTTAATTGAACAATTGAATTGGACTCCAGAACAAACAAACGGTTCTAAAGTCAGAATCATCATCAGCATTAATCATGTGAATATTGTGTCATCACGAAATAGTGGGAAAATTTTAGAGAAAAACCATGTCAAAAAAACTAAATCAAAACTAACAATTATTTTTATAACTCGCAGATATTAATAAATTTGTCAGTTTTACCAAATTTATTATTCTACATTTTACGTTTTCGCATATCACAGGTTGTATAATTTCTTCTTTATCATCATTACTACTTCTTTATGTAATTTGACAAAGAAGAAATCTTATAAAAAAGCACTTTTAATTCTCTCCAAAGTAATATTTTAGTGTTCCGAAGTAATAAGTTCGTAAAAATAAGTCCCATGCAATTGCCAAAAATGTTTCTGTCATTTTCAAGAGAATCAGCCTTGTTGAGCTTTTTTTAGGACCATAACCTTTAAATTCACAAAAAACGTTTATCTCGGTAATGCATAAAGTAAATTAATCTTCAGAAAGTTTCATTTCATGCCGGTGACAATAAGTAAAAAAGCGTTGAGAAAGACTGAGATAATTGACATTCTAGGCTGTTGCGTTCAACTAATAGCCGAATCATTTGTAATCACAAAATTAAAGAAGTAAAATGAAGATATTAGAGATGTCAGTATTTTTGACCCGGATTAAATTAGTTTAATTGAAAATACTTTCCTGTTGTATCACCTTTACCTTCAACCAAGGAAGGATTAAAGGAAAAAAATAAGGTGTTTCATATTAAAATAAATATCTCGTTAAGTGGCGTTCTGAAGGAACAGCTATTTCTTTAAAAGAAGATCCCACAAGCATCCTTCACGCACTACTAATGTAATCTTTCGAACGCAAATCTGCCGACAGAGTGAACAACTGTCAAGCACTTTCGCGAAAGACTCCACTTGACATGAAAAATAAGCTTGGCAGAGAAAGATGGCGAAAGCTATCGTGATTGTAGGATGAAGACGGAAAGAAACAGAGCAACTTACAGAAGACAAATGTGCGAACTGTTTGTTGGAAATGTTTGTAACACGGATCGGCACTCAGCTACGTTGAGTAATTCGTCTTTGAGATTTACCGAACATTCTTTCTTTCATTTACTCCTACTATTTTAAGAGTAAATGCCATTTATACCGGATCGATCGATACGGAAGAAGTACCAATGGATTAATGTCCGCAAAACGAAATGACGTCGAAAGAGATGAATCACTGTTAATGGGATTGCCGGTCACTCAAATCTAGGAAAGCAGGATCAGTGTAATGAACGTTATTTCAACAACCATCTCTTGAACACTGGATTGTACTTTCGCGATTGCAACGTTAAAGCACTGAGTTAATCAAATAGGAGTTTACTAAAAGAATAGTCACTTATCTTCCTACCATAATCAATGCTGTAATTAAAAAAAATTACTGTATAAAATAAATAAAAGTTTCGGGAACATTTCTTTGGTATGAGCTTCAAGCGTGTGAAGTAACTCCCCTCTTACAAAAGGTAAGACAATGTAATTTCATTTTCTCTTTCGCTTTGACGGGAATCATCAAAATTTCTGCAGGATGAGTCAAAATCAATAAATGATTCAGATTTTCTACGCGGTTGTGTTAAGAAGAATTTGAATAGAATATCATTTTGATTCCATGTACAACTTCATATAAATTTTCATAATTGACTGATAAGTGATTAAATAAAATACAGTAGGTAACAATATGGAAATAAGAACCCTTGACCCTTCCACTTACGTTATTGATTGATTGATTGATAAGTTATTCCGGGCGCGTCAACTGCTAAGGTCATTCGTTCCCTGAGTGCAGTGCTTCTTTTATCACGGCATGTAGCGGTGATCTTCCTCCCACTGGACGGCCAGATCCGGCGCCGACCTTTTCGTCGGCTAGCGAGGCAACTACCAGGCATTTTCTACCAACGGGGCACCGCCACAGCCGGGACAAGCTCTGAACTTCCGACTATTCCCCCCGCGTTGTAATGTAGTGCTTACAATTGTGTGTGTGTGTGTGTGTTTATGTGTGTTAGAGAGAAAGAGAAAGAGAGAGTAAGGGATGAGAATAGGATAGGACAAGGAAGGGGAAGGAAAGATCGCCCGGGGTCCATGGCCACGTTTGTTAGGATACTACTCCAGCGTTCGCCTAGGGTTGATAGGAGAAACCACGGGGTGAACTGCCGATCAGAGCAGCCGGCCGCTAGAACTCTGCTCGAGAGAGCGGCTGAATTCAATCTAGCTACCACGCTAATCCTACTATCGTCGGGACTCGAACACCTCTCGGCGGACAGAGGAAATTCAGTGACAACAATGAGTCCGGGATCCACCTAAGCCGAACCGTCCACTTGCAGCATTAACAACTTAAAATGATGTACTTGACTTAAAAGTTTTGTTAATTCTTTAGCCGATTAATTAGAAAGTTTTAGAAAGTCGAAATCGACAGACGCTTTATATGGGAGAAGGGCATCATCTGAGTTTCATCGTGGATTATCAGCGTATTGTTACAGAAAACAAAACTACAAAATGTAGTTTACATTATTACATTTCCCTAAAATACTTTTCCACGTACTCAAGTCAAATACTTAAGAAGCTTGTTTTCACGTGACACTCGTCGCCTCGCGAAAATGCATAAAATAACATGGAAATATTAATATTACAATCGGTGAGCACTGATTTGCTTTTCGAAAAGCGAATAATCAATCACTTTCCGAGGCTTCTTCTAGTTCAGTGCGCAATGGGATTGATTGATTTTTTCGTGTTTCCGGGCGCGTCAACTGCTTTGGTCACTAGACCCGTTTGTGTAGTGCATGTTTTTCTCGGGAGATGGCGGCGATCTTCCCCCACTGGATGGCGAGATCCGGCGCCGACCTACCGTCGGCTTGTGCGGCTTCCCCCTAACCAGGACTCTCCCACCAGCGGGGCACCGCCACAGCCGGGACAGACTCTAAGCTCCCTGACCGGTCTCCCGGAATATGTGGTTGTGTAGTGCATGTTAGTGTAAGTGTGTGTGTGTGTGTGTGTATGGGAGAGGAGAGGACAAGGAAGAGAAGGAAGTTCGCGCGCGGTCCGTGGCCCGTTTGGTAGGGTACTGCTCCAGCATTCGCCTGGTGTTGATCGGAGAAACCACGGAAAACTACGATCAGAGCAGCCGGCCGCTAGAATTCTCTCCAGACAGCGAGTGAATTCGACCTAGCTGAAAGCTAGTGTCGAAATTCCTGCCGCCGTGGGAGTGGGAACCTAGGACCTCCCGGTCAGAAGCACTGCAGTAACATCAGTTTATGCATTTAGCTACCGCTCTCGGTGCGCAATTGGAACTAAAATAACCCTCACACGTGAAGATCCCAAAATGCCTACTCACATTGCTAACGAACGCTAGATACTACTAAACACGTGACGACGAACCAACGTTAGCAACACACCGAGAACCCCGACCGAGTAAAAATAGCCCTGACAACCACGCAGGCCCAGACTGTGGCGACGACGGACGTGAAGTAACTTGCAAACAAACAACCGATATCAACTTACAGCAACTGACGATCGATCGCTGCGCGCGCTTTAATAAACGAGAATCAGGAGTGACAGTCGCCGAGGCTGGCCGCGCCGGCCCAGCGGCCCGAAGTTCGCGATGCAAAAACCTAACTTCATTACACCGGAGTGACAAAAGGTCGGCGAAGCGCGCGCCTCCTATGTTGACCGCTCCGCCGAAGCTCTAATCAACCAAACTTGATTTCGCGTTTGCAGCGCGCAGTAATCTCACTTTTGATCCGACGAACGGCGCAAATGTGATAACGCGCCGGACTGCCGCGCCCCGCCGCTCGAGCGGACCGCCTCTGCAGATGAGTGTACCCAGCGGCGGGGAGAAGGAGAGAAAAAAGCGCCGACCAATTATGTAGCGACCACCAGGAGAAATGCTGGCAAAATCATATGAAATGAATCGACTCTCCCAACGGGCGGGGCTGCTAATCATAGATATTGGACTTCCCGTAGCTCGAGGCGGATATCGATTCTGTGTCGATTTTCTGATAATTGTTGTAGCGTTATGTATGAAATATGTGACATAATCTTGAAGTATCATATTGCGAGTGTAGAGTCATATTTATTGTGGCTTTTAGCAGAAATCCGTTCTACTTTGATTATAACCCCTCTTCGAGCTATATGTATATGAGTTGAATCATATTGGTGGTTAAGGATAGTTTATGCACAAATGAGTAACTGAAGATCACTTCTCTATATTTCTTTCTCACCATGACTGTCATATCGTGGTTGTTCTAAGCGACATAGTCGTGTCTTCTTTGAGATATGCTTCCAACCTCTCATTCATTTCAATAATATAGTGGGTATAATACTGCCGTACAAAGATGTTTTTCATTAAACCAAAGACGAAATGAAAACTGTTGGTCGTTTTTGAAACTGAAACACGCTTCTTGACTCAATTTGAAAGCCTACAACCCTTCAATAAGACACTGTTCAAACACGACCCACGACCTAGCTTCGCTTGGAAGACAGAAAATTACAGACGAGCAGGAGGAGTTTATCGTCATCCTCCCGGAAGAGAAGATCAAAGAAAATTATACAGAACGGGGCGAGCCTACATATAAATCCGTCAGAAATCTGCCCCAGACGGCCGCTCATATCCCAAATATTATTTCATAAATACTGGGCACGGTCAGGCTCCTACGCCATTGGTCAACGCGGGGCATTAAAAGATTTGGCGCGCGTCCAAGAAAAAGAGGAGATAAAAACCGAGGACTCGGACAGGCAAATGGATAAGCCACGCCGTGATTGGCGGTGGCAGGAACCACACAGACGCAGGGGTGGCGGTGCGGCGGTTGCAGGGGGCTGTGCTCTGTGGCGGGAAAACTCGTGGGCGGCTTCAAGGAAGGCAGCAAGGAAGGGAAAAAGCATCAAAAGCAGCTGCTGAGACCGACAAAGGACATGAGATAAAAAGATGATGCGAGGGTGATGGCCGATGAAGAATGGTGCATTACTGCAACAAAGCCAGCGAACCTTCATTACGTTCTATTTTATCTCCTCGATTTGTCGGTAAGAGGTTGTACAATCCGTTATGAAGGTTTTGTGAGAGAAGTACTGAAATTTAACCATTAATAAATGTGTTATTTACGTAATAATAACGCATAAAAATAAAAAAAACACAAATAAAGTTATTAAATATATTTTCTAAATTGTATAATAATTTGTTTATTGTTTACAAGTGAAGTAAGTATGTAAAATTAATAAAACATAGATAACTAAAATTAATACACAAGGTATTAAATATCTTTCGGTCGTATATCCCATCTTATGTTCACTCATCTTATGTATCACTCATTGGAGTGATAACATGCACCTGTAGTGGTTACTTTACAGCAAGTTTTTCACAGACGAATGTAAGAGACATTTGGGAGATGAATGGATTAGAACCTGTGAACACTCACATTCGGTTTCTACTTTTAGAAAAAAAGTATTTAAATCAACTCAACAATACGATCTGCAGTTTCCGGTTATTAAATACGTGATTAAGGTTTTTTTGACCTGTAAGTTTGACACACACACACCCATCATTGAGGTCGATTAATGCAATTTTAAAAATGTGAAAAGATTAATGCAAATTAGGAAAAGATACATATAATCTTGTCCCCGAAAAACGGGATGTATCTATGTAAGCATGGATGTGTGCGTGAACACAGTTATTACGGATAACTCTGTCAGATTATATCTACCTTTTGAGCTGGAACTTGGAAAATACCTCGAGTGTCAGACCTAGTTGTGCGCATTAACGTAATGTTTAAATGTCGTCGTGCACTTAAAAATGAGAGTAGCTGTTAAGTAATAACACTAAGGAAGAGCGAAAGTTTTGATTTGTCGCTCTTTCCCACTAGTGTTTCTTCATTTTTCCTTAAGGTTTTCGCGCCCATATCCGTTATCCTTTCCACGCATACTCTCTTTACTTTCTCGCCTTACGAAGGAACTTCGTAAGAAGAAAACGTTATCTAATCGTGCGCCTAAAAACGGCGAATTTCCGCCACGAAACTCTTATTACCAAGCTCTGGGTCATTTCTCTCCCTACATGGACTTAAAATCCGACGACCATTCTGGCAATCGGGGGCATTATTGGGCCCTCAATATACCCGGTACACCTGATGCCTGCAGTGGGTTTTATACGCCAGGCACGCCTGCTGTTCCTTACAGTGCCAAATGTAGTGCCTTATAGTGCAACTCATAGGCTTATGTTTGTCAGTTTTCTATTTCTTTTTGCCAAGATAGGTATCCTATAGGCCCAATGTCGGAACTAACACTATTAACTGAGGACAATGCGAGGTTATGAGCGAAGAGGGCTCCAAGATAAAGATGGATTCGAAAGACCTCCAAGACATCACATCATCAAACTTCCCTGTCCTAGGCACGATTCGAACTCGCTGTCCTTCAAGTCGAGATCCCACCTTAACGGTCCGCAATCCACATTCTATTGGAAGTTAAGGAATTGATGCCTTATTTTACGTGGCGATACTCAGGCCATGAGGCCTGCCTTTCTTTCTGACCACGCAAATTTCTACACATCTTTCACCAACTAGGGAGAAAGAAGGTATTACTTGGGCGACGAAACAGGCAATTTGAATTTAGCTCAGAGGCTTCATTTAGGCTTGAGGATCTTTTACACGCAGTAAATCCACTAACATGGGACAGCCGGATTCACTTCCTCCGTAGAAAGGCGTACGAAGGATTTTTCGCCTCAAAAATCCACGGCATCGATCATGTTTGAACGACGAACTTGGGTAAAACAGTCCAACATCCTCACCGTTACACCATCGACGACCAAATTTACGGGACATTTTCGGCATTACTTGCGTAATTTCATCATGGAAACGAAGAGGGCAGATGACAGCTCTGACGGAGACGCCCCGAGCGGGGGCGGCAGCCTTGGCAAGGGCGCCGGGGCGAGCGCAAGCCAAGTGTTCCGGCGGCCAAATGAATGAATGAATCTCTTATTTTACGTGGCGAGACACAGGATATGAGACCTGCTCTTCCGCCTGACCACGCAAATTCCGCTACGCTCCTTTCACCAACCATGGGAGAAAGAAGGTATTACTTGGGCGACGAAACAGGCAATTTGAATTCAGCTCAGAGGCTTCATTTAGGCTTTTTGCATGCAGTAAATTTACTAACATGGGACAGCCGCATTTACTTCCCCTCCGTGGGAAGGCGAACGAAGGATATTTTCGCCCTCAAAAATCGGGTTTGACGAACTTGGGTAAAACATTCCGATACGCTAACCGTTACACCATCAACGACGACGACGTAATTTGCGGTACATTTTTCGGCATTCCTTGCGTAATTTCAGCATGGAAACGAAGAGGGCAGAATGCGTGCCTCGGGCAGGAGATGGCTCGAGCGGGGGCGGCAGCCTTGCCAAGGGCGCCGGAGCGACTGCAAGCGAAGTGGCCCGGCGGCCAAATGGGACGTCGCGCGCGCTGAAAGGCCGCATGGAAAGAGACGGAGACAATGTCATATGCGGGTTTCGCGAACCGTAATGGAGGTGTTGGAAGTGCCGCGGCGAAGACGATAACTGTGAAGGACGTCGAGCAGTGCCAGGGAATTGCATGGGGGCTGCGAGGGCGGTGGACGGCGCCGAGGTGCGGGCGAAGGACGACAGCTCAGAGAGGACAGCAATGATGGAATATTACGGCGGCGACGGCGGGGAAGGCACTGGGGGCTGATGAAGGCGACATCACCCCGCCGGGTCGGTCCAGCGGAGCGGGCGTTGGGGGACAGGGGCGGGGGCGGTGATGACGCCGTGTAGGACAGCGGGGACAGCAGACCGGCGGCGTGGCCAGCCAGGAGCGGTGGGGGTGGCCAGGGCGGCGGGGCGCGGTGCGGCGGCCGGAGATCGATAGCTGCAGACGCCCCCGCCGCCGCCCCTTCGCCCGCGGCGGGGGCGGGGGCGGGGCGGCCGATCCGGCCCGGAGAGGACGCCCGCGCAACAGGGTTCCCGTTCGCGCGCCGTAAACACCCACCCGCATCCCCGCCCCCAACACAGCCGCTCCGCCCACGCGTTCACGCTTGGCTGGCGGCCAACGGCGAGGATGGATTGATTGGTTGATTGATTATTTCGTTTTCCCGGGTGCGGCAATTCGTACAGTCATTAGTCCCGTAAGTGTAGTGCATGATTTATTTTGGGGGGGGCGTAGTTCCCTCGTCCACTGGATAGTGAGATCCGACGCCGAACTACACGTCGAATTGCGGGATTTCCTCATCCAGGTATCTTCCACTACCGGGGCACCGCCCCAACCGCGACAAGCTCTATGCTCCCGACTAATCTCCCGATATGTGTGGCTGTGCAGGACATGGAAGTGTGTGTGTGAGAGAGAGAGAGAGAGAGAGAGAGAGAGGGAGAGAGTAAGGAAGGAGTGAGGATAATACAAGAAAGAGATGAAAAATAGCGGGCTATCCGTGGCCCGTTTTGTTAAGATAGTGCTCCGGCATTCACCTGGTGTTTATCAGAGAAACCACGGAAGGCTACTGATTAGAGCTGCCGACCGTTAGAATTCTCCTGCAGATAGCGGCTGACCTCGAGCCACCGTCGAGATTCGACCCTAATCAGAGTCGGTGCATTGACATGAGTAAATGCCCTGAACCAGCTCAGCTGGTGAGTGTAGAGGAGTTGGGGCCGCGCATGGAATATTCGTTGGGCTTCGCTCTGCTCTCGAGTGCACGAGCTGAAATCCCAACCACTTTATGAATAATTGGTGCTAGAGTGTACCGATTGAAGCTGCTTTTCAGAGATTCCTAGCTCTGCCCTGCCATGTTACATTCCGCTAATTGTTCTTCGAATTATTTACCCTTTTTTACTAGACTGTAACCTCTGCACAACTTCATTTCGAATTTAGTTCAAATGAACATGTTTCGAGTTTTGAAAATTCATCGAACACTAAAGTGTACCTTTAAACAGTCATTTATTCCAAGAAAACATGCTCGATTAGTTTTAACTTTCGCAACAAATACCACTTCTCTCTCAATTCATTTGATCAGAAATTAATAAACATGAATATTAGGATTGAAGAGAATTTAGGATATACAATACTTCATGTTTTGTATGCTTCGACTAACCTACTCCTGTTAATTGAAATTTACCCTATCGAACAGTTTGATGGTCCCATCGGGTGAAGCTTTATTCAGACGCTCCACCCAATCTCAAACTCTGTTTGGGACTAGCATATGTATGTGAGAGGTCGCAGGTCAGATAATTCCGCTTTCAAACTCTAGGGACTAGGGTTTGCAACCAGGTCCTCTCGGTACAATTTGTGGGAGACAGAACGATTTGGTGGGCGGATTTCACGGAGATGTACTTTCCAGTTTAGTTAGTTAGTTAGATAGTTAATGCCTTATTTTACGTGGCGAGACTCGGGCCATCAGGCCCGCTCTTCCGTCTAACCACGCAAATTTCGCTACGCTTCTTTCACCACCTAGCGGGGAAAGAAGGTATTATCTTGGGCGACGAAACAGGCGGAATTCAATTTTGCTCAGAGGCTTCATTTAGGCTTGAGGATATTTTTACATGCAGTAAATCTACTACATGGGACAGCCGGCTTTACTTCCCCTCCGAAGGAAGGCGTACGAAGGCTTTTTCCCCCTTAAAAATCCACGGCTTCGATCGGGTTGGAACCCGCACACTCGGGCACAACAGACACCCCTTCTTCTATTACGGGTTGCAGAATCACGACAAGCAAGAGTCTCGTTTTCGTTAATTCGCTCTTGCTATTTTCTAAGTAAACAGTTAAGGGAATTTGACCATTTAACACCATTTTTATAAAAACTCGTATACTCTATGATACTTCAATAAAGGTAAATATTCAGTTCTACATCAAAATGAATTAAGACGAAAAAGCATAATAATTTTAGCCTTCTTAATTAAAGAAGGAAATCAGGCGCACATGGAACTCGCAACACACATTACGCTGTCTAATACGGAAACGGGGCGTCGCAGTGCCTTAAAACCAGGTTTTCGTGTCTCTATACGAATACGGGTTACGTTTATTATGCCACAATTAACATCTCCACTTTGTGGCGCGATTTGATAAAAATGTTCACAAATAGGGTTCTTGCGTGAAACTGCTTTAGCTTTTAAAACAATAATGCACACAGTGCAAAATATTCGCACAATCCTTTATTTAAATTTGATTCCTATTAAATCGTGGATTCCTATGACACTGCAGCTCAATTCCAGCCTTGGACCAACTCCATTGTCGCAGTTATTTCAGGGGTTCTCTAGTTATTGAAAAGGTACTAAATATCTAAAGATATCGGACAATCTCTTAATCTTAAGGAATGAGAATAGAAAAGTGCGTGATCCGTGGCGCTATGTTAAAGGAAATGCACCCAAATAAGCTTGGTTAGATTAGTGGAAACCATTGAAAATACCAATGAGAACCCATGATTATCATTCACGCTATGTCATCGTCAGATCAAGTTATTTATCAAATGTATATAAACGAGGACCATTGGAATTCGAGCTTCAACTATGAAATGAACATGATGCACTTACACATGTGTAACGTAACTAGCATGTGTATTTCAACATCATTCCACAAAATGCCAAACAATTATAAACATTTAACTTCAGATTTAAGATATATTCTTACTTGTAATTGTTCATACTACAATCTCGTATCTCTGATATACGTGATACACCCGACTTGAATTCACAATAAAATGCTATGATCATCTCCATGCCATTTATCTCCTTTAGTTCCAGTTCTCCGATCAAATTGAAATACGAAGAGGAAAAATGTCGGAGATCCATCACAATAAGCAAGATACGCATGTTTAACGAATCTCTAGAATCTACGATCACACGAGGCATACTAAACGGGATTCATTTTCTTCGAGAGGTGGGGAAATTGCACAGTGAGCTGACGCCACGGAGTAAATAAATATACTATTGGCCAGTTGGAGTTAAAGCATAGTCCAACGTCACATACATGGTTTGTGTTCTTTGCCTTGCGATTGCCGGAATAAAAGTCAAGTGTACCATTTCATTGACAGGAGGATCGCGTCCTCAAGATTTATGGCTCACAAAACAATAACATTGGAAAGACGACCAAGTAAAACGTCTCCTACAATAAAAAGAGGCACAAAGAGTCAATGACCTTATGTTGCTAGATTTGTTTTGTTACAGAGTCTGGGTCAATTTCATCTTATTTCTTTAAAATTTTAAATGGCCAACCTTGAGAGTAGTAGCCACCACTTATTTTATAACTAATTTATTAAAATTATTATAATTTATAAAAATATGTTTGATTTACTTCTTTTATTAGGTTTACAGACATTTCAACTACTAAAGTATTAGTTCATCAAAATACGTGCAGTGCAAAACTCAAAAAACTTCTAAACAGTGCGAAATAGTGGCAACTCATAGCTCAGTGTTCAGTAATCTCCGGAATCAGTTTCGAAATTTACTCAGTCAAGAGCTTACTTTTAATTCCAACACTCCCCACATATCAGTATTCCCTATCCATCAGGACACCTGTCATTCATCCTTATCCATACAAAATGAAGGGGAAGTTTTTAGTGAAACAATAAAAAAAACAAAAGACATTTTAATTACCTGGTTGCTTACCTTGCATGCTTGGGCTGATACTACGCATGTTATCATAACCACAATCATTATGACAACGGCGATTCATTAACAATTTCGAGGGCACTCATAATTGATGCTTTAGAAAAATAAATGTATATTGCTTATCATGTTTATTATAACACGTGTTCCATAACACCAATGAGCTAGTAATACCTACCTCAAAACATTGCGTTACACTACAACGATCAAATTAAGGAATACAAAACTGAATTGAATTTACAATATCTAAAGGATATGTACACCTATCATCAAGTCGCGATGAAAACAAATAAAATCTATAAAGATTGATGGAGCTTTTCGGGTTTCCGGGCACGTCAACTGCTTTGGTCATTAGTCCCGTTAGTGTAGTGCCTGCTTTTTCTCGGGAGATGGCGGTGATCTTCCTCCGCTGGATGGCGAGATCCGGCGCCGACCTACCGTCGGCTAGTGGGGTTTCCCCTAACCAGGACTCTCCCACCAACGGGGCACCGCCCCAGCCGAGACAAGCTCTAAGCTCCCGACCGGTCTCCCGAAATATGTGCTGGTGTAGTGCATGTTAGAGTAAGTGTGTGGAAAGGGAGAAGATAGGACAAGGAAGAGGAAGGACAGATCGCGCGCGGTCCGTGGCCCGTTTGTTAGGGTACCACTGCAACATTCGCCTAGAGTTGATCGGAGAAACCACGAAAAACTACCGATCAGAGCAGCCGGCCGCTACAATTCTCCTCCAGACAACGACGAAATTCGGCCTAGCAGAAAAGCTAGTGTCGAAAATCCTGCCGCCGTCAGGACTCGAACCTAGGACCTCCAGGTCAGAGGCGCTGCAGTGACATCAGTTGATGCACTGAGATACCGCTCCCGGTAAAATCTATAAAGAATATTATCATACACTATTGAACATAATTTAGTATATAAACACATTAGATTTGAGAGGAGGAAACTTGCCAAACACACTAAGCGAATTTTCTCAAAATATTATGGTACAGCATACCTCTTAATACCTCTAGACGGTAACTTGCAAAACAGACTAGAGGAATCAGCCAAAAAATATTATTGCAAAACGTTGGACCCCTTCAGAACATTTACGTTGAAGAGAAAGAATAAACCATTTTGTATGTCCAATAACGTAGTAATAATGGATGTGGCACGTGAGGGCGGACAGTGCACCCTTTGGCCACCCTTGCGTTGCCCTCGCACCGCGGCCGCTGGCCCATCCATCGCGGCCTTTAAATATCGCCTGGTGTAAATCACGGAAGTGTGAATGGCCGGCGGCCCCCGGCCGGTCGATCGGGGAATGCGGTTTAGTTCAATTGGCGCATGTCTGTCGGGGTAACGGCCACTTCCATTTCGAAATGCGCTTTCTGCTGGAGCGTTACAGAAGACAGTCAATTGAAAAACGCACTGTTCGGGAGAGTGCTTCAGGGAATGTTAAATGTAGTGAATATACGCTCCCACGTTTCATTCGATTCAGTTGCCACCATCATCAGAATGATATATTTTCCCCCTGATCTTACTTTTTTTTCAGAAACTCGTGTGCATTTAGAGTAGAAATACGGCAATGGTCTCTTACAATGTTATATTTACCCTTGATTACACGAACCAATGTTTATGAGTAGATTTTCTATTGTAAAATGAGAGGCGTCTTTGCTTTACAATGTATGCATTCCTTTACTCAAAATTACGCTTTAGGTAATTAATATTTTCTCCGCACATCAGTTTTCTATTACATTAGATTATTTACCATTTCACCACGTACAACTATTTATCAATATTGTCCCAAATCCCGCCAAAATCTTATTCACTTTCTTTATTTAGTACAAAGTTACGTCCTCTCCAAGTAACGTTTGTTTCTTCTAAAATATTGGTTTCAGTAATGTTCGTAAAACAATATAAGCATTATGAACTAATAAAATGGAAAGTATTTTCCAAGTCACGCAAAAAAAAGTTGTGTCCCACGAAACATGATTTCTCAAACTTAATTGATTTGAGTTCTTGCTTATATAACTGACTTTATCGGAAAATATAATATATTGAAAGAGGAAATGTATCTCTTGTAATGTTATGGAACATTTCGGAGGATATTCTTGTGTATTTCAAAAAGAATTTACACTTTAAAAGAATACATTGTCATAAAATTACACAACTTTATTAACGAAGGAATAAATTACACGTCAAGAAATGCTGGATCGCAAGAACGAGCTTGGAATTTCCTTTAAAAAATATAATGGCACGTCTTGATGCTCCAAGTGATGGGCTATTACGAGGATCGCAGGATTTCCCACTTAACCCGCTTTGGTCGTTTTTAATGTCACATCTCTAAAATGGTGATAGCATTAAATTTATATCGGTGTGCTTGGTTAGAAGAGCATCGTCTGATTACCGTAATTTCTTTGATTGTTAAAGTCATCAAATATTTTTATAGCATGAATTGTTTACACAACAGCTTAGACCATGACGTTGAAAAACGAGTGTTTTGTAATAAAAATTAATAGATTTCTCAAAATATTGTTTGTTTGCATTACAGCTATTTCACTCTCCTAATGTGAACCTAATGAAAATTGAAGAATGCAATTAAATTGACTATAGTGGAAAACAAAACAAGAAATTGATGAATGAAAAATGGAACTCAATTTTCCCTGTACTAAAGCTTTAAAACTTTTAATCGTAGCAATCATTCATCAATTGGTTTCTTCGAAAGTCGTCTGAAAACTTATATGGTGAGTCTATGGTCAGTCCTTAAAGTAATTTCGATGTCATAAGAGTGTCTTTAGGGAAATGTTTCAAAACTATATCAAGATGAACGAAAAATATTCGGCATTCCCTCTGGTAATTGAAAATTTAGTGGCAAGTGGCAATTATTGGCTTAGTGGCAATGCAACATTTTTCGTAAACTTCATGCCATTTCACCCAACTAAATTAATAAGAGTGTTCTGCCAGGCTTCCGTACCAGCCGTAGAATTGATCAAATTTACTGTCTTTTGATTCCGAGTTCTTAAATTTGTGGAAGTTCGGTGTCACGAACTCCCCGAGCAACTTGGACACCTGTTGCAGGAAACAAACAAAACATCAGGTTACGTGTCAACTTCTTTCAAACGAACAAAGCTTCTCTGATGCTTTGAATGAAACATTACTATTTGGATAAAACTATTTCACTAAAACAGTTATATCCACAATACACTGTGTTTGTAAAATACTATTTATTTATCCTTTTTATACAAGGGAAATTCTCTTGATACAATATTCCCCCCTGTTTGCCTTCTCGGCTGACGTCCAGTCTTGGGTACAGCCGCTGCGGCGATCCAAGTGCCTCAGGCTCCGGGCCCGCGCCTCCACTAGGCCGGGCGTCACACCGTCTCCATACGGCGTAGAATAAGAGGGGCGGTAGGTCTACCGCCACTGCCTCTCACTGCTCCCGTGTGCGCTCCTCCTGTTTGCCTCCTCGCTGGCTGGATCCCGACTCTGGCTTGCTGCGAGGGGGCCCGATAAATACCCCCTTGGGGCCGCGGCTCGCTGGCTGGGCCCGTCGCCGAGGACGGTGGCGAGTCTCTGCCCGCCCATTCTGGCGTGACGGCCCGCGCGCCTCCTGCCATTACGTGGCTCGGTGGCGGGACTTGCGAATGCGCGCGGGCAGCCACAACAAAAACATTGCTGCGTTCCAACTGCCGTGAGCCACAACTTTTATACTACAAATCTTCCAAGTGTATGCTGCATTCCTCTCCCATTTTCTTTTGTTATGAGGGTCCTCTGTGTCCAATACGTAATTGCTTCTGCAAACTTTTCATGATTAAATTCATTTTCAAGGAACTTACCATTTAAAAATTGTGTTACAATAATTGCAAGGGCGACGCATGTGAAATAGATTTCATTGTTTATGCTCATGCTATTGTGTTATAACACAATTAGCAAAAGCAATGCGATTAGTTTTCGTTAATGTGTTGTTCCATTAGAAAGGAGTTCATTAAATATTCTCGCGTTTATAAATATTAAATTTTGCAGAATATCAACATTCAAATCACAGATTGGGAATGAATAAGTAATAATCCCGACACCATTTAAATGATACCTGATGAATTCTTTACGTTAAAGTTATTTTCAGCAGAGATCATTATTTAGAATACATGATTGGGCGAAAGATACAAAATTATATAATTTTTACCCACAATGATTTTTCAAAGTTTTACTTCTAGTGCCGAAAGTTTTAATAAATATTAGAGAATATTATAGATTAATAATTATGTTTTCACTAGTTTAACTAATAGAAATAAGTCTATTGGCCATCTTGTAAATTATATACAGTTAAATTACCTGGCAACATACTTGAAGATGAAGAAAAAATATTTATCTCATCGTAAATCCCGCGAATGTTTCTGTCTAATTTAAAGCTATTACTGAATAATCATTTAAAGAACTATTGAGAATGCACAGCACACTGATAAATTTCGTTCTCATAGTGTTATTACTTGGGAACTACTTAGAAAAAGACATGACATCATTTAAATATCTACAATTAAGGAATACATTGTATTGACAAAGATATATCTGACTTTAATATAAGAGATAGAGGAGAGATTCGAAAATAAATTTGAACTTTTACAATTTTCACAATTTCAAAGGTTTTAATGACAATTGGAACTATACCACATTTAAAAACGCACTAGCTTCTAGTCGAATAAAATAAAGAACAAATTCAGTCTTTTTCCACAAAATTTTGAAAATTTCACTGAGGCTTCTTGAAAATACCCCTAAAATTAAAATGGTATCTTAACGATCTTATGAAAGGCACTTCTCCTCACCATCAGCAGCAATGTTAATCATCTTTGGAAGAGCAGTAAAAGATCATAATTTTGATATGGGTACTTAGTTGTAACTCAATAGAAACCTAAAGTTGTTTACGTCCAAAAATTTGAGATCGTATTACTGAGGTGATACCAATACTTTTACTCCCAATATTAAAGTTTAGGGATAAAAAGTAATAAATTGTCAATTAGTACATCAGTGTCCACCAGTGGTAATGACATGATGTGCGCACCATAGATTGAGAAATACTGGTTAAGATGAAATGTGAGGCGCTGTCTCGTCTAGTTTACAGATAATTCAACTACTACGTATTGAGAATCCATCCGCTTTGAGACATATGAAAGACCCGACACAAAAAGCTTTAGTTGCGCAACACGGAATTGCATGCGCAGTGTTGTAGGAACCGATATAAGTTCAGTACGCCAAAGAAAAATATTTACCAAAGAACGCTTTTTATTTATTTTTATTTAGAGACCATAAAAGAATTTTAATTAACTGGCTGTGAGCTCACAAAAGCGTTTGAGAAATAGTGTTTCAAACTAAGCTTCCGCCGAGTTCCGGATTTCCAGAACTTCACCGGCTCCGCGCGATTGACTTCGCAGCGGCATTGTGCAGTCTCTGCTTGCCTCGCTTTGCCTGTGTGCGCAGCCAGCGGCGGGGGAGGTGCGGCACCCAGTAGCGCAAACCCACCAAACCCCGCCCCCGCCCCCACCCTGCCCCCGTCCCGGCCCGCCCCGCCCCCGCTCCGCCCCGCCCCGTTGCGCCCAGCCCCCGCGCAGCCCCACCCCGCCCCGCCCCGCCCCCGCCCCGCCCCCAAACCCGGCCCTGTCCCCGCCCCGCCCCGCCCGCCCTGCCCCCGCCCCTGCCCCGCCCTGCGCCTCTGCCCCGCTCCGCTCCCGCCCGCCTCCGGCCCCGCCCCCTGCCCCACCCCTGCCCGCCTGCCCCCCTGCCCCGCCCTCGCCCGCCCCGCCTGCCCGCCCCTGCCCCCCGCCCTGCCCGCCCCTGCCCCTGCCCCGCCCCCCCCCGCCCTGCCCCGCCCGCCCGCCCGCCCCTGCCCCCCGCCGCCCTGCCCCCCGCCGCCCTGCCCGCCCTGCCCGCCCTGCCCGCTCCGCCGCGCCCCTGCCCCCCCCTTCCCCGCCCCTGCCCCGCACCCCCGCCCCTGCCCTGCCGCCCCGCCTGCCCGTGCGCCCTGCCCCGCCCCTGCCCGCCCTGCGCTGCCCCCTGGCCCGCCCGCTGTCCCCGCCCGCCTCCCCCCCCCCCCCCCCCCCCTGCCCCGCCTCCCCCCGCCACCGTTCGCGACGCGCCGTCGCGTGGGTTTCGGGAACAGAACCGGAATTCCTATGGCCTCTTCCGCCATATTTCGGAGCTTTGATTGCGTCAAACAAGTGCGTCTGACAGGTTTCTAACGCAACCAATCATGGCACAGTCGAAGGATTCGGAGTTAACTGGAGCGGAGCCAACTCGCACAGAGAAACTACCATGTGGGAGTGTCCCCGCCGATTCCCTCGGGCAAGTTGTTCTTCGGGGGAAAAAGAAATTCGAGATAGGACAGAATTTGAAGGGGGCTGTCAGTTGCACTTTTATACGTACGGTTGCGTTCGAGACGGAGATTTCTTCCGAATATTTTGCTGATGGAATCGGTTTTGAACTGTGAGGGGATGCTGTTTAATTCAAAACACAGCGTTCTTGTCCTTATTAAGTTACAGTTTTAAATAAAAATAGACTAGTTAAAATAAAAAGAATATTTCCTTTTGTATTACAGAATATTATAATATATATAGTTGCAGATAATATAATTTTATTTCGTTCTAAGCGAATGCAGAAATGACATAAATATAGTACATGCACGTGACTGACACGAATTAATCGCGAGCAGAAATTTATACAAGTATACGTTGAGCGCTGGATCGCGTTAAGCCACAACTTTTACTCTGGTGTGCTCTAAAATGGATTATGAAGCACAATGAGAATCTAAAATGAAACAATAAAACTATTCGCCTAAATAAAAGATTATTAAAATCCATTGAAAAATTAAAAACTCTCATATGAATTCAATATGTGCTCGAACTCTTAAAAAGTTCAACCAAACGAAAACTCGCATAAAAAATGCAATCAATCCAAAAAGGTTCAGTGCCAAGCAATGAAGTGTTATGTTGGAAAGCAAACAGAAGCTCAGAGCATGACGAGGGCGAATTGGACTAATTAGTTCTTCAGCGGCTGGCAAACGCCCAGTCGTCTATGGATCACGTGCGATTATAGTTATAAGTAGATACAGAAATAGTGTTATACAGTAGAACCCTTCTAATACGTATCCCGCAAATCCGAAATTTCGGATAATCCCAACGAAATTAGGAGTGGACGAAAAATAAACACAAAACACCCGATTTCTATGAACGTAATTAATGTGCTAAAATGCATGAACACATTTTAAGTCAACCCAATTCTGAATGCTGTACGTAGAAAACTCGTTAAAAGCAGCGACACAAACTGTGCTTCAACTCTTGTAATCAATGTAGTAACTACTAGCGAATGCGATTCGTTATGCACGTACTGCACTCCGTTGTTCGCAAAATTGCCACTTCCTCTTGTCGCTACGCTACGTTGCCGTTTTCTCACATCGAACGCTACGTTGCATTGACTCTGTAACCCTATAGATTTTTTTATATGCACGGTTCATTTTTTCGGATGAACCGAACATTTCAGAATCCGAATAGACCCGACCCCCAAATAGTTCGGAATACAGGAGTTCGACTGTAGGAAGAATCACGACAGCGTGCTAGCATCGTCAGACTCCCAACGTACTAATAGCGCACTTTTTCTTCATACTCCACAGCGGGGGGTGCGATGAGAGGCGGGTTCTGTCTACGTCACGGCAGTGCAGGACTGTCAACACGATTGACAGAAAACTCGGCTTAATAACTCGTCTTGGAGTAGATAGCTGTGAAAAACAACGGAAGATTTTTTAATTCTGAAGAAATAATTAATACTTATAGAAACTATTGAGTCACAAGAAGGAGCACCGTACACACAGGTCGTTAGAAAGAGAGACCGAAAACTAGGAAGTCCGCATTAGAAAGGAAGAAGGTGGGTAGCACTGCAAACTGAGCCGTGACGTTACGAGTGGAGCTCATATTTTTTACCGGGCCGTGCTATGCCGGGTTGAGCGAGGACTAGAGAGCTCGAGGGTCAAGAAAAAGTGCGAGCATAGTTCCTAACCCACCAAATGTCGTGCTGTCAACTGAGCTCAAGAAGTCGGATGCGTGGATATAGATTGAGAGCGCGGCGGAATTCTGCCATGCTGGTGCACTGCTTATCCAAACCGCTATAGTTCCATTTCGGTTAACCGTATATTTCAAAAGGCGACCTATACCAGTCTGACAAACGCAGTCTGACAAACTACTTGGATAAAAATTAAGAAAAGTTAATTTTCACAATGAAACACTCAATTTAATGGATTGAATGTGAATGATATAGCATTACAAAATACATTTTAAAGGTTTTTATCGACACATCTAAATAACTTGACTCTCACAGCACACACTTGCTTCGTGCTATGCACACATGGTTTTTGAGTAGTATCTCGCAGTAGTCATGCGTCATGCGTCATTTGTTGTGATCGCCGTCATTATGATTGCTAAATGATCAGAACAAAATTTAAATGTTACGAGACAAGGTGTTCGTCTTTATTATTCAAAATATTGGGCAATATAACGCCGAAAAACTGACGTAATTACAATGGCGTAGTCTACCGAACGGCGCGTGTTGGCGTACACCGGAAATAGGCACTCGCACAAGGTTACGTGTATTTCACAGGCTAGTCACACTAGAGTTTCAGAAACGGGCAGTGAGAGGAAGGTGGTGGGGAAGATTTCGACACAAGTTGCGTCGTCTGACAGACGATTTAGACAGATAATTTAGGGTTAAAGAGCCTCTTGGGCAGCATTTCAAATGTCTCTACAACGCCTAAGGATTCTAGGTTCGAGGTTCGAGGAAGGTCCTAGGGTCCGAGTCCTAAAGTGTCGGATTTTTACACTAGCTAAAGGGTTGGGTCGAATTCAAACGCTAGGGTCGCTTAGGGCGAATTCAAAGGGACGATAGAAACAAAACCAAATAAATACTGAAATCGATGTAAAAGGACAAAGAACAAGATGCGTTCAGTGCTTCGTCATTCCAAATACAGATACAAAACCAGATTATAACAAGAGCACATACTTTCCCGCATTATTGGAAATAGTTACGTACTATTGATTGATTGATTTTTAGTGATTGCGGGCCCGACAACTACTGAGGTCATGAGCCCCGTAAGTGTAGTGCATGTTTTCATCGTGAGTTGGCGGTGATCTTCTCCAACTGGCTGGCGAGATCTGACGCTGACCTACCGTAGACCAGCGGGGTATTCCTCAACCAGGTATCTCCCATCAAGGGGGCACCGCCCCAGCTGGAACAAGTTCCAAGTTCCCGGCCAGCCTCCCAGCATGTGTGGTAGAGTAATGCATGTTAGTGTTTGTGATATTTGTATAGCTACAATATGAGTATATTTTCAAGATGTGTTCGTAATCTCATATCACAGCAAGTACCTGCTTCTGTCTCACTGATGTTTAACATAGTTTTCTTTTTAATTGTATGTACCATACTGATGTAAATTAGACGGATAATAATGTATTGTCTATTTAAAGTGTTTTTTGTATCATTGGCACACACATGAGGTCGGAACGTTTTTAAAATATATACTTCTAAGACTTTCCTGGAATCGTTTTTATTGGAATGATTGATTATTGTACTTTTGAAGATGAAAATGTAAGAATTATATGAAAAATGAACTATAGATTGATAATTATGAAAGATCACGATACTGTGAATAAGAAATGCGATTTTAATTCAGAATTTTAACAACTCAATTTCCCACGCGTAAAGAATTCAGATTTTATCAGACCGCATATTTCTCGGTTTTCTTTTTAAAGAACGTCTACCGCACAATTGTAGTACTTTGTTTAACTGATTTCAAACTGATTTGAAGCTGCGGTTTGTTCGTAATATATGAAGTGTTTAGTAGCATTATCAGTTTTCATTCTAATAATATCGAATATTTTTCCACTAAATTATAAGGAAAAATTTACTTAAAACACCAACTTCGCGGTGAAATTCTAATAATTCAAGACAAGATAAGCTCAAAGACAGGCTAAAAATAACAGAACAGCTATTTTGAAGCTATTATTCTCTTTTGGGGCCTCACGTCCGAGGTCAATGAATCCGGTAGTCCTCGCCACCGGGGATCGCTTCGCGAATCCCTAATTGCCAAGGTCATGAATATTTCAAGGGATAAGTTGGAGTCGTAAGCCGAGAGCTAAAACAAAGCCGAAGCCACGAGTACACGCCAATGGCGCTGGTCCAACTTCCACGAACCCCGGTGCAACATGAAACAGATGGCCATAAAGCCCCTGGCGAATTCGCCACCGGGAGTGTTGCATGGGCTCGCTTTGAAATACAGCGCTCGTGCATCTTTCTGGATAGAAATTAATATTCACCTCTGCCAGAACATCGCATTAATGACGATAAGATTACCAATAAGTCAAATGTACTCGTATATATTTCATCCTTGGTTGCTATTTCTGTAACATGGGAAACAAGCTACTGTTATGTTCAATGCAACTTGGCATGATACGTATTTCCCCAGAGGCTCACTTTTATGTCGAAGAAAAGCAATTTCAACTCAAAACTCGTTATTCAAAATGTTTTCTCAACGCTGTGAAGCTAAAATACCTTTTATACATTTCGCGAATTGATGTACATTTTTGTATTTCTATTTCGCAAAATTATATTTATGGAAAGAATAGTTCAGTATGTGCGTTAACAAAGTAAAGTGAAGTCGTTCAAACATTGTTAACAAGTCGTTGAGATAAAAATAAAATGTAATGTTATTAATAGTTAACTTAATAAATCATTGCTGAAACACGTTTCTGCTTTTTATAAAAAAAATGAACAACACTTCACAATAAAGGCAATGTTATAATCATTTAAAAAGTCTACATAGTTATTATAAAACAATTGATCAGAAAATAATTTTTGATTATGATTCAAAAATTATTTTCTGATCAAAATTAGGAGAGCCATTTTGATATCATGAAGATTGATGATTTCTGAGCCCCACCCCGAAAAATAAACACTCTCAAAATAGACGTATGTAATAGAAAACAAAAACGTTCAGACACGTATCTACACTCACAACACAAGATAATTGACACCAATGTATTCGTATAAGCCAGTGGTCTTTGCATACACTTTTTGCACTGTCCTAATATATTATAAACAATTTTGTTAAGGAAAAAAGTAGTGGAGATGCACGACAGACCGAAAGTTTTGCTCCTTTTAATCTCCTTTTAGTAACAATTGCTCAGATATTTAACAAAAGTCCATAACGTCTTTTATATATATATACAATTGAATAAAGTTTTGCAGAAACTTCCAAGCCATAAGAATCAATATGGTTGAAAGTGGCTTGGAAAGTTGGGAGGCGTTGTTTCTAAAGAGTGCCCTTACTAAGTTTTTACATTTTTGTACGTTGGCCAAGTTCTGCATAATGCCATTTAATTGAGAGATAAATTGCATTGAGAAATAAATCTTTGGCTTTAATGGAGAGATGAAGGAAATATTCGAAAATAAATTTGAACTAGCTGACCCTAGCGATTACACCGCACAAAAAGAAGAATTGTAGCAATGTTACAACAGATAGATACAACATACTGAAAATCGGTACTCATCACCAAAATATTTTAATCATGACATTTACTATTTATTCCCTAAGGAATCAGGGAAGTTTACAATTTCTGGAACAATCCTATCACTAATCACTCTGAACAGGGTTAAGTATATTTCCAAAACTTTAATTGGAATATTTTATATTTACCAAGAACTGTACATGTATATTTTTTGTGGACTATTTCAAAAGATCCTAATATCTGTCATAATTTAAAAACGTGATGCATCATTGGCAATCATTAAAAACACTTATTCTTTGAAGACACACATAACTCAAACTAATGCTGCAAGAAATGTATATTCATTAAACTTTACAATACTAAAAGCACCCAATATCGAACTCAAAAACACGATATCTTTCCTTCACTAACTGTATAACCTCACATCCACACATACTTACTCGGCTAGACCATGATCTTGTTCTTACAAACGGCGAAGCGAAATGAACAAACTACGGCAGATAAGCGTTTATTCTAATAATTTTAACGATAGCATGCCTTTCTAAACCCTAGTGTTTTAAATATAAAGATACTTGCAATTTCAAAATGTCCGAGGTTTTCATGAAATTCGGAACTGTACCATACTTTTAAATACACTTTCTTCTATAGAAGTAAAAATAAAAAACAATATCAGCAATTTCCCAGAAAAAATTGGAAATGTCAGAGGAACGTCGTATAAAGAACCCGTAAAAATTAAAACAACTTAATGACCTCTGTCACGATACACTGTATCTTCCATCTGACGTATTTTAAAAGTTTCAGCTTAAAAGCATCTAATCTTACTGTTCTGCGTGAATAGCCATCCTTGCACTCATCCATCCCTGGATACCGACATCCTGATTTTTGAGTACATCATGACGTGTACCTGCCACCTGTGTCAATTTTATCCATCTTCTGTAGAGTTCAATAAACCTTAATTCTGACGTGTATCCAATGTTACAGCTCAAAAGAATCTTCGACCCGGATTCTACGACTAAAAATTCGAGGTCGTATTAACTAACCTTTATACCATAGTATAGGGATTAAAAGTAAATATATGTTTAAAGATACTGGGGCTAAAATTTAATTTTAAATTGTTATGCAATCAATAATATTTGGTGTAGAGGCTCAGGGTAGGTGCGCTAAAGAACACGATACACCAAACGTTATGACTGGATTCCATATTTTCATCATTGTTCGTTGCATGGTAGCATTTTCACAGCCTCCATGTTCGGCTCCCTCAGCCAGTATTCATAATTAATTTATATTGTTTAAAAAATTATAACAAGGGAAAATAATATAAAGAACCAAGTGTAGCCGAGGTGGGCTTATGAACTTTTTCAGGCAGCCCAGTCGGGATTGGGAAGAATATCAGAATCAATCTTGGAAAGAACGAGAAAGAAATTACGTAACGGAGAGGTGCTCGGAATAACGTAGATGTATGGGGCACTGATGGGCTCCAGATATCCCAGTAGCTTCTTGGATTCAAGAGATAGATAGATAGATATAGATAGATAGATAGATAGATAGATAGATAGATAGATAGATAGATGATAGATAGATAGATAGATAGATAGATAGATAGATAGATAGATAGATAGATAGATAGATAGATAGATAGATAGATAGATAGATAGATAGATAGATAGATAGATAGATAGATAGATAGATAGATAGATAGATAGATAGATAGATAGATAGATAGATAGATAGATAGATAGATAGATAGATAGATAGATAGATAGATAGATAGATAGATAGATAGATAGATAGATAGATAGATGATAGATAGATAGATAGATAGATAGATAGATAGATAGATAATAGATAGATAGATAGATAGATAGATAGAGTCGGGTGACACTGTAGGTCACATGGGTTGTTCAGACTGAAGGGTTGTTTTTCTAATTTTATTGATTTTGTTGGTTGTACATAGGTCAGTTTTAGTCTAAACTTTACGTATGTTTGATGGGTTTACATGCTGACTTATATTTAAAACTTATTTCTAAGACTTAAATCTAACATAAGTTTGAGGATGCCGTATTGGGTCCTCTATTCTGGTTCAAATTCGGAGAAGGTTTTGAGAAATGTATTGAAGGGATATCTGTAGACTAAAAGGTAAAATACGTTTTGGATGCAAAAAAAATACACCACTGTTATTCTGTTAATTATTCCAAGGTTCGACACCCTTCTCCTAACTTAAACAGTCTCAAATTTCACGTCACCTTCAATTACCTTCAATTTAGTTATTAAAACCGCGTTTCAAAAGCAGCCGTGCCCTTCGCAAAACATCATTTCTAATTAATCATTAGCATAAATGAAACGAGAACACGTGCATGGAATGATTTGGAGGGGTCGCGCGGGGCTCAATTTGTGCGGGACAAAGGCGCCTTTGGCCGTGAGCAGACGCATTGTCGCCCTCACCCACGGAGCCTCGGCGCGGCGCGGCGCGACGCGGCGGGTCGCGGGGGGGCGGGGCGCAAGAGCATCGATTGGCCTGGGTGCCCCGCGCCGCGCCGCGTCGCGTCGCGTCGCGCCGTTTCCTCTCCCGCGCCCCCCGGGCCCCGGCCCCACTTCCGCTCCCCTCCGCCCCGCCCCTCCCGCGCGCTCCCGTCTTCCGCGGGCCTCCCCGACCGCTTAATTAATAAAGAGCTCCAGCCCCGCCAGGGCATTGCCTGGCGCTTAGCTTAGCCTCCCGTGCTCTCTCGGCCGCCCCGCGCTCCGAGCGCAATTTCCAGCTCGTGCTCTATGTATCGGTTGCTCGATGTACCAAAATCCACAGAGAATTGTTTGATTAGAATATATAGACGACTCTTTTGACTCATCAATCATTATTGTACATTAAATAATTAATTAATTAATACCGGTAGCGGTAGATCAGTGCATCAACTGATGTTACTGCAGCGCTTCTGTCCGGGAGGCCCTAGGTTCGAGTCCTGATGGCGGCAGGATTTTCGACACTAGCTTTTCAGCTAGGTCGAATTCAGTCGCTGCCTGGAGGAGAATTCTAGCGGCCGGCTTCTCTGATCGGTAGTTTTCCGTGGTTTCTCCGATCAACACCAGGCGAATGCCGGAGGAGTACCCTACCAAACGGGCCACGGACCGCGCGCGATCAGTCCTTCATCTTCCTTGTCCTATCCTCTCCTCTTACGCACACACTTACACTAACATGCACTACACTACCACATATTCCGGGAGACCGGTCGGGAGCTTAGAGCTTGTCCCGAATGGGGCGGTGCCCCGCTGGTGAGAGAGTCCTTGTTAGGGAAACCCACTAGCCGACGGTAGGTCGGCGCCGGATCTCGCCATCCAGCGGGGGAAGATCACCACCATCTCCCGAGAAAAAAACATACACTACACTAACGGGACTAATGACCGAAGCAGTTGACGCGCCCGGAAACACGAAAAAATCCATCAAACAATCAATTAATATTTAAGTAATAATAACATTTGAAACAATATTTCCGGATTGTCCTTTTGCCACAGGGCCGGATTGTCCTTTTGGCACTTAGCTTAGCCTCCCATGCTCTCCGTTTCGCCTCGCCGAACCTCGAGCTCAGGAGCCGTAATTTTCAGCTCGTGTTCGATGTTTCGGTTGCTTCGTTTATTGATATCCATAAGAGAATTGTTTGATTAAAATATAACGACGACTATTGTTGAGTCATCATACGTTATTGTACAATCATTAATTAATTAATTAATTTTTAAGTAGTAATAACTTCAGAAACAGTTTATCAGGATTTTCGTTTTGGGTCGTTACCTGGCGCTTAGCTTAGCCTCCCGTGCTCTCCGCTTTGCCTCGCCGAACCTCGAGTGCAGGTGTCGTAATTTTCAGCTCGTGTTCGATATATCACTTGCTTCGTGTACTGATATCCAAAAGAGAATTGTTTAATTAAAATATAACGACGACTCTTATTGAGTTATCAAATATTGTTGTACATTAATTAATTAATATTTAAGCAAGCATAACTTTTGAAAAAGTATTTTCAGGATTTTTATTTTGCCAGGACATTGCCTGGCGCCTCACCTAGCTTTTCGTGCCCTTTCGTCCGCCACATGTCGCTCCGCCTCGCCTCCAAGCTCATGCGCCCCAATTTTTAGTTCATGTTCGATGTATCGGTTGCACCATGTATTAAAATCCAGAAGAGCATTGTTTGATAAATATATGACGACGACTCTTATTAGACATCCAATGTCATTGTTCGTTACGTAATTAATTAACATTTAGGCGGTAATAACTTTCCAAACAGCACTCTCATGATTTTATTTTGGCTATGGACCACTGAACACTGGCGGAGGTACTAACGAGTGTGATTTTCGTATTTTAAGTACATGATGCGATGAATTTAATGATGGCCGTCGCTCGTGATTATTTTCTGCTCATAAATCGTTAAATCTTACACGTTTCCCATTTTAAATCGACGAATTAACATTTGACAGGACATGATAACGTCCATTAAATTTGACCAGGAGAGGTGGCTCAGTGCATCAGCTGATGCCACTACGGTGCTTCTGACCGAGTGGTTCTAAGTTCGAGTTCTGACAGCGGCAGGATTTTTGACACTAGCTTGTCCACTAGGTCGAATTCAGTCGCTGTCTGGAAGAGAATTCTAGTGGCTGGTTGCTCTAGTTTTCCGTGGTTTCTCAGATCAACACCAAGCGAATGCCGGATCAGTACCCTACCAAACGGATCACGGAGCGGGCACGATCTTTCCTTCCTCTTCTTTGTCCTATCCTCTCCCCTTACACACACACACTGACATGCACTACACTACCACATATTCTGGGAGACCGGTCGGGAACTTTATACTAGTCCCGTCGGGGGAGGTGCCCTGCTGGTGGGAGAGGTATGGTTGGGGAAAGCCTCGCTAGTCGTCGGTAGTTCGGCACCGAACTAAAGACCACTGTAGTTGATGCGCCCGGAATCACTGAGAATCTATGCACTCAATTAAAAAAAGTAGGCACTTTATTATTTATATTTCGCCTAGCGTTTTGCCTTGAGAAAGGTCGCAGCATGTCGGCCAAAATTATGGTAAATCTGCCTAGAACGTGGTGTCCCCCGAATAGTCAAGTTTCTACAGGTTCCGGTCGTGGAAGACTGCGATTTTAAAAGCATTATTTGTTTTCAATCCCAAAGTGAGATTCAATGTGTTAACGAAATAGAACATCGAAAAGCAGCTACACCTGCGGCCCTACCTTCTGCGACTCCTCCCCCACTACTCACTCTTAAGGGAAAGGTCGAAGCCAATGCAGGGCATTACCTAGCGCGTTCAACGCCTCGTGCTCCCTACTGCGCTGCATCGCAGCACTTCGCTCTACTTCACCTCGCTTCACCTCGCTTCAACTCGCGTGCCGCAACCTCCATCCCATGGTGCATATATTGGTACATAAGTGAACTGAAGCTACTAGGAACATTGTTTAATACATATACTATATTTCTCTCGCTAAAACAAGCACAATTGTGTGTTTTGTTAATTTTACGCAATAACGATTTTAAAGATGTATTATAACTCAAAAATAAGGTAAAATCGCAGAAAATTCGTTTTTGACTTTTCACTTAATCAGAACCTTTGATATATTCTCTTTAACATGGCGAAACCTGCTTTATTCTATGATCTTTCGTTTTGTTTTTATTCGGATGTTGCCTTGAGTTAGGGGAACCACGTCCCCTTTTTCAAAAGGTGTGGTTCCCCTAGAGAAATTAAACAGAGACAACAGACAACACCAGAAACTAAGAATAGAAGAAGATATTTAAGAGGAGAAAGAAAATAAGAGAAGTTAGAGACATAAAAAAAGGCATAACCTATAATCCTGGAGCTACAAAGAACATTACAAACTTTAAAGCCATTTCCCCGAAAGTTGACTTTTTGGCTGTCATAGAAAACCTGAAGCATCATATATCCGGTGCTATATAAGATAACCCTCTCGTTCCTTTTTTATTATAATTCAAAAATATATAGCTAGTGCATGAACCAGAACAAAACATGTGAGAATTCTGATTGGATGTTGTTGACGTTCTATAAGAAGAAATAAAAGAAGTCATCTTCGTCAACATATCAGCTTTATTAAGATAGCCGGCTTTCGACGGCTTTGCCGTCATCGTCAGTCTCGCTGCTGTCGGCAAAGTCGAGCGACTGTCGAGCACAGTCGCTCGACTTTGCCGACAGCAGCGAGACTGACGATGACGGCAAAGCCGTCGAAAGCCGGCTATCTTAATAAAGCTGATATGTTGACGAAGATGACTTTTTATTTCTTCTCAAAACATGTGAATCAATTATTTCAGGAAGAAAATTTTGTTTTTTATTTTCTGACAAGATTTTTGGTAAAATATGTAAATGCTACTGGTAAAAATATTCTTTTGATTAGACACAAGTTCAAATCATCTGTTATTATGAGAAAAATGAATCAATAGAGATAGTAGTTCTAAAGTAATGATGTCACAACTCAGAGCCTATTTCTGTATACGAAACTCCGTTTTCTCCCAAAATAAATTTTCAATTTTTTTCGTAATGTTTTTCTTTACATTGTAGACATATTTATTCAATAAATATGTGGAAAACGTTATTAAAGAATATTTAATCTTTTTGCATGTTTGGGGTAGAATATACCTTACGGCATATTCTTGTGATTAAAGCTGCGAGACTATGATCTTTCAGGGCTAGTAGGCTGATTGTCATAGTAAGATGCGATAAATGTTCCTATTGCGATTTTCAATATTGACCGCCGCTCAAGATTTCTTAAGTATGAAATCAAATGCATGTACTGGCAACAATACAAAAAGCAGTTATTCTGGCCACCTATCACATAGTGAGAAAAACTGTAATTGAAATGTCTGACACGTAGCGTTTGAGGTCCTGAAAGTAAATACTTGCTCGTTACTTGTTCATCGGAGCCGTACGAGTAAGCCCAGTCACAACAACACTTGTGGCAGGTGAATGTTTCTCTCCCCCCGTGAAAGAAGTACATAAGTCGTCATTATAATAATACTTTCTCGTTTCAATCTAAACTTTCTTACTATGACTATCAAACATCGACAGGCTCTCTTGCAAAGATTGTTGAAATGACACCACACAATTAGCACAGTTGATAAATCATTTTATTTTACAAAAAGTGTAGTAGAACGTTTTATTTTGTACGCTGTTTTTATAGGTAGTGGTAAGAAAAATCTGAGCACAAAGCTTGCGAATGAACTATAGGCAGGATTTTCATGGTAACTGATATTCACCAATTTTATCTAGCTGATGAAGCGGCCCCTTGAATTTGAATTGGGTATTTTGGTTTTGGAGAGACTTCACATAAGTCCCCATCGACAGTTTCAAAATTTTCTCAAAATGGAATTGTTTAAGTTTTTCCTTGGGTTCACCAAAATACGCTTATAAAAATTGCGTCGTCCTATTATCGTTGAATTTTCTACATTTTTGAAAATTGCAAAAGTATAAAACAATTTCGACGCCTTTCTACAATATTGAAGATGAAGATTTTTTTTGTAATGAAATATGTTTTATAAAATTAGATAGTGAAATGTCATTTTTTTTTAAATATGAGTTGTTACTTGTGATTTTGCGTATAATAAAGACATTTTAAAACCAAGACCTTCTCAAAAATTTCTCCATTTTTAATTTTTTCTCGTATAGTGTGAAGTACATTTAGAAAAATGGACTAGGTCCGAATTTTGTTGAATTCTCTGAATTTTGGAAAATCGCAAACGTTTACGATATCATCAATAGACAAAGCTTGATGGTTTGTTCATTTTTAAACAGGAATAAGAATGTTTTTTTGAAAAGTATCTATTTTACAATATTAATCACAGAAAGCCTTTTGGTTCCTTTTACGTCTTTGTGCTGAACAAAAAGTGTTTGCGGCATTTTTCTAGGTAATTTTCTTCTTTTCCTGCTTCTTTTTCTCCCCAACCACGGGTATGTTATCAATAGCGTTCATTTCCCAAAAGGCCTGGCTAGCCATCACCTTTGACATCCCTCGGGCGATACTCTGAAGCCCTTTCGCGACCGCATTGCGACGTCATTAATCATGGAAACAACAAAAACCAGAAGACAGTGACATAACCACAGCTTGTGCCGCCTGCGGCGATCTTGAAGTCCATCACCCTTAAAAACTGTCCAAAGGAGAGAGGATGAAGGAGCTGAATGTTGCCTCGATCAGATGCAAGCACGACGCTTATACTGCAAAAATAACTGTGAAGGATGGTGAAGAAGTGATAGCGATGGCAGATACGAAAATTCAGAACTTCGTTTAATGAAGGGTAGTACTTAACCATTTCTCGTTGCGCTCCGGGCAAAGGGTTACTTTAAATTACATTGGAGCTGGCGTTCCCTTCTTGACAGTTTTGCACCAAACAACGTGTAAACATTATGGCTACCTACATTCAGAAGGAACATTCAGAAGGAAGTGAACAACACTGAAGTATGTTTCCAAATAACCTTCTCACTTTTACATCTCTTCTTTCGATTATCTGCATACGTAGATGTAATTGTTTCTTTTGCTGTCAGAAGTAATAGTAATTTCTACATGCCAATATCGTAATAAATAAAACTACAACTCATTCTAAAATTCTGATTAAATTCTGATAAACTCATTCTAATATTCTAATTTACAAAAAAAATTCAAAATTCTTACAATAAATCTTTGATTCTGGTGAATAAGCTGATAAGTCATAAACACTCAATTTTGTAGGAGATCAGAAACCACCGTTTAAATGAATTAAATCAGGAATTAATGATATTCAAACGAAGGTGATATTCAGACAAAACTATTTTTGTGTAGGTTTTGTTTGAATATCATTAATCCCTTATTTATATCATTAGTTTAAAGTTGTTTCCTGCTCCCCTGTAAAAGTAACTTTTTTTTACTTATCAGCATCTTCACCGGGGTCAAAGAAATATGAATGCAGATATTCGTGAAAATTATACAACTTTCAAATTGTGTTGATAGCTTCACCATTAAGATAAAAGTAGAAGAAGAAATAGAGAAAGAAGAAGAATAAAGAGAAAAGAATGAAGTAGAAAAAAACGTAGAAAAATAAAAAGAAAGAAAACGAAGAAGCTGAAAGCAACAAAAAGTAGAAGTTGAAAAAAGAAGTAGTAGAGGAAGGAGAAGTAGTAGAGGAAGACGAAAAGGAAGAATAACATAATGCAGCATTATGCACCAGTAGCGTTGTGGGCTACGCCCTCCCCCTGTCGGAGCACTTTGTATGCGCCTCGCGCCAGCCATGTTCACCCGGCGCGCGCGGCGGGATTTGGAAGTTGGCCCGCGCAATTAGGGTGACTTTCGGCGCTGTGGGAAGACGGCGGCAAGCTGCCGGCTTTTCCTCCGCGCTTTCCTCTCCCCACGAGAATGCGGGAAGGAATGGTAGTTAATAGTTCCGCGGTCCGTTTTAGGAGATGGTGTGCATTCTCTGTGGATCACAAGATAGTTCGAAATCCGGATAGAGTTAATGTGGTCACTGTAGTTTCTATCGAGAAAATTCTTGGTCGCACACAATTTTCTTCTAATTCTGTGGTATGAAAACGGTTCCAGTAACTTTACTCAAGCAAAATTAAAATAATACAAGGCAAATAAGCTGTTGGTTTAAGTTTCCTTGTAGGCTGTATTATACTGTGTGTCAAGTGTTTCAGAGAAGCATTGCTACCCCAAAATGACAAAGAAACTTAATATGAACCTGGGTCAGAAAATTCTTTGTTGCAGAGTTATTTAAGAGTTTTACTCTGAATAGATTCCTTGATTTATTCTCCTCCAACTATATTCCTGTACAATGATTTAACCCGTAGTTCGATCGGTTTACTCGCCTCACATCGCAGGTCGGGCGACGCCGTTCTTTGTTACAGAATACATTATTTACTGATAAGGCTAGATTTATATGTGACGGTATCATCATTCACTATTACTATCAAATCTGGGCAACAAAAACCCTAATGTATGGCGTAAGATAAACTTGAATAGAGATCGTTTCTAAACGTTTGGGGCGGCATCATTCTTGATCATCTTATTGTTGATATCCTTGTCTAGTTTTTTTTCCAACTGAGTTACATATCACTTGTGCTATGATTTACCAAAGTTCGTCATGCAATGGTTTACGCACGTTAGTGACCTAGTTCACTTCGGATGGATATATCTCGAGCATTTGGCTAATCTCTTTCCACAAAGGTAAATTCTTGGCAGGAGATACATTAAATGGCATGCCAGATCGCCGGATCTACATCCAATCGGTTTTTGTGTGAGAACATTTGAAGTTCTTGGTTTATGTAACTGCTTTCGTTTGAAAATAAATTTGCGCTTTCCGCTCAGCCAAATCTTCTGATTTTTGCTTTATATGAAAGATCATAAGTCCCAAATGTTTTATCACTAGCTACTTTTACGCTGTTTTTATAGTATAAAATATAAATATTAATAAAATCGTAAAACCAATAGAATGAACGCTTATTTGCCGTCATTTGTTGATTACGCCGTGACGTAATGAACGCGACACGTCTTAAGTGATGTTTTTTTTTTTACTCCGTCCGGGTGCATGGAGCGTTCTCTTCGGCCGAGTTTCGACATAGAATTCGACTCTTGAACTTACGATTCTCAAGTTGATATACTCTAACACTACATTATCCATGGTAGCCATAAAATTTTGCTCTAAAACCTTTTCTTCTAAATGTTTGAAAACCTATTTTATGACCTGCACAAGTTCAAAACAATTCTTTGCGAAATAAAACAAATATTCACTTCACAGGAGTAACTAACCTCAGGACAATTGTAATTCACTTAAAACTGTCATCAATGTTTTAAATTAAAAATTATGGGATTTTAATAATCGCAAAAACGCTTTACTTGAAAGAAACGGCGTGTCGCCAGTGCCAGTCCTAGCCGGCCGGCATCCATCCGACATTCCCAGTAACAATTACTGATATCTTACAAAATTTTATTCCCTCTTATTCTACTTTCGGTGCATATATCATTCACCGAAATCATTAAATGTGTCAGTCAAGTCACTAAGTGCCAAAGGGTGTGTGTGGACTGTCTACACCTCCAGAATAAAACACCGAAATTCAGAGAAAATACTCATCGAAAGAATGTAGGGAATTTCTCTTCTGTAGAGAAACTGCACCAACGTCTTACAGTCCATATATTGTTGTTGCTTATAAATAGTTGATTAATTATTGAAAATTATCATAAAACTGACTTTTGAACGCAATTAAATATAAACCTTTTACTATACTCTAGATTTCAAATATTTATTCTTCTAAACATCCGCTATAATGATAAATGATATTTTATTTTTAGGTTGTTGGGGCATTTATTTAGAACGTATCCTACTAGTAAAATAAATACCTATCTGGAGGGCCATTGTAAAATATCCAAACAATAAATCACCTAGAAATGGGTTCAGAAACGATGAATTTGAAGCACCCTTTTGACAACAGTATTAACAATTAAATGACACAACGAGAATGACTGATGTTTAAAATTCAATTGATCGTACATTTTCTAGTAAAAAATGATCGTTAAATTCCTTTCTTCCAGTTGTAATATTGTTTGCATTACGTTTAAAGTTTTAAATTTGATACGCGAAGAGCCTTTTCAAATGATTTAACTCTAGTGATAAAGATTAGTTATAGGCAAAGATAGTTTATATTATTAATTTTACGTAAATCGTTATTATCTTGTAGTTTGCATGTACATGATTTAAAGAACTTCGATAAACTAGACTTAGAATTATTACTTAGGAAATAATTAACTAATGTTGTGTGCATAAGTAACTGTAGTTTACGTTTTAGGAAGAAACAAAAGCCATAACAATCCATGAGCCCTAGGAAAAAGATATACACGTCAATCTTGAGCCATAATGAGTTTATGGGTTGTTTGCATTACAATGGGTGTCTTATTTGTCCGAGAAAATTGGTATAATTAGAAAGTATTTTAAAAAGTTAATATTTTCTTGGGAATTATGACATAACCCGTAAATTCAAAATTTTTTCAAATATTGCGATGAACCATAACCTCACTTGCCATTAGGGATAGGACACTCGAGATATCTAAGACGTCACTGGCAATAAATATTCCGAGTGGGTGAGAAAAGCGATGAACGCCATGAACTTAATTAAACGCATTCTACCAAGGCGATAAAGGGATTTCCAGTTTTCTACTTCTATCAAAAATCCCATCTCATTTTCACCTATCATTTCTCACCTATCATTTCATACCGTATCATTCGATACTAACAAATATATTTTGATTTCATCAAACTGACAGTACTTTTGAGAGGAACAACAGTTCACAGAGAAATATCAACTACCGTATATTTGAAACACTTGAAAAGCAGTTAATCATTTGCTCTCCCTACTAACAACCTACAACATCGACATCAATTTCATTCTGCATTTGACGTTCTTGGTCGTTCGTCATCCATCATCATTATCAGCACGCAAGGGCAACGAGCGTGGTTTGAATGGGGAGGAGATCCCGGGGCGTTCCCTGCCGCTTCGCTGCCGCCATGGTGGTGGGCGCGCCATGCAACACTGTGAATGAGCGCCTGTGCTATCGATCCTCCAGGGCAACTTAGAGGTCTGAGAGCAATGAATGCTCGCGTTGGATGCGGTCGTTTCCAAGCAGTCACATCTCAAAGGCCGAGCTTCGGAACTGTATTTGAGATAACTTCATAGAAATCGGAATTCCGAGAGCGACACAATGGTTTGTGATTGATGAAATGATTTTTTCGTGTTTCCGGGCGTATCAACTGCTTTGGTCGTTTGTCCCGTAGGTGTAGTGCATAGTTTTCCTCGGAAGATGGCGGTCATCTTACCCCGCTGGATGGCGCCGACCTATCACCGGCCAGAGGGGTTTCCCCCTAACCAGTACTCTCCCACCAGCGGGGCACCGCCACAGCCGGAACAAGCTCTAAGCTCCCGACCGGTCTCCCGGAACGTGTGGTAGTGTAGTGTGTGTGTCTGTAAGGGGAGAGAACAGGACAAGGAAGAGGAAGGAAAGATAGCGCGCGGTCCGTTTGTTAGAGTACTGCTCCGGCATTCGCCTAGTGTTGCGCGGAGAAACGACGGAAAACTTCCGATCAGAGCAGCCGGCCGCTAGAATTCTCCTTCAGACAGCGACTGAATTCGTACGTAGGACCTCCCGGTCAGAGGCGCTTTAGTGACATCAGTTGATGCACTACGTTAATACACTGAGTAATGGTTTGTGCTTGGTAGAAAGTACTAGGTTTATATTTTCGTACGAAGAATTCAATATATGAAACCATGGGGTTTGAATGTTTACGTCATCTGTGACATATTCATAAAGAAATTGATTCACGTATGTATAAAAAATCGAGAACGATAATTGTTTGTAATGAGTGTGGCATTCAAATTGCAGTGAGGTAATGAAATTTAACTGACCGCAAGAAAATTAAATGAGAATCAATAACTACATAAATGACTGTTGAAACTATGTTATATTTTATTAAGTTCGTATGAATGAGCTCTCTGGAGGGGAGGCATATGTTGTTTTTGCTAGTGTTTATTATAATAAACAGTGATAATTAAGAGTCTGTTAATTATCGAAATCTCAATTTCAAAATTTGGTGTAGAGGGTTTTTCTTCTACAGCCATGTTTCACATGAAGGTTGTTAATCTTAAAGAAACACAAATATAAAGCCAAATATAAGTACAAGCATACATGATCGAATGGGATTCGGATACGCAAACGTTCAAGCGAGGAAATAATGGAACCCCCCATCTAACTATCTCGGTTGACGCGAGAAAAAATATTGATGATCAATACTAATTATAATTATTTTTCTTCTAATCAACAATTACATTACATATGAATTATATAGAAACATTAGTATGCAGACAGATTTGATTAATGGCTACATGTAATATGTGATAGAACAATAACTCACCATAGATTTATTGAAGATGGAAGAATGGAGTGTGGTGAGTAATGCCAGTTGTTCCTGCAAATTGCCTACATTAGTCGAAAATTGAACAGCAGGTGTCTCGAATTTCTTTCTAGATGGGACCTTTTTTCTTACAATTTCACTGTGCTCGAATCCCGATCATCAGCTTCACTACCGGCCATGCGATTTTCGTACAAACATTCATAGTTCTTAAAAGTCTGAGAATAGAATGTTTCCATCGTCGGATGTATTAAGTTCCATTAAAAAGATTTGAATAGTACAAATATTTCTGAATATGTATAAAGATGCAAAACCTTCCAACTTCAATGTTGTAGATTTTTAAAAACTGTTTGAGCAGTTAAGTACCAGGTTACAGTAAACTCCCGATCGTACACGTATCTGAGTGTCGCGACAACCGTGAACAAGTATTCCCTAAGGAATGAGAATAGTTTACACACTCGGGAACGATATAATTAATATTCTCTGTGAACAAAGAGTTAAAGATGTTTCCGAAAATTTAATTAAAATGTTTTATATTTACCAAGACCCGGAGATATATATTGTAGTGAACTATAGCAGAAAATCCTATTATACGCATTAATGTAAATACGTAATGCTTCACTTATAATTGTAATCACTGAAATGCGTTTAAAGATACACTGTTTTATCTTAATAAAAATTCCAATAATTTCTTTTTATAGACAGTCAAAACTACATTATTCTAATAAATGTAGTTTAGACTGTCTGTAAAAAGAAATTATTGGGACTTTTATTAAGAAAACAAATAGTAGCACACAGCCTATGTTTCATCTTTAGACACTGTTTTAAATGATTGCTGGTCATATTGCTCCATGTAGACCCAATAATATTTACAATTAAAAATACTCAATCTTTGAACTAAAAAAACACGTTATCTTCGCTTCGATAACTGTATCATCATATTCACAAGAGGTGGCTGTGCTAGACCAAGAAACCTTCATTAACGTGTCCACGTTCCCGGATATGTCCCTCACCTTCTTTTGCCGCCGCCTCTCAGCACGCCTTGCCTACGCATTCTGTACGCCCTGTGGTCCCATAAATACGGCTTCGTCGTTCCACGTTCTTCCTTGGGCCAATTTTTAGTTTAAAATATTAATGTTATTTTTAAGTGCATTATTTGCATTACGACTACTATGAGTTTCACAATCAGCTGCTCCAGTAATGTGATCACTTGGCTCATTTTGTAAAGAAGTATTTTCATTTTTTTTAAAACAATGCAAGTCAGAAAAATGTTTCAAACATTAAAAAGGTTTTAGAGCAAATATTTCAATTAGCAGTTAATTTTTATAGCCAACAAGGTTCAAGTGATTTCTATGTATGTTAATCGTAAGTTCAAAAGTCGAATTCTGTGGCGAAATTTGGCAGTCGAGAACGCTCAATGTAGCCCAATGGAAAAAATCAGTTAACGTGCCCAGCTTCTTTTTATCACCCCTCTCTCATCACACCTTTCCTACGCATCTTCTTCGCCCCGCGGTCCCATAAATACGTTTGGCGTTCGGAGTTTTTCCATGATTCAACTTTTAGTTTAAAACAATTATGTTATTTTTTAAGTGCATTAGTTGCATTACAACTGCTCTCAGTTTCCCAATCAGCTGTTCCAGTAATATGAACACTTGAAATAATTTTGCAAAGAAGTGTTTTCAATTTTTTAAGGCCATCCAGGTCATAAAATGTTTCAAACATTTAGGAGAAAAAGTTTTATATCAAATATTTCAATCAGCAGCTCATTTTTATAGCCAACAAGATAGAAATAATTTTAGTGTTTGTTAACCGGAGTATCCTAAGTTCAAAATCCGAATTCTATGGCGAAATTCGGCAGAAGAAAACGCTCCGTGGACCCGGACGGAATAAAAAAGGAAACATCACTTAACGTGCCGTCGTGCCCGGATATGTCCCTCACCTTCTTTTGCCGCCGCCTCTCATCACGCCCTGCCTACGCATCCTGGGCGCCCTGCGGTCCTATAAATACGGCTTCCTCGTTCCGCGTTCTTCCCTGGCCCGGCCTTTGAGGACGGCCGTTACAAGGGGCCGGGTCCCGCTCGCCCCCGCCCCCCGCCCCCCGCCATCCCGCATCAACAATAACACGTCTGTGTAGGAGGCCTTGACGCCGCTCTGTGAACTTCCACTCGCCACTTTCGCTCTCTGCCGCTCCGCAGCGCTGATGCGAGCCGGCCGTTCTGGCCCCGGTCCCCGGCTACAGAGGGCGCGTTTTAAAAATTGCAAGCCGTTTGCTGCGTACAAAAAAAAAACTGCGTTCTGGCAGACGACAGCGGCTAAAGGTGTATTTGCATTCTACTGACAAATAAACTGGTTTTTGTACCGGGAGAAGAAGGGAATTCGTTATAAGCACACGAGATAAACTCAAATCGTCAGAATAACGTCAAAGAACGTAATGATATCATCCAGTTTTTTACTTACTGGGTTTCAGCGAGTAGTCATTCAATGTTGTTGACTGAGTTTTGTGAAAGAAATACCTCGAAAATTTTAAAAGACGTGTTTACTTCTGTAAGGAATAGGTGTGTCTTTTACAACGGCAACATCAGTGGTTTGGACACGAAGTGTCGTGCTATTGGACATGCAGAGTAAGATCTCGAGGTAAGGCTAACACCATGTTATGTTAATCAATGTCTTAATTATGATGTGGTGTTGTTAACGTTATTATACGAAGAAATAAAGGAGTACTTAGGAAATTTATTGACTTGACGGAGATTACCTCCTTAATTTCTTCGTAGCCTTCACTGTTACAGTATTTATTTTTTGCCTTTTTATTTCTGAAATACTTTTATGGCCGGCACACTATTTCTATTCGTAAAAATTGCATTCCATAATATCTGCAGCGTCGTAACAGTGATGTACTGAGAATGAGAATTCAGTTATTCACACGTGTTATGTGCCTCCGAATGACACGCAAGTAAGTATACATATGTGTTCAGCAAGTACATGAAATCACCTTGCTTGCGCCACAACATGAATTGCCGAACACCTTGGCATAAAAAGTTTCCCAAAAATAGTAAGGCAAATGTCTCATGTGAAACTCCATTGTATGAATTTCTCCAGGGCATCAAGCTCATTAGCAAAAAGTTCTCATTTTCCACTCGTTTACATACCCTAGATGTTTGAACCGTTGATTCTGAGACACTTTGTATTTAGTATTGTAATATATATATATATATATATATATATATATATATATATATATATATATATATATATATTGCAGAGGTGTATCTCTTATTTCCACAAAAAATGATTTTGAATCGTAACAGAGATTTCTCCCCAATTCTACTTGAACACTTTCGAGAAGTCGAGAGAAGCGACAGGGGATCGCGATTCCAAAAAATTAACCCTAACTTTGATACTCGACAAAAACGGATGCAACCCGCCATGCATCTAGGTAGCATTGTTCCCTAGTGACAGAGTCAGGCCGGGCGGTGCGAGTTGGACGCGCGTGTCGGGAGGGGAGGAGGTGGACAGGGTGGGCTCGCGGGCAGGGCTGCCTAATATATACACTAATATAAGGTGACGTAAAAAAAACTCATGGATTTCAAACTAGTTTAATTGACTTTATATTGACCACATACAAAATCGGTCGCTACAATTGGTAATATATCACACTTATGAATTGTTACGCATTCAAGCATTTTCTGACAAAACAATGACCGTTCATTATAATCACATACGTGAATCTTTTGCACGATAATTTTGTAAGGATGACATTGTAACTCATCCTTTAGGATGCGCGGATAATATAAATATTAAATATCGCCGCCTAGTGGAGTGGTGAGGACTCTCTTTCTTACTTACGCTCTTTCCGGCGTCATTTTCGGCTTTCGCACCAGAGGAAACCCAACTCAATATTGAATTGCGATCAGGTATTGAACCACTTCGCGGAACATTGAATTGAAGTCAATGTGCCTTATTTTACTCAGGCCATGAGGTCTGCTCTTCCGTCTGACCACGCAAATTTCGCAACACTTCTTTCACCAACCATGGGAGAATGACGGTATTACTTGGGCGACGAAACAGACGATTTAAATTTAGATTGAGGATCTTTTACATGCAGTAAATCTACTAACACGTGACAGCCGGTTTACTTGCCCTCCGAAGAAAGGCGTACGAAGGATTTTTTCGCCCTTAAAAATCCACGGCTTTGATCGTGTTTGAACCCGCAAACTTGGGTATAACAGTCCGATACGCTAACCGTTAGACCATCGCCGCCGCCACACATTGAAGGGTGCTCTAATCAAGAAAACAATAGATCCCCCATCCCACTATTCCACATCCACCGCTTATACTACGCAAATCAAATCCATGCGTTCTTTCTACGTGAACCTGTATACTTGTGATACACCCTTGACAAATCATGAGAAAAAACATTTAAACTCTTTCTCATATTAAATCATAAATCATCTCTTCACATTAAATGTGGTAAAATCATTTACAAATCAATAATAAGACCATCAATAACTTCCATATTGGCAAAAACAGAAGACTGCCACTTTTATAAACTATAAATAATTCATAATAAATATATTAAAAATACCTAAGCCCCAGGTTGCAATAGTAGTAACCAATAATTACACAAAGAGCTAAAAATTCTTCACGTTTACTTATTTAAAAGAACCAAAAACTTCTTCGAAACACTGCCCGACGACCCTGCCATCAGAATATATTAACTAGGCAAATACAAACACCCCTGCAGAATAATTTCACGTTACCCAAGCGATATTTGCACCCCCACAAGCTCACCTACTCAAATCCTACTAAACTATTCCATACAAATAACCCTGTATAAACAACCTTGTAAGGTAGCAATGCCGATCAAGAGTAATGCATTTTTTAAAAAGTATTGTGATAAATTGTCTGGCATTTATTATGTTTTCAAATTAGATCAATAATTTTCTACCGGTGAATGAACTTTAATGAAATGTGAATCACTTTTACAGTTTCTCGACATCTAAAAATACTGGATCTATAACGTAGTGTGAAAACAATTAATGCAAATTAATGGTAAAAGCAATACTACATGACGAACAAGTAATAAGAATATGCATACAAACGTAAAGAAGTATTAACGAGAAATCTCTCAGCTGAAAATTCAAGGAATAAATGTGGAAATAAAACTAGAATGACAAAGTAGAATATGTAAACGTATGGTAATTTTGAGTTGTTTATGGAAATGTAGGTTTAGAGACACCTGAAAAACGGCGCTACAGTTTGGATGAATAGAGCCTACCCATGCATATTAACAACTACGTTCACTGTTCAGTCCCGAATCCGTGCATTTATTCGTGTTCAACAGATGTGCACAGGGGAGATCAGCAACTGAATTTGTAACGTTCGACAGTAAAAAGATTGTCTCCAACACTTATATTATTTATGGTTGAAATGTTATCATTATTTTTCCACATGGATACACTCATATTTTAAGTGACTAGAGAGGTTGAAGGGACAGAATAGCTTGAGGTTATTTTCTTTATCACGTGGCTAATGCATAACAAAATAAATTGCCAAAAATCAATTGCTATACATGTAGTTTATTGCTGATCAGCAGTGTATGCCACTTAACATCATCGATAAAAGCGCTCTGTCGACTTAACATTTGTTAAAACCTCGTGGAAAATACTTCATTTATAAGAGTCTATATACCGGGAGCGGTAGCTCAGTGCATCAAGTGATTTCACTGCAGCGCCTCTTACCGGGAGGTCGTAGGTTAGAGTCCTGATGGCGGCAGGATTTTCGACACTTTTCAGCTAGGTCGAATTCAGTCGCTGTCTGAAGGAGAATTCTAGCGGCCGGCTGCTCTGATCGGTAGTTACCGTGGTTTCTGCGATCAACACCAGGCGATTGTCGGAGCAGAACCCTACCAAACGGGCCACGGACCGCGCGCGATCTTTCCATCCTCTTCCTTGTTCTATCCTCTTCCCTTACACACACACACACACACACACACACACACACAAACACACACACACACACAACACACACACACACACACTTACACTAACCTACACTACACTACCACATATTCCGGGAGGCCGGTCAGGAGCTTGGAGCTTATCCGGCTGGGGCGGTGCCCCTGGTGAGAGAGTCCTGGTTAGGGAAACCCCACTAGCCGACTGTAGGTCGGCGCCGGATCTCGCCATCCAGAGGAAAAGATCACCGCGCGTATCCGAGAAAAATCATGCACTACACTAACGGGACTAATGACCAAAGCAGTTGACGTGCCCGGAAACACGAAAAATCAAATCAAATCAAATTATAAGAGTCTATAATGCAAGGTAATAATATGAGGCGTGTTGAAGTGTAATGTCTAATCACAGGGTTTATTCTCGACAAAACGAAAATGCTATTTTAAATAAGATGCGCAGACTGGCACAAAATGTCCCTTCCTCGTGGCCATGAATCGAAGCAAGAACCACACGTATGAAAATGCGGAGGATGTTGTGGGCAGGTGCACGGCGCGGCAGAAAAAACGTGAAATTGCGGAAGAGAGGGCGAGTCATTGTGAGAGCGAATTGTTTTTATTATTATTAACATAATGAAAATGTACAATCTATTTCAATTCGAAATAATAAGTAAATATGATAATTCAAAATAAAATGATCAATGAAACAATAAATTACAGAAAAGTCCTCATTGGTACTTTCCAGGATCAATATACAAAGACTATAAGATAAAAGAGAAAAAATATTAGAATAATAAGAACACAATACGGAGAATTATTTTTGTCTTGTGTATGTCAATGTCAAATACTAGAGCTAGGAGTGCTGCATTAGACCTAATTCTGGTATTCTTGAATTGTTTGAATATTGAGGTCTCGATGGAGTGCTGCATTAGACATGTACCAAGGTGCTGATGAGATGACTTAAAATTTTTGACTGGAATCTTTGAAGAATTGATAAGTTTGTTCTGCTGGCTGTGCCCCAGATTTGGATGCCATATTCCGAATTGTGTGCGTCAGGAGAATGTCCATGATCATTATGGCAAGCTAGGTGGGAACGCGTGATGAAAGGAAAGTAATGATGCCTAAGTGCAATAATAAGATACAGATGTTGTCCAAAGCTTAAACATAATAAGCACGATCGTGCACACATTTTCGTCGTAACAAGTGATATTAGTGAGAAATATAATCAAACGCAAGAAACCCATGTCAAAATTAAGAGAACATCAACCATATGATTCAATTCTGTGTTAAAAACCGGTGTCGTTTTTTAATAACGAATCGATTCAATACGTATAATAAATGTGAGAAAAGCGTATTCATCGAAGCACGGGATTTTAGTGAGAAATTAAGTTAGTGTAAGAAGCACGTAATGAATTAATGAGAATATGTCTGACGACCAGATTCAGTTGTATTTGTACTGCGGGAAGGTATTATAGCCCAATAATTAATTAAGGGATTCAAATTGTGAAAAGTACATCAGAGGAGGCTGAGAGTAAGCAAACGTAGTTGAAAGTAGAGGATTGGGGAAGATTTCTATTCGATCTCAATTCTCCGTAAATGCAGTCAAATGTTTTGGACTTAAGCTAAAGGAGATAAGGGAAGGATACCGCGTGAGATTGTGAGAAATTAATTTAAATACTGCTAGGTCTGTTTTATCAGCAATCCAGCACCTCGCAGACGAGATTCGTTTGGGAACGGTCGGGCGAGTGTTGTTAGGGCGAGCAGTCCGCGGTCATGGAGACACGCAATTCCAAAGAAATCATTTTTAAATTATGATACGCTTCGTAACAACTTTCTCTCACCTACTGGCGTCGAACGTGCGGTATTTCTCCTAGTCAGTCGTAGTCAGTCGTAGTCGGTCGTAGTCGGTCGTAGTCGGTCGTAGTCGGTCGTAGTCGGTCGTAGTCGGTCGTAGTCGGTCGTAGTCGGTCGTAGTCGGTCGTAGTCGGTCGTAGTCGGTCGTAGTCGGTCGTAGTCGGTCGTAGTCGGTCGTAGTCGGTCGTAGTCGGTCGTAGTCGGTCGTAGTCGGTCGTAGTCGGTCGTAGTCGGTCGTAGTCGGTCGTAGTCGGTCGTAGTCGATCGTAGTCGATCGTAGTCGATCGTAGTCGATCGTAGTCGATCGTAGTCGGTCGTAGTCGGTCGTAGTCGGTCGTAGTCGGTCGTAGTCGGTCGTAGTCGGTCGTAGTCGATCGTAGTCGGTCGTAGTCGGTCGTAGTCGGTCGTAGTCGGTCGTAGTCGGTCGTAGTCGGTCGTAGTCGGTCGTAGTCGGTCGTAGTCGGTCGTAGTCGGTCGTAGTCGGTCGTAGTCGGTCGTAGTCGGTCGTAGTCGGTCGTAGTCGGTCGTAGTCGGTCGTAGTCGGTGCGGTCGTAGTCGGTCGTAGTCGGTCGTAGTCGGTCGTAGTCGGTCGTAGTCGGTCGTAGTCGGTCGTAGTCGGTCGTAGTCGGTCGTAGTCGGTCGTAGTCGGTCGTAGTCGGTCGTAGTCGGTCGTAGTCGGTCGTAGTCGGTCGTAGTCGGTCGTAGTCGGTCGTAGTCGGTCGTAGTCGGTCGTAGTCCGTCGTAGGTCCGTCGTAGTCCGTCGTAGTCCGTCGTAGTCCGTCGTAGTCCGTCGTAGTCCGTCGTAGTCCGTCGTAGTCCGTCGTAGTCCGTCGTAGTCCGTCGTAGTCCGTCGTAGTCCGTCGTAGTCCGTCGTAGTCCGTCGTAGTCCGTCGTAGTCCGTCGTAGTCCGTCGTAGTCCGTCGTAGTCCGTCGTAGTCCGTCGTAGTCCGTCGTAGTCCGTCGTAGTCCGTCGTAGTCCGTCGTAGTCGTCGTAGTCCGTCGTAGTCCGTCGTAGTCCGTCGTAGTCCGTCGTAGTCCGTCGTAGTCCGTCGTAGTCCGTCGTAGTCCGTCGTAGTCCGTCGTAGTCCGTCGTAGTCCGTCGTAGTCCGTCGTAGTCCGTCGTAGTCCGTCGTAGTCCGTCGTAGTCGTCGTAGCAGTCGAGCAGTCATTGCCTTTTATCCCTTCGCCCGGGGTTCCCAGACAGTTTCCAGAATCTAGAAGCCCGCAGTGCCCTGAATTGCTTAACCTCAGTGATTTCACGAAGCATGGTTAAACAATTCGGCTACCAAAGCCGGCTTCAGGGTGCTGCGAGAAGAATTATTAATCTATGGTTCTGAGAGAAGCGAGATGCAGACAGCAGCAACAAAGTAGCGTTGCGGTAAGAAATACACTTTTACTGGCGGATATCCGGTGAATTCACTTCATCGGCAGAGGGGGAGCAACGCGTTGAGGAGTCGCGCAAAGTAAAATGTTAATTTTTGTTTGTTAATAGGAAAATATTGGGGGTGCGTCCTTAAGTGCGAGCCTGTGCTGACTTACAGGTTTGTATGGATGCTCGTTTACCTACAAAAGATAGACTAATAAATGTCATTTTCTTTGCCTTCAAAGTAATATTAGGAAAAGGAGAAAATTATTTTTATAGTATATTATTGTATTAAGATTTTGTCTTGGAAGAATGTAAATAGAATATCGACGATGTATATTTAGGTAAAATCTATTGTAATTATGTAAATATGCCAGAAATTGTCAAGAGTACATATTTAACCTTGTGAAAGTTCTAATCAGAGTTGTACCGCAGGCTATTATTTTTAATCAACACATTTTCTGCATGCTATCTACATGTAGTCTACATGGTTACTTTACATATACACTACGTAGACATTACGTAGTATTCTAAACGCGTAGACTTTTCAATAGTCCACATTAAATAGTGGAAAAAGGATAAATTGTGTGGTAATAGTAGTAGCTCGTTTATATTAAAATCTTTATTTTCGTTTCAAGATGTCAAAAATTTTTAACAGATTTGCCCTCTTAAGTATTAAAAAGGAAGACATAAATTTGTAATAAATAATACAGTACGAAACGTTTTTAAAGATATAATGAAATAAAAAAAAATTAATTTATTTTTGTAAATGAAGGGTCACCAGCAAAAGATGCCAACACACACTTTCGCCGAAAGTTACATTTCAATGTGGAATGGTTGTATGTGAGGAATTATGCCACTGGTGCAATCTCGTGAACATACACTTACTACAAAGCATTATTTTCAATATCGAAATTGGCATTAGATGCAGAAGGTGCTATCTGCATAAAAATGGCGGACAAGGCGCTCACACCATCCGCAACGAACATCGTAAAACTCCTGATTAAAGGTAAATAAGTAGGTAAATTATGATGATTGGTAAAGTATGAAGAATACGAATCTCAAAGATGATGGAAAGTAGTAAAAAATACAAAGGGAACGCAGTTCAAGCGAAAACACCTCTAAATACGGTAAGATGCCATGAGTACTGCACGCAAGTGTTGGATTCATTGCGAGAGGGACCCGTTTTATTTAACAAAGTTTATTTAAATATTTATTAATGGAACCTGGAATGGAATTTATTGTATAATTATTTAAACTATTTCAAAAACAATATACAATGTAATAACAGATATGTTTATTATTTAACAAAAATCTATGATGCCCCCACCGAAATAATCGGTCGAATCCTCCCCTGCTGCACATCAAGAGCATTAAACGAAACTAGTGAACACGTTACAAGAATGTCCCTTGGACTAAAGTTGCTTTGAATTGGCTTCCATTCAACCGTCAATTCGTCGACCGACAAGTTGGTGTCAATCGCTTGATTGTTATGTAGTGTATAACAATACACGTATTTAAATATTCAGTTACTTCCAAATTCCAAATTCATTGAATGTTCCAATACAGATTTTGTTTTATTTACGGTCTCTTTTCAGATGTCAAAAGGTGCTCCCTGGCGCATATAGCACCTTCTGCCACTGGATTCTTCTAAAATGATCAATATGCTGTAATAGCCTTCATCAAACATTGCAATGTTGATGCCTTACACACAATGAGGCAAATAGAAACCATTTAGGCGCAAAAACAGTGTAGAATTATCAATATTGTGATAGTTTAACTTTTTTTGTGGTTCCTGTAAAATTAGGTTTTTGTCAATTAGCACCTTTTGCTGGTGACACCTTCAAATTAAAACTGAAATAAATATAAGAAACAATCAAACGGTGCCAACCTACAACACGGAAACATATAACTTAAATCATACATTCGCTATTCAAAAAAATAATAACATAAATCCAGAATTTCAGAAAAACCAATAATCCATAAGTATGTCAGGTAAAAATCGATTCAAACGTCATAAGAACATATCATTAAATTAAAAAAGATATAATTTACTTATATATTTAGGTTGATTTTTGTCGTGATGTAATAGGGATTTTTGTTATTTTGAGAAATTCTGTTCTATCGTTCTGTATTTTGAAAATGTGTCTACATTCAGAAGAATTGCGTAGATCTCTGGCCACTGGTTTACAAATTGCCAACATCCTCCACCCGGAAAAAAGATAGATAAACTTTCCATATGGAGATTACACAGTATACGTTGTATACATGTTGTATATGTCGACTATGGATTAACGCTTAAAAACGTATCACCGGTACTAAATAATGGTAGAGTCGGATGCATTAAACTACGAGGTTAATAACAATAAGCTCTGGTAGTGAAAGGGAAAATAATTAGTCATCGTTTTAAGAGATAGAAGATTAAAAGGGATTAACGTCACAAGAAAAGCGTCAGTTATTTCAGAAGAGAGGTTTGAAAGTGATTTATGATGTTTATACGGTGGAGTTTGGAGACTGATTATGTTGTTGTGTTTCGAAATGTGTTCTGTACTTCGTGAATAAATGTTGTGTTGTTATTTCAATTTTCACCGTGTAATTCGACTCGGGATAACCCATGGACGAGTCTTCTTCCTTAATCTTTGGGTCTTCCTTTGTCTACTTTTTCAAATAAATTTTTAAAGTGTGAGCCTTAAGATCTTGCATTTCAGTCACCTGTGTAAATACCAGTTGACGAGTATAAATCTCTATATTTCCAGGTATCTATGTAACTTCACACGTCACAGATGACGCATGTAAGTCGTATGTCACCTATGCTTAACAAACACGTTCGAGAATTGCGCCCAAATTTTGCAAGAATGTGTTTGAGCAGCCGAAAAATAGTATGGGTTTATAATCCCAACATGTTTTGGCTACCCAAAATTCCGTTACATCCTGTAATGAAACAAATGCAATCCGCAATTCATCTAAGCGTGACGGGACAGACAATGGGGCCACGAGGGGCAGAGACCGGTCGGGTTTTAAATAAAACCAACTAAACTCATGCGATTACAGCACAAACAGAAGTGCTGTAGACATGTTACAACAGAAAAGTACAACATATACACGATAAGGAAAATCCATAACCCCCAAAAAGTTTTTTCATGACGTTCAGTACTCATCCTCTTAAACTAATGAGATTGCAGGTTTACAAATTTTGGAAGAATTGCTATTCACTGTGAACACACAGTTATGTATCTTTCTGAAAATGTTATTGAAATGTTTTGCATTTTCCTAGATCTGTACATGTAGGGTGTAGTGGACTCTTGTAGGATATCCTGCTATCCACTTTAATTTAAAAACGAAATCCATTACAAATAATTATAATCAATTACTTTTCCAAAGGGACACATGTGGTGTGCGATTGCTGAACTTTCGTTTATATACATTCATTAAACTTTGTATTTAAAAACTGTCAAAACTCGCTATCTTCGCATTGCCAGATATACAATTAAATAATGCAGTCTAGATGGCTACGTATTGTAGTGCGTCTTGAAATAGCATAATGAACAAATGATAACAGTTCATTCAAATGCACTATTCGAAAAATATATAAGCATTTTATTAAAACGATAGTTTCAGGAGTTTTCAAACATTTTTTGTCAAAATACCATGGTCATGAGCGGTTTCACTTTAATTTTTAATTCATTCAACTGTTTAAACAATGTTTTTAAATTATAAGCGATGACAACTACGTAAAGATCGCGGCCCTAAAATAAACTTCATTTGATTACACTCTTGATTTTACAGAATTTTTCAGTTCAATAAATTTTAAAACGTGTAACTTTCACAGTATTACCACGTTACTGAGAAAGTAAATATGAGGCAGCTGTTGCGTTAAATACACCGCTATTTTCATTCTTAATATACGCATTTCACTGACCCCAGACCATTCTAGTTATATAATTGAAATCCCAAAATGAATTTAGTTTCTGATAGATATGCATTTACATTTCGTAAAAGGAGGTACTAACTTTTACGAAATGTAAATGCATATTACTAAGTGAGAAGTCAACTCATTGCTATCATTTTAACATACACATGTAACTATCCGAATCATAGAGTAATGAAGTAACTGTCACGTATTCGTTCTGTCAACGTGTGTCTCGTAAAAGTTCATGAACGTTGTAGTAGAACTGCGTCGTAATTAGAAAAATCAGGCGAAATCCTCGACGTTAATCAGGTTCAGGTCAAAAAGGAGAGGAATTATTGAAAAGGGAAATTCTTATGAAGTTAAATGAATGCTCTCCATGCAATGTTTCAATCTAAGAAGTGCGAATGTGACATAATGAAATGAAACTCACAAAAAATGCATATCGTCGTACTACATTCTGCAACGCAAGGAATACAGACATTTGCGTTTAAAGTTGTTTCCATTTTCATTGAACACATGAATACTAGAAAAGATAATTATTTGAATTATTATTACTATTTGAAACACTAATTTATTGACATTTGCGTCTGTCTATCACTCTCTAAAGGCATTGAAGTATATTAGAAGCGCTTCTATTCGCAATTAAAATTCTGAAATTTTCATTTAAAAACATTATGTGGAGCAAACTCTTCAATATTAAGGTATTTCATTCACTTTCTCTTTAAGTAACAATGCAAAACCATAAGCCTTGGCAAATGTTCCTATTCGGTCACATCAACCTTTCTTTGATGAATGCAATATATGGTCCCAAGTGATTCACTTCATCACATCAATCTTTTTTATACTTCAAGGTCGTTTTTTAACTACTAGAACATGTAGCGATCACTTTGATTGTTTTCATTGGAGTAATTGTAGAGCAACACGATACGTAAGGACAACACGAGCACACACAAAAATCCATGCCCGAGGCGGAGTTCGAACTCGCAACCCTTCGAGCCGAGACAACTACGGACCTTCAACTTTAACCACCCTGGCTGCCCAGACCAACACATCAATCTTTCTTTTCACCAGGTACATCAAAAAAATCATTAGCTCTATAAACTGACGTCAACAATAGATCGTTAACATGAATGTAAAATTTTGCAAATTAAAGTTTTTCATTAATGGGATGGTCTATCACTTAACTTATGTTTTAATGAACAATTTTAATATGTCTTCTCCGTATTCTCTCAAGCAACCAATTCCATTCTCATATCTTGGCGAAGGTTCCTTCATTCACCGTCCTTTATCACACTCACGAAGGACTCACAAACACTTTGAAACTGTTTGGTTCCCATTAAAATCAATTTTACGCCTTACAGCTGATTACACGAATGCGACAGTGTTAAAATCTTCCCTAGTGTAATTAACTGCTCTTCAATGCTAATTTTACGTCTCAGAGAATGTCGTTTCCGGGCTCACTATTACTTTTGATTAATAGAAAAGATAGTGGGAAACTTCATCCTGGTCCGTAAATCAATTAATGTTGGTCCTCTGACAAAGAACGGAAAACCATCGAGAATTATATAAGAACATATTCAATTTGGGAATTGATCAGTTTTGCTCGGGATATCTACAAATCAGTAAGATTCGACCGTAATCATCACATTAAACTTTATTGATAAGAGTAAAAAGATGTTCGAGATGATTATTTCCTTGTAAGACCGAGATAGCAAATAGGCTACCAAATTTTATGGTATTGAACATGAAAGTACATCTCCTTCAATTTACAATTCATCAAAATGTTCGTATCGCATCAAATTAGACCACACAAAAATTCAGGGCGGAATTAGACTATAGAACTTCCTTTTCCTTAATGTAGCTTCATGTTTTATGAATCAGATATTTTTTATGTTTTTTTCATTATTGTTATTATTATTACCATTGTTTATTATTGTACTATCATATAATTTGCATGTTAGTTATACTACCTAATTTATGTGTAGCTGCCACCGGGTTATATCCGATTGCTGTTTAAATAAATTTATCTTACCTTATCTTAATATTTAAATGGACATAATAATAATAATAATAATAATAATAATAATAATAATAATAATGTTACATGCACTCATTTCATTCAAATATTTAATTATTTTTATCTTATTTAATTGAGAATCGTGAAAAGAGTGTTTTCACGTAATCTCCTTTGATACCCCTAGTTTCACTGTTACCACTGCCATTCAATTCCATCCCACCCACCTAAGACAAATTGCAAGGAGCTCTGAAAATCAAGTGGAAGGGAGTGTTTACGTCAGTGCGAAGTAAACATTTTCGCTCCGTGATACACTTCGCCAGAGAAGAATGAACCTCAATTAGTCCTCCTGTCGAGCTATAAACACAAACTTCTGAGAAAAAGCGTTTGGGCAGAAAGGCTATCGACATGGCAAATGTCGATTCCCTTTCCTATCGCTGACAGCTTTCTGGTTTCCATAGAACTCCCACCAATGCTCTGCAAGTTGAGCTTTTTCTTCTGATGTCTAAAAATACTTTCCTTTCTAAAGACAAATTATTTTGTGTGCGAAATAAATTTTGGTAGTTTATACTTCATTAACGAAACAATATCGACAAAACATATTTAGGTGTCAGTGTGGACGTAAGTTCTAATTTATTTTTCAATTAGACACAGATTATTATGCAGAGTTGAGTTTCAATAAGTATATTGAATGCTTGAGTTCAAATATCACTTACTTTAACGTCTTTTTAATGTGAACAAATACAAATATTAATATGCAACTCTTCAGGATTTTACCCCCACACGAACTGAAGTATATCAAGATCAATCGTGTGACGAGTTACTGTACCTTTCACGGTACAAAAAACCCCATGATATGTGACAGGATTATTTCTGTAAATATGTTACAGGCAGATTGCCAAGCAGAAGATTTCTGACGTTTTGTGAGAGAAACAAGGGGAAAAGAAAAATGAATAAGAGCCAGAGACATGAAAAGAAATGACGATTTCATCTATTTAGAGGGACAAATTACATCCTTTACGGTAGACACAACAGAAGAAGTAGATCTTACTTGAAACAAAAATTAAGGACTTCTTTTTTAGTACCGGTCCTAGTTAAGAGGACGCAAGTATGACAATGTGTGTGAATATGTGTCTGAGCGGGGAGGAGAGACAAGGATGAGGAAGGAAAGATCGCGAGCGGTCTGTGGTCCCCTTGCTAAGCTTTTCCTCCGGCATTGGACTGACGCTTATCGGAGAAACCACGGAAAACCATCTATGAGAGCAGCTGACACCAAGAATTCTTATGCAGACAGCGGCTGTATTCGCCTTACAAGTATATTGCTAGTGCTGAAAATGTAGTACCGTCGGGATTCGTTCGCTAGCATCTCCCGGTCAGAGATACTGCACACGCAACATCCTCTCTTATTGCTACATTGCTACCAACGTGGCACCAATGCATTAATTTTGTGGAGAACAATGATTAAGTGACAACATTTCTCTTCCTGCCGCGTCCTCTATTCATCAGCAACGTTACTGATTACATGATGCGAATTTAAATAGAACGTACAACTCTTCGATATCTTATCTTGGCGAGAGAGCGGAGAGTAATAATTTTCAAAAGCCAGAAATTATTGATTGTGTCGCACTAACTGTAAATGCACATTTCACATGTATTTTGCACTGGAAAAACTGGACCATTTTTTGGTTTCCTGTTAGCAAATTTTTGTACATTGAGCATTGTTTGGTAACTAAAATCAATTCCGCGAACTATTCTGTTTTACTTTACATTGAATCGTTTTCAGTATACCTATAAATAAAAGTAATTGGTTAACCTACGTTACTCACGGTTAGTAATACAATGGATTATAAAACTAAAATAATTTGTACTACATCAAGGATAAAATTTTCCTGGAAAAAAAAAAAAAAAAAATTTAATTTAGTTTTAATTTTTTAACTATAGTTCAGAAATTGAAAAAATCTGAAAAAATATTTACAACAACCGGTGTCTTGAAGGTAATTTTTAAGAATGTTTCGTGACACGTTTTAAATCACGTTTTCAACCATGATATAGTGAAATGCAGAAAATGACACCTTTAATTTTGTAAAGAGTAACTGTTGCAATAAACCTAATAGTTTTGGAAATATAAGGGAGAAACAGAAACAGGTGTGATATGTTCAGGGTTTTAAAAAAATAGTTTCCTTAAAGCCGCGCCTTTTCGGTGTGGCAAGCATAAAATTAAAATTCAGACCCCCAAAAACCAAATAGAACCGGTGAGAAACATCTTCCGGAATGTTTTCCTCAATCGGGCCCTTTTTAGAACAAAGTGATTGAACTACTAACTTAGCACAATTTGACAAGCATCAACAACCAATTAAATAATGAAAAGTTCTCAAAAATGGGAAATCACCCGATTGTGTTATTCTGTATTGTTCCAAATTAATATGAAGGAGGGTTAATATGAAATGCGTCTGTTCGGAAGAATCAGGAATTCTCACAAATATTTCTCCCCAAAAAATATCGTCGAAAACCCTGAGAGCAAATCTGTCTAGTGCAGACTGTTGCAACAGCGACGACTCCGCGCAGACTGTGGGATTGTGGAATCGAATCCCGCGTATATCATGGTTATTTCATTTATTTAAAAAAAGGTTGTGATCAAACCACAGACAAACCGCAATTATTCCATAATATCGTCCGCATTATCATTTAATTCATAATTACATACTAGTGACGTAAAGCTGTCAACCAGTTGCGGTCAATAAGATGTGAAATACTAATAAACAACCGAGAAGTGGTCATTTGAGTGTCCGCTTCGACATGTCCTCAACAGGCCACGGTTCGTTCCGCAACGCGAGACATCACGAAGGGACCCGTCCATCACTCGAGGCTCGTGGCCAAGACGTCGGCGAGAGTGTTATAGTGTTGACACAATTCGCTGTGGAGAGCGCGAGCATTCACCCACGATCTTCGCTCGCTCAGTGTGAGATGTCGCAGACGTTCTCGTGAAAAGGAAGGGCGGGCGATCTGTCTGCCATTTGCAGTAAGGTCACAGCAGCCGACAAGGCACCTCTCCACGCAGGCATTTCGACGTGCCAGACACTAGCTCAACAGCTGGATTCAATTCAACCACCGTCGAGGAGAATTCTGCCGGCGGCTGTTCTGACTGCATGTTTTTTGGTGTTTCTCTCGCCACTATCAGAAGAATACCGGAGCAAATTCCTAACAAATGGAACACAGACCGGGCGCAATATTTACATCTGATTACACCGTGAGATCAGTCGAGAGCTTAGAGCTTGCGGGGCGACACACCCCTGGAGAATTTGATTGATTGATTAGTGATTCTGGGCGCGTCAGTGGCTAAGGTCATTAGTCCCGTAGGTGTAGTGCATGTTTTCTCTCTCGGGAGGAGGCGGTGATCTTCCCCCGCTGGATGGTGAGATTCGGCGCCAACCTACCTGTCGCCTAGAGAGTTTTTCCCAACCAGGTATATCCCACCAGCGGGGCACCGCCCCAACAGAGACAAGCCCTAAGCTCCCGACTGGTCTCTTGACTTGTGTGTTAGTGTGCATGTTAGAGTAAGTGTGTGTAAGGTGCGAATAGGACAAGAAAGAGGAAGGAAAGATCGGCACGCGGCTCGTGGGCCATTTGTTAGGGGACTGCTCCGCCATTCGTCTGATGTTGATCGGAGAAACCACGGATAGCTACAGATCAGAGCAGCCGACCTCTAGAATTCTCCTCCAGGCAGCGACTGAATCTCGACCTGTCAAGCTAGTGCCGAAAATCCTGTCACTGCCGGGACTCGAACCTTGGACGTCCCAGTGAAAGGCACTACAGTGTTACTATTTGATGCCCTGAGCCACCTCTCCTGGTCCTCTGGAGGGGGTAAACCTCAGAAAGCAGTCGTTTACGTCGGCACCGGATCTCGCATTCCACGTGAGAAGGAACATTGCCGCCTCCTAGGGTAAAACATGCACTACACTTAAGAGGAGTGCTTTTGTGCAACGCAAAACACTTTGTTACAACCGCAATCATTATTGTATAATCTTTCATTTCTTTACACCGAACGAACGAACTTCACTAAAGAAGCCGCTAGCCACATGCATCTCTGAACTAAGGCTTTCTTACTGGACGCTGGTTGTTTTGACATTCCTTTACTTGGTTGTCTTTGTAGTTCGTAATTATTCGTAACTTAGATACTTAATATTGGTTGCTATTATTCAAACCAAATTAATCACCCAAAAATCCAGCAACCATAAGCTGTTTTTATCTCACTCGCGTAAAATTTTAATGTCACGGAATATTTCTTATTTTACCGTTTAAGGGGCTAATATTTCTTGCCAATTCGCAAACCATTGTTCGGACAGATATAGTGTCATCATTTCCTTTCACAAAGCTTACTTTTGAATAGAGTTAAATGGAAGTAGAAAAAGAGATTTATTTTTATTTAAATGGCCGAAGTATTCAATGGCAAAAAAGCATGGCAGTAGAGAGGACACATGACAGAACACGGATCGTCAGAGATGTCCAACCGCGTAGGATTCCATGAGAGATGGCAACAATATTTTTACATCACTTTCCCAAACATTTCAAAGACAAAACAACCCCGTGGGAGACAAGCGGAGGTTTCGCACGTATTCGCCATCCAATCTCCTTGGCTACGCTTGCGTGGGCAGACGGCTGCATCAACACGTGATGGACGCTTCATCTCATCTCAATCGATCCCCCGTCTCCTGCTCCATCTTGCGGAAGGCAGAGGCTGCTCCTCGCACACAAAAGAAGGCAGGAGGAGAAGAAAGCGGCGGCGGTGGAGCAGGCGACGAATCGCGTCGCCTGGGCCGGGGATTGCGCGACCGATCAATGAAGTTCCACTGACCGAAATGGACTCCGCTTCCGAGGGTGGCTGCGGCATCGGTGGGGTTATTGAGGGAGCGACGAGGGCGGCGACAACAGTGGGGACGGGAGATCGGCGAGTCGAGGAGTCCAATGAGAGGATCGGGGACGACGAGGGCGGGGGCGGGGGGCGTGCAGGGACAGTGGGGGCGTTATGGACCGGACGAGGAATAAGTGGATGTGAGGGGGCGCAGGTTTACGATGGCAGGTTGGCGGCTTGGTGACATGGAAAATCGGCACGGCGGCATGGTGGCTGGGCGACAAAGTGGCAGGGTGACAGGGTGGCACGGCGTTACGGCAAGAAGGTGACACGGCAGAATGGTGGAATGGCGAGATTCCGGCACGGTGACATGGCTGCGGCACGGCAGCACGGTGGCTCGACAGCACGAAGGCACGGCGGCGTGGCGGCATGGATGCACGGAGGCACGACAGCAAGGCGGCATGACGGCACGGCAGCACAGCAGCACGGTGACACGGTGCCACGGCGGCACGGTGGCACGACAGTACGGTGGCAACACGGCAGGGAGGCGGCACAGCGGCACGGCGGCATGGTTGCACGGCGGCATAGCGGCACGGAGGCACAACGGCACGGCGGCATGGCAGCTCGGCGGCACGGCGGCACGGCGGCACGGCGGCATGGCAGCTCGGCGGGCACGGCGGCACGGCGGCACGGCGGCACGGCGGCACGCGGCACGGCGGCACGGCGGCACGGCGGCACGGCGGCACGGCGGCACGGCGGCACGGCGGCACGGCGGCACGGCGGCATGGCAGCACGGCGGCATGGCGGCAAGGCGGCATGACGGCATGGCAGCACAGCAGCACGGTGACACGGTGCCACGGCGGCACGGTGGCACGACAGTACGGTGACAACACGGCAGGAGGCGGCACAGCGGCACGGCGGCATGGTTGCACGGCGGCATAGTGGCACGGAGGCACAACGGCACGGCGGCATGGCAGCTCGGCGGCACGGCGGCACGGCGGCACGGCGGCATGGCAGCTCGGCGGCACGGCGGCACGGCGGCACGGCGGCACGGGCGGCACGGCGGCACGGGGCACGGCGGCACGCGGCACGCGGCACGGCGGCACGGCGGCACGGCGGCACGGCGCACGGCGCACGGCGGCACGGCGGCACGGCGGCACGGCGGCACGGCGGCACGGCGGCACGGCGGCACGGCGGCACGGCGTTACGGCAAGAAGGCGACACAGCCGCATGGCGGCATGGCGGGACTCCGGCACAGTGCCATGGGGGCGGCACGGCGGCACGGCGGCACGGAGGCATGGCGGCGACACGGCGGGGTGTCAATGCGACGTGGCGTTAGGGTGACGGTGGCGGCGGCGGGGGCATGAGGACGGCGAGGGCGCGGCCAAGCCCCGTTGAGACAGGCCAGAGTCTATAAATGCGTCTCGGAAGCATAGCAAACAAAGAAGATGGATCAACATTTGCTGTTGAAAGATGCGGGGACCAAGCGACATAGATAGGTGGAGGGATCACATGTGGGAACGATAATGGTGCTTTTGAGATCTAAAATGCTGTATAATGATTTCGTATAATGACCGGGTGTCGAGCGACCATATCCTGTATCACATATCCTTAAACATGACTATACCTTACAGTCATGTTTGTTGAATATTCAGGAGAATAGAGAGGATTACAAACAGCGGTCGACGGCAAAATGTAGGCAAGCATTGACCTGTTGAAGTATTGCGCCTGCAGCCTCCTAAAAGAAGAATACCTATTTTCTTTATTCTGTTCGACTTTTGAGAATATTGAAAAGAAATAGGCTTTTTGCATTTTTTTAAAAATATCCTAATACTTTGTTTCTGTCACTGCTCACGCAGTTTCCTGTAACGATTTGAAAATTAATTTTTGTGGCGAAACTCAATATAATAGAACAGAGTTGCAGTCTGACCCGAACTGTCAGTACACAATAGTAATGTATCATCAAATGTTCTTGATGTCATTCATGTGTCCAGTAATTTTCGGAACATGGTATTATTATGGGTACCTACGTAATACGTTCGTATTTCAGTTTTTACCAATGTGTTTTACTGCGGTACTATTACATTTATTCTGCGTCTTTTAAAGTTGTGTTACATTATTTCCTAGCGCCAGGTATCCTTCATGGTGGCAACTCTCATATTACACCGATCATTTGACGATGTGATAGACAATTAACGGAAAACGTGAAAATGGTCAATGCGATATTTTCCAACGGGTATAAGACTAGCTTTGCACAGCGAATCCCATTAAACTAGAACTTGTCGTAAAACACGACCTCCTGGCACACCACACGTCATGGTCTGGACCGGTAGCGGTAGCTCAGTGCATCAACTGATGTCACTGCAGCGCTTCTGTCCGGGAGGTACTAGGTTCGAGTCCTGATGGCGGCAGGATTTTCGACACTAGCGTTTCAGCTAGGTCGAATTCAGTGCGTCTGGAGGAGAATTCAGCGGCCGGCTGCTCTGATCGGTAGGTTTCCGTGGTTTCTCCGATCAATGCCAGGCGAATGCCGGAGCAGTATCCTACCAAACGGGCCACGGACCGCGCGCGATCTGTCATTCCTCTTCCTTGTCCTATCCTCTTCTCTTACACACACTTACACTAACATACACCACACTACCACATATTTCGGGAGACCGGTCGGGAGCGTAGAGCTTGTCCTGGCTGGGGCGGTGCCCCGCTGGTGGAAGAGTCCTGGTTAGGGGGAAACCCCACTAGCCGACGGTAGGTCGGTGCCGGACCTCGCCATCCAGCGGGGAAGATCACCGCCATCTCCCGAGAAAAAAAAACATGTACTACACTAACGGGACTAATGACTGAAGCATGATCTGGTACAAGGGCTCTTAAACCCCAAGAAAAAATGACGTCTCACGGTAAACTTCATAATGAGTAGGTAACATATTATCATCATATAATCTTCATATATTATTCACAAGTTATCTTCATCTATAACGGAAAGGTAACATGTGTAATCTTCATAACGGCAACGTGTCGTTCCGATATCGAGCGAACACTCAAATCAGCACGTCCCACATGGCCGATTGGTGAATACGGTGCCACACCGGTGAGATGCTTGACCCCATTACATTTACGGTTCACAATTCAATTTACAATTACCGACTGTTCTCATTTAGTTTGATTTATTCGTGCTCGCAAAATTGTTGGCACGATCTTCTTTTGAGTCCTCGCGAGAATTGGATGTCTCGATATGAACATCATAAGTTTTTATTTAGGTCCAAAATGTGTTTCTTACCCAAAGCGCTAATGATGCCAATTATCAGGTAAAATAAACCTTTACATTGGTTAGTTATAGGACATTTACCATAAACATCGACAAATAAATTATTTATTTTGAATGTCACAATGCGAGCTTTGTTTAATATGTAGTTCAAATAAAACATACCTAATATATATATATATATATATATATATATATATATATATATATATATATATATATATACACACACACAATCGAACCTAGGTAACTGGGCTTTCAAGGGAAATTTTGTTCTCACTTAATGAGGTGTTTCTTATATCCAGTTTGTACTTACGCAAATAGCTTTCGTTTCACTCATAATGGAATTCACTGATTGAATTCACTGATTGATTCACTGAGAATTGAATCACATTTGTTTCATTTAAACGGGAAAGTTAAACAAAATCCAATAATTTCACAAAAAACTATTTATATACAATGTTTAATGTATTTTGTTTTATTATTCCGTATAAACCACAGGAAAATAGTTCAAATGAAAAAGTATATTTAGTAACATTAATTTTTTACTGTGTTTCGTGCGTCATTCCCTTATCACTTTCAATCACTTTTCAAACAAACCTTTTGCGTCTGCGCAACCAATTTTTCACTTGCTGGCACCGAAATTGCGCTTCAACTTATGTGACGTGTTTACATATTTTTCGTCGGTACTTCATAATTAGTTCAACTAACAGAAATTTTCCATCTATCCAGGTTATATAACAATTGAGTATTTGTGAGTTCCTTCCCCTTTATTCTCTTCCAATTTTTCTCCCCTTTATTCTCTGGCAATATGAAACTCCCTGTTCCATTAAATCCCCAGTGTTTTGAAACCTAAAATATTTTGATGTCGTGAATGATAATGATTCACAACAATGCCACAGGCCTCGAACTCGCCGTTCTTGTTCTTCCTCCTCCCCAGCCTTTGCGACCACGACTTCTTGTACTCCAACCGACCACATTGTTCTAGGTCTTCCTCTTCTGTTCACTTCCTGCATGTTGATACAGCAGGAAGCACGGCAATTTTTAGCGATCAGTTTTCTCCCAATCGTAAAACATGACTGAGCCACAAAAACTGCCCTTCTCGAATTCTGTCAAATAAGAATACATTCCGCTAAGACTATGTCATTTTCCTCTTTGTTTCATTCCTCACATGGTATTGGCGAGAGATTCTAGATCCATTAATCCTGACACAATCCATTTCTACTAACTTCAGTTTTTCTTTATTTTTTTGAAGTTAATTTACAATTTTCCATTCCTATTTTGTTACGGGTTGTGAATGATCTGGGAATAAGAAACAACATTGGAGTGACGTCCCCTAAAAATCAATTTGGAGAAATATTTACCAGACGTGACCACAAACCCCAGCACTATTCTACCCTAATAGCATGAAGATAGTGCGTTATTTACAAGATACAAAATATTACCGGGCGCATATATTGTTGACACGCACAACAGACCGAAAGTTACCGGTTAGGTTTGTCATAGAATAATAACAATCACTGCTATTTTGGTGTACATTCTACTACAAATAATTCCAATCGCAGTAATAAATTCACATTAGTTGTTTACATTTGAAAGTGCATCACCATGTTTTCATAAACGAATAATGATATGAAATTATTCAGAACACAACGCATTGCAAAAGCACATAACTGAAAATCACGCTGGAAGAAATTATTTACAGAGCCAATTATTGGAGAGTTGATACGATGGCGAGTATCGGTTCATCGTAATCATGACCCGTGCATAGGCTTTATTAATTTTCATTGTACTCCGGAAACAACACTGCATTCCTCATACCAAATAACAGGATAAAATACGACCACACGAATCTACAAAAGCCGGATCTGCAATTGATTTGGAATGGAAAGCTTGATGGAGGAGTGACACGAATTTATGTGGAAAAATGCCATCTCCTTTCTGTTCCTGTTTAACTAATCGAATTTGTAGTGTACAGTTTCCTATAAAGGTGTGAAAAAAATTTGCTAGATTAAACTATTGGTATTTATTATCAAACGGTTTCGGGCTTTACATATCAAATGATGGAAAATAATATACATTAAAAAACTCATTTCTGTTCGGAAATTAATAAGAGAACTTTAAACTTCGAATACTCAAATATTACAACATATTTAATATGAAATAATTATAATATAACAAAACAGTACAATAGTGGGTAGTTGTACCTATATTTCACTTCTGGGAATGTGAAATCTCTAAAAGAGAATTAAGAATGTTACACCTGGGAATATGAGAACATCTTAGATTGTATGGTACAGTGACGGTCTGTTTCAAAGCTAAACTCAAAAAAACGAACAATAATTACAGTTATTAGGAAAATGTGTACTGATAAAACAATATTTTGCATTGAATAACGTTCCGAATTCCTAAATAGTAATCCTCTTCAGATGGATATCATACGACTTTTGTTTTACCATTTGGTTACCTTATTTACAAATCATCATTTAACTACCTTATTTTTGGTGTGTTCATACGTGTTAAAACCGACAACATTGCAGAACTAGCTTCATGACTGACTCAGAATTCTGTTCATCATGAATGACTTTCCATATGAAATTCTCGCATTCGTATCAAGACTTCTGAAAATCCCATGCACAGTAACGCGTATGTACTCTTATGTTAGACTCCACGGTTAGCTACACGGGTAGGTCATATACTACAATACTTTACACGAATTGTAGCAATTTACATTCTGCTATTTTCTTTAATCTAAATGTTTTCAAAATTCTTACTGTCTTAAAAATGTTCACCCATCGGTATATTTCATGTGTTGATTTTTTTCTAAAAATACAACTTTACAAACGCTAGCATTAACACATTCAACAATTAAAAACAGAATTTCCATTCAAATAAAAGAGTTAAAATAGAGACCTGTTCATAACATATATCTCTAGCCAAATGCAAATGGAACTTATTATGAAAACAATTTAAACCAAAAATAAAATTAAAAAAAAAAGACGATATTAATGTATTGAATAATAAGTACCTATTGGTAATAACATTAAGTAAAATTGATACAATTTGACTAACACATTGATCAGTTACATAAGCATTAACCTAATCAGTAATACCAATAATCATTCATCTAAAATTAGATGAATGCCTAAATGCACAAGAATGATCCATTAAGTGCGATTTAAAAATTGTTTAACAATTTTTAAATTCTTTATTCTTTTTAACAAAGAATGTCTCATTTTAACGAAAAGAACGGTTTTACGAACATCCTCTCCGATTGAGCTAGTAATGCATTCTGTGGTATATTTGAATCTAAAAATTCCGAAAATGATGTTCATAAACTTAAAAATAGATTGTTTAACAAAAATTGTTTAGAAAACCTTTTTAATCTTATTTAAATATTTCTTAAATTGTTAAATTAACACCTAAATTAGTTCAATAATACCCAGGATTTCAACTCGCAGTTTTATCCTACCTTTGTGTATACAAAATAAATAATGAAAATTATTATCTTCACCGATTAAAAACATTTTATGAACAGAAGCAGAAAATTACAAAATTTTTAAATATCTTATAATAGTTCTCAAGATATACCTTTTCACGCTTTAAAATATTTCCCGTAGTTCTTGGAACTGCTCGGTATGTTGCTGCAAAATTTATGATTTTTAAGATTAAAAATTTCTTGATAACCATGTTAATGAAACAATATTTTCACAGTAAAATGTCATTGATGATGATGATCATGATAATAATAATAATAACAATAATACGAAGAAGAAAGAAAAATTGATTTTCATCATTTTATGTTTATAAATGGCGCTGTTTTTATATTCAAATTCCTTTATATTTTTTCAAAATATCAATATACGTACAAGCATTTTTATTGAAATTAAAATATACCAATTTATATACTGTACATTTTAAATGCACTGTATAAGACTCGTCAGTTATACAAAATAAATCTTCATGAAAAAGATTTTGTGATTTCAGCCGAAGTGTACTTCTTTGAAAAGGCTAATGGAAAGAGCCCAGTGACAGATTGAGTGAAATAGCAAAAAGGTTGGTGAGTCGAGTCAGTTTCCTAATAACCATCAAACAACTTTTCAACAGTAATGTTCAGCCAAAGACAGTATTCCTGGCATCAATTTTGTTTACGACGCAAGGAAGACATCGCTAAAAACACAGCAAATTCAAATAAAAAATTCAAGTGTGCAATGGCTGTAAAAGGAATCAGGTTATCCCTCAGTTGCATTCCATAAGATGTAGGGTACTTATTAATAACAAACTATTCATTCTCAGACGATGGAACTAGCATAGATATTTTATGAGCCTACAATTGATGAATTGCTGTACCAGACTTGACTATGAAGTAGCCACAAGGGAACAAAACACATACGAAATTTTCTTTTTTCAGGCAATAAAAATTATAATGTAAATTTACCGCTTATTTATCTAAATGCAGTAAACGAAAAAACTCAGTAGAACATCTTGATTAAAATAAAACTATTTTTTTAAATAACTTATGAATAAGACTCATAATTTCCATAAAACAATGCGTATGTGAATATTTTGGTCTAAAAATGTTTGGAGTGACGGAATAATAATTTTCAAAAGAATAACAAAAGGATGGGATGCACACGTCTCTAGGGTAGGTAATCGTTGGCTGATCAAAATAGCAAAAGATTCAAGACCCAGAGATAAGTGGGATCAAGGAAGACGGAAGGCGACTGATCGAAAGTGGAGCATTTACGTCACCTGATTCATCGTGAAAACGAAGTATAATGAAAAATGAGTATATTTACATAGAAGAAGAAAAAGAAAATAAAAAAGAATTTGGAATAAGAAAATAGCCAGGGCCGTTAATAATTATAAAGTAATAAAATTTCATTTATTATTATTAATAATAAAAACATCAACAACAACAATAATAGGATAATGAAATAATGTACTCATAAAATCATTTAAATTATCAATCGTATTTTCTTAATCAATCCTGTTTAACTGTAGCCAGATATTGTAATAGTATTCTACACCTGTTTTAGTAGCTTTACTGTAACTGCATTTTGCTTCCTTCTCATAGTATACAGCCCTGAGAATAGAAATATATTTTCAAAAACGTCAGCATACAACCATGTCGTAAATTCTCTTTATTTCTACTGACCCGTTACCCTGAATTCAATATATCATATATGATCGTTAAGAATTCTCAATTAATCGTATATTCACACAAAATTACGCCAAAAGTACTGAAATTTTCGAAACATTGTCCACGATCTTATTTCAAAATCTATCTTTAAAAAACAGATTTCATTAAGGGAAAAACTTTATGTTTAGTATTTTAGTTGAAAGAAGACTCCGAAAAAAGTTTGAACTTTTGCAATATTCGAAAAATCAGGGTTTTTATCCAACAGGAGACCAGCGGCATTCTCTTAAACGTCATTTACACTATTCAACAACAAAATTTAATCATAATCGCTTAAGCATTATATTTTGAAAATTGAAAAATGTCCCAGGAGCTTCATGTAAAGTACATCCCAAAATTGAAATATCGGTTTCAAATTCAATGCCATTACATCAGCCAGATTGATTGGGGAATATCAATTTTGGAGAAAATCAGCTAAACGGTTTAGCCGCTTGCATTGTTCACAGACGAACAGATGGACGGACAGACTGACGTTTCGCTGTCATTCCATTTTTCTGTATCAAGAACCCACGGAATGTGGATTCTGGTGACACTACGTATTAGAGATTTTTTTCTAAATTTATCAACTGAATTTATCTCTACTCTATAACGAGAAAGTAAAATTTAATTTAAAATGTTGAAGCCTTTTTGAGAAGAATTTGAAGTTTTGAGGCCTCGTGTGAAGTACCCCCCGAAAACTAAAATATCGATTTCAAACTCAAAAAACCGCAACAACAGCCAGATCGATTGATAAATATTAATTTTGGTGAAAAATCCTTCCGACTTCTAGCCGCTAAACGTTGTTTACAGATACACGAATAGACATTTTGCCGCCAACCAATAATTCAGTGCCCAAGAACACATAAAACGTGGTTTCTGATTATACAGTTTTAGAGGAAGTAATTTACTTTACTTAGTAACCCGATTTATCCACCGTTTCGAGGTTGGAGATCTACAATTCAAACTTTTTCCCGAAAAATCGCCGGTTTTCGCTGAAGCATTACATACTGCAATATAAATTTCTCTATGCTGCGTATATCGTAGGAGATAATGTAGAATCCGCACTGGTAGTGTGATAAGAATCATGAGAACCGATATCTAGAAAATCATTAGAATCAATGACAGGGCTCAATCCCACGGAACACAGAAAATTTGCTTCATTCGTTATACAGCCCCTGTCAGGATAATGTTTATAGGTTGACACTTGTGATATATGGCTTTTCTGATCATCGCCAGGCGAAACCAGGAGCAGCTCTGAAGAAAATGGTCAGTGTTTCGCGTGCAATGGTTTCGTCTATCCTTTCTTCACTTCCATATGTAGATCCGATCGACGACGGGTTGACTGCCCGTTGATAAAGGAATATCGAGAAACATCGAGAATATCGAATATCGAGAATATCGAGATCTGGGCTGCACTGCTCTGCAAAGAATCCCCCACAGGAGTCGTGTGATAAATTAACCAGAAAATAAAAGAAAACAAATATTAAAATGTTCTGAAACAGTAAACTTGCAAACACAGAATAAACAACGTAATATAATCGTAATACAGTGCAAAATTCACTCTTTGAGGCGATGCGCCCTCATTCAAAGAGACGATTCACATTATTTTTTAGTCATTCACATACGAGTAGATTATTCAACAGAACAGGTTTGTTTATTTATTCTTTGTGAATATTGTGTGGAGATATGAGTTATCTAATGTAGGAGCACAGTCGAGAACACCAGTATTGAGACTGAAAGGGTAGTGATGAAGATGATTTGTGAAATGTGATGTACCACTGGTCCTGAGACGAGAGGCAAGATATTCGAGTTTTCTGAGCAATTATAATGCGAATCACAATTCCACTTCAATCTCACAAAAACTAACTGTAATATAAACCGCAGGTTATGGACATGAAAGGCTATCGTGCCTGTCACTAGACTTTCTTCTTTTCCCTTCCCATAACAATTAAATATTTTTAATTTCAAGTTAAAATGTATGGTTCGACTTTCAAAACATAAAAGTAATGGATATAGTTAGAAGACTATCCTCCTAAATTTTATGCGGAATAAAACAAAGTACTGCCTTTCCAGCAATTAGATGAATAAATGTTTTTAATGTCATGTAGTTTATGAACACTTCGTTATTATGCATCAGTTTCTTGACAATTTTTCATCTTCTATAACGTCCAGAAGCTGAAAGCGCAGCTTAAAGCCAGTTCGCTTAAAACAAATCGAAGCACTGTGAATATCATATTCTATAAAGCACTGCCGTATAACCGAACGTTTTTCAGGTACAAACGACGAAAAAGGAGCATTTGTGAAACGGTATTGGAGTGCATATTACAACAGTTCTGTGTCGCGCGCGGCCGTCTCTCCCGACCTTTGGCCGTTAGCACATTAGCCGACTAGTCGGTCGTCAGAATGGTAGTGCACTCGCTGATTGCCCTGACGTCTCTACAATAGTGCACTGAGTCTCGGAAATGCGTACAAAGTTCTGGCGTCGAACACGCTCCGATGAAATTGGAATATTACAAATAGCTTTTCTACGGGTCTACGTTTTTGAGGTGAAAATGTAAACGAATTATTTATTGGGAATATTACGAAAACACTCCTGTCTGTGTATGTGTGTGTGTGTGTGTGTGTGTTTGTTTGTTTTGTACATGCCATTACTAACACTTCAATACATTTTTAGAATGGGTAATTTAGTAATAATTTAAGGCTGAAAATTGCAGGTATAATTTTGCGTTAAATATATACAATTCTTTTAATCTGAAAAATTAGTACAACTAAATATACGGTTTAACGATATTTTAAATACGAATTTCAGAGAGGAAACATTATTCTAATATAATCAGTATTTTTTATTACTCCATGAGTGATGACTAGGGGCGGATTTTGATGACCTAAAACACTGACAAAAATGATCAACAAAATGCCCCTAAAATGTTTTAAAAATACCATAAAAACAAAGAATAATTACGTAAAAATATTTACTCAAAACCACTTCAGATGAACATCTCATGCTATTGGATATGTTATTGATGTAATCGAGGCTTTTTCTTTTTGTTCAAGTAAACTCAGCTTGCAAATGGTTGGTTTGGATTGTTATTTATGAGTAATTATGAGTCTTTATTTATCGCGAAATCGGCGGAACTGACAATGGCGCCGATAGGCGTCACACGAACTTTAAATTACTTAGTACTGACGACGGTTGATATTACAATATTTGAGCGAAGAAATCGAATAAACTACTCAGGCATTTCAGGCTTTGCCGCTTTGCCGTGGAGAACATTTGTTGTATCTCGTAAATATTTATTTGCAGCTAGAACAATTAAAATGACTTTGAAATCAATTAAATCGGCAAAAATGCATTAAAAATGACGAAAAAAGTGAAAAATGACTTAGTAGTCGAAATTGCCAAAAAATGAAGAAAAAAATATACATAAAAATAGGTTATTTCCTTCTGCCATAACATAAAATGAATTTCTTTAGTAAATGGTATTGCTCTAAAGTGAAAAGAAAAAAATTACATTTCATTAAAATCCACCCCCTAGTGATCAGATAAAACTCCATTGTACATCCTGAAGCATTTTTATTTATTAGTAGTTATATGAAGCATTATATTATTTCAGCATAAACACCAATTTTAATTCAATTTCATTTAGTGCAATAAGTGTTCCCAAATCCTTAATTTCCTCTTCCACAGCTTCTGGTTGATTTTGTTTCGTTTGGAAGCCCCTTACCTGACAGAGGCTGCCGACCTGTGTGTGGACCGAGCACTGGCCGAGGGCTGTCTCCCCGCACCGGGCACACGCCCAGCGTCCTGCAGAGGCGGTCGCGAGAGCCCGTTCACCAGAGACGTGCCCACCCGCCGTGCGCCGCGGGCAGCGCTCCCAGCCCTCTTCCCGAGCCCTTTGAAGCCCTTTGAGCGCGGGCGGCCCTCGGCTGAGCATCATACTAGGTCGCCCTGCCCTCAGACTTGGTGCAAGGGAATCTGGGGCAACAGCCTAAACGATGGCTCAAGACAGAGGAGAGCCTCCCGACAGAGAAACCTTAAAGGGAAATTGGAGACTTCTGCATAATACCCTAGACACGCGAGATGTTTGTTTGTTCTTTTTATAAATGTCGGAATACTAAGATACTGAAAACTTGTAAACAAGTGTGAAAACAGGAAGAGATTTGTATTTCAGAGTATTTACAATTAGTTTACACATTCATAAAAATGCATAATTTTAACACAAGTCAATTACTAAAATTCTTCAATACATATACTTCCTAGTTTTTTATTATCATATGTTCTCACCTAAGTGTTAAGTTTGATGTGCTTTTCAGGATAATTTAATGCAAAAACCTACTTTCTATTCCTGTGTAAAAATGATGGGATCTCTTCTTCGCACCATTTCTTTTACCGCCCTTTGCTACACACGAGGAACAACAAACTTTAAAGAATTTGGTGCCATTTTTGAGAAAATAATTGTTTAATAATTGCTTTTATTTTACACAAAAGTACTCGAAAATTACTCACATTTAAAAAAAACTTGCACATGAAGTTATTTAAGATATGCCGTTGAACATTGTATTAAAGAGTAAAATCTCTCTCTTTCTTCCATGTTGTATTTGTAAGAAGATGCCGGAAATCATTTTGAACTTTTGCCATTTCAACGAAACAGAAACCTGAGCCATTTTTAAGTGTCTATTAGCTATCCGAGGAAGAAGTTTAATAAAAAATTTGGCGTCTTTTTTGAGAAAATTTTGAAAATCTGTGTTTGAGGCTTCTTGTAAAGTACCCCCAAATTTTAAAATAGCCGTTTCCAACTCACAGAGTCAAGAATTTGTCCAATATGTAAAATTTATTGGAGAATATCAGTTTTACAGAAAACTGACTGAACGATTTAGGCTTTATGCAGAAAGACGTTTTGCCGTCAATCAAGTTTTCGGTAAGGACTCACAAAACGTAAACTGTGACTACAAATCGTGTTAGAGAATTTAGTTACTACATTTAGAAACAAGGTTTATCCACTCGTTTGATTCCAGGACCCTACATTACGAGTTTTTCGGACGAAAAATCGTCGTTTTCTTACGACGTTACGACGGATGTAGTAACCCGAGCAAATAAAAAGGAAAACGTGAGTGCAAACAGGTTGAAAATGGAAGGATTGTGCGAAATAGAGATTGTTCGTTGTTGATGTACTGACGAGTTGGAAGAAATCAGAGAAATCAAGAGAGCACTCGAAAATTTATAAATATCTGTTCTACAAAATGATTTAGAAAAGAATTCCTTTCGAATTACAGGTGTAGAAAATACTACCAGTTAAAAACCGCAAGCATAATTTTGCAAGTATAATGAACAATAGAGAAAATCTCTCAAAACACACTTCAGAATGTAAGGTTCGATTCAAACTTAATGCATTTTTCTGCTTTCTCTCTCGAACAAGATGTGCACTCAACTTTTACTGCAGAACGATGGTGATCTGAAAACTTTATACCCTTCACGGACTCCGCAACCACCGACAAAATACAGAGTTTCCTTTTCTCGCGGGCGCAATAGCACGAAGTTATTGCCTCAAATATTGCGGCACTTCGATGATGCGAAAATAAGCGATATAGTTCCGAATTAGTCATGCAAAACGGTCGGTTGCAAGAGGGGGCTGTATTGAATTCCCTCCATGAAGAGCAATCTAGCTCAGGGATAAACATTCATGCGCGAGATGAATTTTTTACAGGATGCACGGCGAGCCGGAAATAAAGGGGACACACGGTATGAAAAATTTATCGATGCGGGCGGATGGTGGGGGTGAGGTGGCTATGGGTTGGAGTGTTGGCGGCGGCGGTGATGGCGACGGTTTCTCAAGGTGACGGAGGTGTGGGATTGAACGCTTCGGGTAGGAGTGGCGATGAATATGCGGGTGTTTGGAAGTGAGGCGAGGGCGGCGAGGGCGGCGAGGGCGGCGAGGGCGGCGAGGGCGGCGAGGGCGGCGAGGGCGGCGAGGGCGGCGAGGGCGGCGAGGGCGGCGAGGGCGGGGGGGGGAGAGGGGATCAGGCGAGGCGGCCTCCCAGGTGCCCCTTCCGGCGGGTGTTTATTATGGCGGAGATGTTCCGCGTGAAATACTCTTTCTCTCGAGGAGTTCGAGTTTATTTCTGTGAGACTTCGTCCGAGACGAGACTTTTTCCTTCATCTTGGGAAAATAACTGACGAACGCCTCTTCTGTGTAGTTCTTCTGTTTTTACAGCAGTAGTTTCCGGCCTAAAATTTATTCCGTTTTACTTGAAATATTAAGAGTTTCAGGGCCAATTTAAACACAACAGCATTTAATACATTTAGCACCATTTCCAATTTTTTAGTAATTTTGTGGCATGGATATCCATTCAAATTTTTTTGTTGTGCCTGAACTATTGTCAATTTAATTTTATTGTTTTTAATATCTCAGTGATTTTGTTACAAATGCTCATATGCAATCACATCAAAAAATATTTACTCCTTATCATAAGTTCCGTTGAGTATGATTATAATTTATTTTGAAGCGTCTATTGAAGATACTTCTATTTAGTACGAGTACAATAATTACGATGTCAATAAATAAAGCAAGACAGTATCTGTTTGTATATTTACCGAGGAACCAAAATCAATTTTGTTGATATTTTTTCCATCACATTGCGTTTCTTCCGTGTTAATGCTGAAGAAAAGCAAAACACTATTTTCTTTCAGAGAGTCCTTTAAATAAAGAGAATCCATTTCAACACTAATTTAGTAATAAAAGTGCGGTTTACCATTTTTCTGAAAATCCCTTACTATTTTGCTTCTTTATTTGCGTCTGTTCATTATCATTAAGAAGGCTACATACGCTGACCTAATAATTTCGAAAAGTAGATTTACACAAACACATGATTGTATTTAGTGTTTCCGGACGTGTCAACTAGTATGGTAATATTCCTATAAATGTAGAGCATGTTATAGCACGGGAGTTAGCGATATTCCTTTCCCCCTGGGAAGCAGCGAACTACACGTCGTCTTATGAATTTTCTTTACCAAGTATCTCCTCAGAGGGACACCACCCAAGCCTGGACCAGCCCTATTCTCCCGGCTGGTCTCGCGACATGTGTGGTAATGTAGTGCTTGAGGGGGTAATGTAAGTGGAAAAGAGGGGATAAGGATAGGGGAGAAAATTTCGTTCTCCGCCCAGACGCTGCAAATATAGCTCTGGTGATGATAGCTACGCTGTCGAAAAGATCGTAAGCAAAAATATGATAGACTTTTTCTGAAGTTTCAACTTCCTTAAAATGTAGATCAATCATTTTTCGTGTAAAGATGCTGTATCAGGTTGGTCTTTTCTGCACTAAGTCAAGTGAAAACACAATCCATGACGCAGACAGGTATGGAACTGACCGAACTGAACAAATTAAACAAAAACTCCCGTTAAGTGCTCATTTCGTCATTTTCTTTCAATCATTTTCATCATAAACACTTGTGAAACATTATGAATGATATTTGATATTTTTTCTGTAACTAGTTTACTTTCATTGTTAAATGTTCACAAAAAAAATGCAAAAAAAATAAAAACTGCAGCAAATTTTGGAATTTTGTTTAAATAATGGAATCCCATAATAAATTTAAAAGTCCAGTAATATTCCGTTTGCATGTTCGGTAACATTTCGTTTAGATATTCAATATTATATTAAGAATTCAAAATGAAATTACTATCAATCTGAGCTTTCCATTTTCAAGGATATGTTGAAAGTTCGAAGGTCAAATGCTCGTCGGTGTAACAGTCGTTGAGTTTCCTTTGCATGTTCTTTTAAGTAGCTTCAAGACGAGCCCCTGACGAGCCAAAAGTGCAAAATAAAATCAAAAGACGTAAGTTTTTGACAGAGACTGTTTGCTTGGCCTTTCGCCAGAATGTACTGCTTTCTTCACTGAACGTAGAGGTTGGTGTTGACTTAGTCATGCAAAGAGAAACAGGCTTCCTTTTACCGGAAAATATCAGCAATACATGACCCACTTTACATAATTCCACCTTCGTAAACAATGCAAGTAAGCATTCAAGAAGATGTGGGCAAAGAATTTTATTCTCTAACATTACCGGGATATTACTGTGAAAACGTATTTTTAAGTCAATGAGAATTTTTTCAAGAATTAAGAGCAATGCAGAAATTACGTCAATGAAATGTGTAGTGATGCTATACAACTGGAAATCAGACAAGCGTTCCACGACTTAGAAAATCCCAAATCAATATAGAGCCTTAGACTTCGTGAGGCGTTCTGTAACCTGTCAAATTAATATTGGAAACTTCTTGGAAGTAAAGACGATCGGAACATGGAAAAGATCGCTAAGCCCCACTCGAACAGCTCAAAAGTCATGGGTCAACGAATCTCGCTGGGAACATCAACTCGACGTATAAGTTCTTGAAAAAGAAGTTCCTCTTTACGTCTCGCAAAAAGGCAACGATGAGACTGAAGAGGAATGTCCGGCAAAAAGTCTTGTTTCCATTGTTAATTACAATAAATTAGCACTCATAATCTCGAGAGTTGCTTCTCAATTAGCTGCTTTGCCGTCACGATTCTGTGAAAACCACAATTTCGCCGTGGTGAGTCCATTTCAAACAAATCTACTTAGTGAAATTTCCTTGCGGTTCTCAAATCTCTTTCGTTATTCTATTCTGAAGTGAAATCAAAACCAACGGTGAAAAGTAACTAAGATTTGTTTGTAATATATATTTACGATCACATGACATAGTTACTCAATAAAAAATGCTGTATTGTACTGCACGCAGACAGTAAGCTCCAATTCGGAGAATTTTATGAGAACTGTGACCCTGCAAGTCTTGCTCACTGACAATGAACAAGTACATGGAGAAGCGAGAAAGTTAACTACATCTAAAATAAAATATTATTTTTGCATGAAATAAAAATAATATGTATGCTTTGTAAAATAGATATTTCATATATTTTCTCTCACACTCTAAGAAAAAGAAAAAGAATGCAAAAATAAGACAACATACTGAAAATAAGTATCAGAAGCTGAAATAGGAAAAAAAGGAAATTTATTATCTACTAAAACAACTCTAAAAATACAATAATACGATTCCAATTGTAAAAAGTCAAAAAATTAGAATCAATAATAAAAAGGCAGTTTTCAAAAGTTCTCGACTCTAGTTATGATCCATTAAATGTCAACTAATATTTACGTGAAAATTATTAGAAATGCACTGGTTGAATTTTCTTGAGAAAAAATCCCGTAAATTCTCTGATCATCTCCTAAAATCCCCCGTAATTAGATGAATGAAATTCTGATTTTGAATAGCCGATTTCTAATTTAAATAAATCTCGTATTAATACAAAAAACAATTACAAAAGATGAAAAAACAAAGGGGGAGCATACCTGCAAGGAAAGGTTAAATTGTACAGGAGGCAACATTCAGAAACCTTACATAAGGAAGGAAAACAATCTGTGAAAATATTCTGTAGTTAAAAGAACGAAATGGGAAAGAAACTGTTCGACATTTAAGGTAAATCAAACTCTTCGTTGCAATTGCAGTACAAATATGCCATAATTAGATTATATTCATATTAATGGATATAGAAGCCTAGGAATAACATAAAATCACAATTGAAGAAATTTAACGGATGTAGTTCATTCAGATTAATGTAGTGATAAGCAGTGGTGTACGGTAAAGTAGCGAGTACTGCAGTGCTGTGATAAAGTTCAATTTACGATATTTCCAAATTATTCTATACATCTTCTATATTGATATTTATTACAACATTTATTCCATTATAATTTAGAATTATAGTTTTATTTCTTTTTTTATTATCTTCAATTTGATTCTATAGGTTTATAAATGCATTTGCAGATTACCTAAACCTATAAAAAGTAGGATTCTCAAAGGTGTAAAGCGCCAAAATATTAAGGGAATATACATATATATTTGCATGGTTATTTTCCAAAGTGGTGATGTTATTTTCATATAATAATGTCCTTTATGATAACACTGAAACGTGAAAACGAATATCTTGAAAATATTTCACTAAAGCCTATTTTCTTAATAAACAAAATATAGTCTTTTTGCAGTTAACGCTTTTGAAAATTTTGATCTTGAATTTATTTTAATAATGAAAACGAATCTTGATCAACCGCTGAGAATGTAGCAACCCAGCAGGTAATATTTTTTTAAAATCTCAACGAGCAGGGAAACAGAAGCGAAAGAAAACGCGTTGATAAATCGGATTAAAGGCAGGGCTGTGCGAAGCGCTCGGCCGTATCGCCGCCAAGAGCCACCGGCGACGAGGGCCTCCGCCGCCACCGCCACCGCCACCGCTCCCGCCGCAGCCTTCGCCGCAACCCCCGCCCCCGCTGCCCCCGCTGCCCCCGCCGGCCCCGCTCCCTTAGCGCCTCCTCAACCCCCCCCCCCAGTCGCCCCCCTACGCCGAACCCGACGCTGCACCCGAAGCCGCCCCTGAAGCCGCCCCCCAAGCCGCCCCCGACGCCGTCCCCCGTCGCCCCCTACTCCCTCGCCGCCCCCGTCTCCCCCTCCGCCCCCTCCGTCCCCGTTGCCCTCACCGCCTCCACCGTCCCCACCGTCTCCGCCACCCCCGTCTTCACTGTCTCCATTGTCTCCGCCGCCCCCACCGTCCCCACGTCGTCATTGCCACATCGTATCAGTCACCGCCACATCGCCCTTGTGGCCTTAAGGGCCAACGCCCGTCGCCTTCACCATCGCCACACGACTTCCGTCCCCACTCGGCCGCCGCCGGCGCCGCCAGCGCCAACCCCGGGCGTCCGGTCGGGCGCCGAGTGCAGACGAAGGGCTTCGGCTCTCCATTATTCCCGATGCGCGCGGCGCCGCACGCGATGTGCACGGCGCCCCCCCCCACCCCGCCTTCACGCCTTCCCTCCCTCCCCTCTTCCCCTCACCAAGCGGGGGCTTTACAGAGGCGCCTCGACCCCAAAGAGAAACTGAACAAATGAAGAATGGGTAATTTTAAATGAAATAACCGACTTGCATCGCATTAAACCAAAATGAGGGTAGGCGTTGAGAAAAAAATTTTGTAGTTAGGATTCTAGTTAGGATTAGTTAGGATTCTAGTTAGGATTAGTTAGGATTCTAGTTAGGATTAGTTAGGATTCTAGTTAGGGGTGGAATCAAAGGGAAGGTCTGGGAGCACGGGACTCCTCGCTTGGAAAGAGAATATATCAATGTTTTGGTAGTTAAGAATCCTTACCCATAGTTTTTTTAATTTTCTGTTTGCTAACACTCCATGATTCTAGAAACTTCCATGTTGTTGTATATTATATTTTTATACTTATATTATACTTTTGAAATATTTTATATTGTGTTGTATGCATCACATTTAGCCAGCATAGAAATATTTTAAATTTCTAGCAACTAAATAGTAAAAAAAAACAAATTTTAAAAATGATAGGTTAGGGTGGTATTGGTTTCCCTTTCATCATAATTAGTAAACTGGTATCCTTATCAGCATTTTTAATTTAACTCTCATGGTCAATGAGCAACGTCTTCAAAGTTACGCTGCTTGTTGCTGCTTTCAGATCTCCTACTCTTGTGTGCAGAAATGTTCCTGTGTGAATGGGAGTTGGTTCTATGAGAGTGACAATCAACCCAGTGCTAAGACCTTAGGATGGAGTGAGGAGCAGACAAAAAATAAAGTAATACATGCGGTTGGCCTGACTCTACGACTTGTCATGTAGAGTGCTGCTCATATAAGAATATGAAAGACTGCTTTATGGTTTCGTCCTCCCCAAATATATGCATGTAAGCATTCATATATGAGATTTATATAAAATGTTTCACAATTGCCAAACTTTTCATGTACAAGCATTCTTCATGGTTCACTCATAACTTTACCACTAAATTCATGTCATCCTAATGCATAGTAGCAAGAATGGTTAGGTGTAGTAAGAAACTTGTAGGTGTAGTAAGTAACTGTCTGTTCAATGTTACTGATCGTGCATAGTTAACCAAGATCTCTCCGTTCAGGGTCGAAGACTTCGCCTGTTGGTATCTGATTAACATGAAGTCAATCATAATATGAATGTCTGATGAACACAACAATGAAGTCACTGTGCAACCCGTCATGAGCAAAAATCAAATGCCGAACCACTGCCAGTGATAAGCGGAGCAAACCACAGACCAACTCCCGAATAATCAGTTGTTCTTCGAGGTTTTTTAAAAATCAAAAACTGACAAAAATCTAAATTAAAATTTTGAGAATTGAGGCCAAGGTCAGACAAAAACGATGGGGCTGTATATGAACTGTCAAATGTCCTCGTCTCCTGTGGTGTCATAAAACAATGGAGCAATTTTCGACGAGAAGCCTAGCATAGACTAATAGAGGGATTCCAAAACTTTTCCTTTCATCAACCCCCTTTAAGAGAATCGTTTGCTTCCTCGGCCCCCTTTCGTTTACGTTATAATATACAGCATCCATCCACAGCTGTAATATACAGAATGACATAAAAAATTGCATAAATCATAAATAATTTAAAGATAACAACTTTGTACACCAATATTCTGGTAAATATCTCGATTTTCAATAACGGAAGAGGCTTCCTCTTTTGAGAAGCTGAATTTCTAATCATGTTAATCGATTGCTTATAATATGTTGACTTTTTTTTAAGAACTATCCATAACATTTCTCCAGTGTCTACTGTGGAGAATCCTTTGGAGAATCGCTGTGACGCGAAGTTATATTTTTTTGAGTTTTCTGAACATCCAACCTCCTAAGGATAAATGACGAGTACGAAAGAAGAGGAGCTAATTTGTAATTTAATATTATACTTTTTTCTTGGTAACAGAAAACAATTAATTGAATTCATTAATTTTTTTGTAATCAATGGGATATTTATTATATTGATCAGGCGCCAGTTCCTATTCATACATTGACCCCTTGATCATCATTGACCACTTTTAAAATTGTATCGACCCCCAGGAGGTCTATTACCGAGTCCATTGGTAACATCTGGACTAATAGTACAGTATTTTCGGGCAAAAAACCCATTAAACATATTTTTAGTTCTTTAGAGTAATTTTGTTTGCTAGCTATTTCCAACTCGTTGGTGGATAGCTAATGCAAGTGACAGAAGTCTCCCTACGTCGTGGTTTCACGAGAACTGAGGAAAGTTCTTGGAAAGATATAACAGTTGAAAGGGAATGACACGGTATTTATATTACCGAGAGGACTAACAGGATCCCATTGCAATGGGACGCTCACAGCGCTCGTATCGCAGAAGCCTCCAAACTCTGCATCCCTCCCTCATCGCTTTCCACTCCTTCCCCAGGCCCAGCTCCTGGAATCGAGGCGCCGGCAGGCAGTGTGGAGTGCGGAGTGGATCCTGTTACCCGCGGCTAAAGAGCGCGAGCGGCGCACGCTGATGTAGCCTTAGAGCGCCACTTCACTTGGCGGCCACGCGTCCTCCTGCCGGAAAGAGCGCGTGCTATTTCGAGCGGGCGCTCCGCAGCGCCACGGCGCCCGTGCGGAGCGCCGCCCCAACGAGCGACTGCCCGCGCGACCGCAGGTACAGTCTGGCACCTCCCGAAAGTTAGCATCGCAAGGTTTTCAAAAAGCATCGAAGTTAGGCTCAAAATTTGTCGGTTTTTTTTTTGTTGCTTATTGGTTACCCAAAAAAAAGTATCGCTCTTCATTTGACCCCGCTATTAAATTGAATGATTGATTATTTCGGGTTTCCGGGCGCGTCACCTGCTTTTGGTCATTAGTCCCGTTAGTGTAGTGCATGTTTTTTCGCGGGAGATGGCGGTGATCTTCCCCCGCTGGATGGGGAGTTCCGGCGCCGACCTACCGTCGGCTAGTGGAGTTTCCCCCCTAATCCGGACTCTCCCACCAGCGGGGCACCGCCCCTGCCGGGACAAGCTCTAAGCTCCCGACCGGTCTCCCGGAATATGTGGTAGTGTAGTGCATGTTATAGTAAGTGTGTATGTAAGAGGAGAGGATAGGACAAGGAAGAGGAAGGACAGATCGCGCGCGGTCCGTGGCCCGTTTGGTAGGGTACTGCTCCGGCATTCGCCTGGTGTTGATCGGAGAAACCACGGAAAACTACCGATCACAGCAGCCGGCCGCTAGAATTCTCTCCAGACAGGGACTGAATTCGACCTTGCTGAAAAGCTAGTGTCGAAAATCCTGCCGCCGTCAGGACTCGAACCTAGGACCTCCCGCTCAGAGGCGCTGCAGTGACATCAGTTGATGCACTGAGCTACTGCTCCCGGTCCCGCTATTAAAGAATTGGCTAATTTGATATCAAGTTAGCCTCGAGTTAGCCTCGAGTTAGCCTCGAGTTAGCCTCGAGTTAGCCTCGAGTTAGCCTCGAGTTAGCCTCGAGTTAGCCTCGAGTTAGCGTCGAGTTAGCGTCGAGTTAGCGTCGAGTTAGCGTCGAGTTAGCGTCGAGTTAGCGTCGAGTTAGCGTCGAGATAGCGTCGAGATAGCGTCGAGATAGCGTCGATTTAGCATCGATTTAGCATCGATTTAGCATCGATTTAGCATCGATCTAGCATCGAGTTCGCATCGAGTTCGCATCGAGTTCGCATCGAGTTCGCATCGAGTTCGCATCGAGTTCGCATCGAGTTAGCATCATTCCTGCTTAGCAGCATTCCATTGATGCTAAAATTGACAGGCGGGTAATAGCATGGATAAATGAATTTCTTCGCGATAGAAATCAAAAAGTCCGAATTGGACAGCACTTATCGGAAAAGGGTAACATTACTTCCGGGGTTCCTCAGGGCAGTGTCATAGGCCCACTGCTGTTTCTTATCTTTGTAAATGATTTATCGCGAAATATAACGTCAAAAATTCGACTCTTCGCCGACGACTGTATATTATATAGGGAAATTGCAGATCAGCACGATATGTTTCAACTACAGGATGGCTTAAATAAAATTTACGATTGGGCAATAGCTAATCAAATGACTATAAATGGAGGTCTTGGATTTAAATTGGGATGGGAGAAACAAACGAACTATGTAGTGGGTAAAGCTTGGAGGTCTTTGCATTTCGTCATGAGAAATCTTAAAAAATGTAATACGAAAGCAAAGGAAATCGCGTATACCTCGCTTGTTAGGCCGGTAATGGAATACGGAGCTAGTTGTTGGGATCCGTACAGAATAGGACTTAAAAAGAGCTTAGAGAGGATACAAAACAGAGCGGCAAAATATACATTTCGGAAGAACACACCTGCGCATTGGGAATCATTAGAACGACGGAGGAAGAGGGGACGACTTTGCGCGCTGTATAAATCTTACGTTGGTTGCTCCGCATGGCAGGAAATACGGGAAGGTTAGATAAACCAGATTATTTAAATAGATTTGATCACAAATATAAAATTAGAACAAGAATACAAAGAACGGACGTAGGAAAATTCGCCTTTGTAAACAGAACTATAGTAGATTGGAACGATTTGCCTGCGGCAGTTTTTGAGCCCTTTCCTTGCTCAGCGCGAGGTTTTAGAAAAAAATATAGGAAATTAGTCAATAGGGTGAAAACGTATAGTGAAGTGAAGTGAAGTGAAGTGAAGTGAAAGGTGCGATTATGCGTAGTCTACAGTAAAAAGTAATGAACAATTAATATTTAGATAAAGTTATATGCAGTGAAGTGAAGTGATTTCATGTGATGTGAGGGTTCCTTCGTCTATGTATACATGCGTATATGTTTGTATGTATGTATATTTGTGTAATATGTAAGTTTATTCATTTATATGTTAGTGTATATGCATTTTAATGTTTAGTATAGTAATATGTATGTTTATTCATTTATATGTTAGTGTATATGCATTTCAATGTTTAGTATATTAATATGTAGGTTTATTCATTTATATGTTAGTGTATATGCATTTTAATGTTTAGTATAGAATTTAAATGCCATCTGCATATATAGGAAATGACAAAGTCAATTTGTATGTTTATATTTATTTTTATCTATTATTATGTTATTTGTAATTGTTATTTTGCATTCTGCCACCGGGCATCATATGCCCAATTGTAGAATAAATTTCTATCTATCTATCTATCTATGTGGTTATTTGTTATTTATCTCCGTAATTTGTTGGTTTTCTTGAGTTGGCGATGCTAACTTGATATTACGTTAGCCAAATCTTTAATAGCGGGTTCAAATGAAGAGCGACAATTAATTTTGTGTAACAAATTAGCTACAAAAAGCGACAAATTTTGAGCCTAATTTCAATAATTTTTCAAAACTTTGCGATGCTAACTTTACGGAGGTCAGTCTGTCGAGCGTCTCAAGGTGCTGCGAGAAGCGGCGGGGCCTGGGGGCAGGGGTGCCCGGAGACAACAAGACGTCTGGGGCAGTGGCACACGAGGCTCCTTATTTGAAACAAAATTTCCGCCCCTGCCCTAATATATCACCGGAATTAATTTCCCCGTCCGGAAGCGGTAGCTCAGTGAATCAACTGATATCGCTGCAGCGACTCTGACCAGGAGGTCCTAGGTTCAAGTCCTGACGGTGGCAGGATTTTCGACATAAGCTTTTCAGCTAGGTCGAATTCATTCCGGAAACGGGCCACGGACCGCGCGCGATGTGTCCTCCCTCTACCTTATCCTATCCTCACCTGATCGGGGTCTTCGTGCTTTCCCTCGGTCATCCAGGCGAAAGCTGGGATGGCTCTACTGAGAGGTCACGACCGCAAAAGCGTCGTCGCTATCTGATTTTTTTTAACTACGTGAAGTCACGAAGGTTAAGCGAATTCGAGACATCGCGGGATCCTGGTTGAGTGACCGACTATGAACCCCGAAATCTAAAGGCCCCGACGCCAATTGTCCTTTAATGAGACATATAATGGTCACAATACAAACATTTTTGTGGGTAAGTATTTGGCACTTTTGGTCGATTGTCCGACTTTGCTAGCTAACGGTATCTCCCATGACCTTTGCTAGCTTATCCCCCATGACCTTTGCTTGCTTAATTCCCACGCCTGGATGGTAAGAAAGACTTGTCACGAATATGACGCATTTCCTTCGCCGTAACTATTAAACTTCGCCTGCCTGAGCCTTTCTTCGTCACACGGCTACAAAAACTGACACGATATCAACGAAAAGCTACAACTCTATTTTTGCCTCGACCTGGAATTGAGTCCAGGATCACATCACGGGAGGCTTGTACGCTGTCCATGAGTATGCATTTTTGTTTTGTTTTAAATGAACAAAATGGGAGGGGGCTAAATTCTGTGGGTAAAGCTGCCCTTGCTAAAGAACTCCCCGGCCAGGAGGGCTGCGGACGGGTCATGACCCCCCTCCAGAGACAATTTTTGTTGGTTTAATGAATATGTTGGCTATTATACAGTTAATAATGTTAAAAGATTCTGAACTTTTTTAAGTCAATCACGTTAATACTATTCTTCAGTAATTTATTTTTATTTTAATGTTTCAGCCATTTCCGAACACTTTTTCAAAAATTGTATTTTTGGTACAGGATTGCAAAAAAGACTTTGTTGCACTCTTAAAACTACTGACTACTTTTCAAAGAAAACATTATCAATATTAAAAGTCATTAGATAAAACACCATGGGTTTCTAGATGTAAATATGATGAAACGTTGGCTAGGAGATTTTGAATTATTCAATTATATGCCGAATGCTAACTCAAACATCATATCAGAGAACATGGGCATGTAAGCTATACGAACTCTTTACGATATAATATATTGTGTTTATTGACCACTAATTAATTGCACCGACGCTGGAATACGTAAAGTAATTAAATGATTGGTAGTAAGTAAACACACCTAATAACTTCTGATTTATGCTGGAAATGAACAAGGATACAACAAGGTTTAGGGTAAAATCTACAAGATTTTTCAGAACATATAAATGGCATGTTTCCTTTATTCTCGGAATAAGTATCGTCATTTATATTGGATATAAATACATTATTGAGATAATATCTCAATAATGTAATTACAATATTGGGAAAATATTAGTAGCTCATATCATGATTGCTCGGATCTTAAATGTATGCCTCTCTTACATGTTTCAATGTTTCAGATACCTGACAAAGAGATATAAAACATCTACATTATTTTCATAGAGTCCATACTTTACATTTTCGGATTAACCCCTTGCTACTTAAAAAATTAAAATTAAAAGGCTTCAGTGTTAAATTCATAATGAACTTTTATAGGAGGCGGGAGAGTGCGCAAGTTTCACATACGTAGTTGTTCCGAGGAAAACTGGAAAATATGCAGGATTCATTAGACTCCCTAAAAAAGCTCGAGAAAAGTGAAACAGTGAGTTGGCAAGGGGCGTAGCTTTAGTATATTCTTTACCTCACGGGACTATAGCGAGGCTGGTCCGCAGAGAAGCCATTAGCCGGCACCGCGTACAGATGAGAGCGTAAAATCTGCTTTTAGTGGACGCCTTTCGGCCTCTCTAACCATGAAACTCGGGGAGTGACAAATACTCCGCCCTCGCGGGGAAAGGCCCAGAGAGGCGCAAAGAGCAAATAGCTACCTTGGAGGCACGACGTTATTTGCGAGATAAAATTTCTTAATTTGTTGCTTTATAAGGATTACTCGAAAGAATGAAATGTCTGCTTTGCTGAAAATCTGTAGTGTGCAGGCCAAAGGTTACCGATAATTTCATTTGAATCTGACCTGACTTCTGTCTGCATGGAGAATTCGATTGGACATAATATCATGAATTTCACCTTGAACACATTAACTATACTTGCATCTTAAAGATTGTGACAATAATATTTTACGCCGAAGAGAGGGCTAGCATGCTCTCACTTTAAATTTCAGAATTTTAACGCAATATGTAGATTTTTTTTAAAAATTCAATATTTTTAACATATCCCGGGTAACCTTTCAAATAATACAATATTAAATGGAAAAAAAATTCTAGGAAGCTGAGTGAACTTTAAACGTTACACAAACAACAAATTATTTTCATTTGTTTTGATAATTTGTCTCACCTTGTTTATCGCCATTGACAAGTGAAGTTTGTTTATTTTTAAATCGCTGAAAATTATGACTTAATTATTGTCCATCTTCAACTCCATTTGTTCGTAATTAGCAGGGAAGGAGTATATTGAGTCTGTATATTGACAAACTTTTACTATTTGTTTGCGAGAAGCTGAAAGAAAGCAAATGGATATGTCAAACCCGTATCAGTGCAACACTCTACCGTTCCGCAATAAGTTTATTACAGTCTAAGCCCAATTCATCTCTTCCGTATGGATTTAAAAAAAATAGTCTTGAATTATTTTTGTTTATTCTAAATTTCAATTTTCAATCGTAAGATTATTGAGTGCAGAAAAGCATTGAAGATAAAATCATTACAAATTTCATTTCTCTGAAACTCTATGGTGAATTATTGAGTTATTCTCACTTCAGATTCATTGATCCCTTGGCCAACACTTTTTTTAAAAGAAAATGTTGGATGGTATATTATGGTTCAGTATCATTTCATCGCGTTGCAAGTCTTGCATGTAACTAATCAGGGGGATCAGCATTAGGCTGAATCCGATTTTTATACCCCAGGGTTGTTAGTCCTCGGGGGATGGAATGATGACAATGAAGGATGAATGGACGGCATACACACAAACAGACCTACATACACACATGCTCGAGGCGCGACTCGAACCCGTATCCTTCCGTCCGAGACCGCCACGACATTACTGCCTTCGCGATCTCGCCTATCCGGTTTTTGATTGATTGATTTTTTCGTGTTTCCGGGCGCGTCAACTGCCTCGGTCATTAGTCCCGTTAGTGTAGTGCATGCTTGTCTCGGGAGACGGCGGTGATCTTCCCCCGCTGGATGGCGAGATCCGACGCCGACCTACCGTCGGCTGTTGGGGTATCCCCCTAACCAGGACTCTCCCACCAACGGGGCACCGCCCCAGCCGAGACAAGCTCTAAGCTCCCAAAATATGTGGTGGTGTAGTGCATGTTAGTGTAAGTGTTTGTGTTAAGGGAGAGGATAGGACAAGGAAGAGGAAGGAAAGATCACGCGCGGTCCATGGCCCGTTTGGTAGAGTTTCTCCGACTTTCTCCTGGTGTTGATCGGAGAAACCACGGAAAACTACCCATCAGAGCAGCCGGCCGCTAGAATTATCCTCCAGACAGCGACTGAATTCGACCTAGCTGTAAAGCTAGTGTCGAAAATTCTGCCACCGTTAGGACTCGAACCTAGAACCTCCCGATCAGAGGCGCTGCAGTGACATCAGTTGATGCACTGAGCTACCGCTCCCGTCCGCCTATCCGGATTGGCGTAATATTATTATTATTATTATTATTATTATTTTTTTTTTTTAATTTTAAAAAAAATTCTTGTAAAATTCCAATATTTTTTATTTTTATTTCTTGCGTAATTGTGACATGAAAACTCATATGCATTTACATTCTTATGTACACTGCATTAATAGTAGGGACCCTACCATCAGCTTTTACCAGCTGAAACCAGGACTCATATGACCAAGTCACGGTTTTCCAGTCGACTAGTGTCCAATCCATATGGTCACGAACCGAGCAGAGGCGCTGCAGGCGTTGTAGTGCGGTTATCAAACACACAAGAGTCTATTTTCTGCTGCCGTATTCCATTAAAGCTAAATTTCGCCGCAATGCCCTAATGGATATTTTCGTCGTACGTGTCATATTGACTTCTGCAATTATTTCACGCTGTGTTACTTGTCTGTTAGCACTGACAACTCTACGCAAACGCCACTGCTCTCGGTCATAGGCGAAGGCCGTCGGCTACCACGTTGTCCATGATGAGAAGTGATGCATGAAATTTGGTATCCTCGACACACTCTTGACAATATGGATATCGGAATATTGAAATCCCTAACGATTTCCGAAATAGAATGTCCCATGCGTCTAGCTGCCACTACAATTCCGCGTTTTTAGTCTTCTACAGTTCTACAATACTTTCTAAAATTCTCGTCGTGCGGCCATAATCACACCAGAAACCTTTTCACATGAATCACTTGAATACAAATGAAAGCTACGCCATTGCACTGCCATTTATACCATTTGAATGCAATATTACTAGCATTTGTATATATGCATATTGCTATTGTATGATTTTAGTCACCTCAATGAAGTTAATTTAATTAATACTGAACTTAATTTTAATGCCCAAGAGATCTTGTATCCTCAGAGATATTTCAAAATATCCCAAATTGTAAGGAATAAATAAAAATAACACACTGAAGATTTATCTAAATGTGTCACAGCTTCTTTTCTCTTTGAGAGCAATAATAAAATTTCAATATGCATGAGAAAATGTTGCAAGTTGAAAGTTTCTATTTAGTTGCTTTCATCTAACTGGCGGTAAACTTGTATATGACGAAATCAAAATATTACTCATACAAATCAAACTTTTAAAATTTTTAATTAAAGGAAACGAAGTAGGATGTTCGAGAACCTATTACGCCCTAATTGTGTTGGCATCCTACTTGCAGAGCCCGCTGATTCGTTAAAAATAGTTGGATAAAATCCAGCTATTGAAAGGAGATTTAAGGGCAAATATTATGGCCATAAAACATGAAATACATTCATGTTCAATAACGACAAAAAATATCCCTGAATTTGGATTTCTATTTGAAATTAACTGACTGTTCGCCGGTTTTTATTCTTAAATACGTTTAACAACTTACACTGTCGCGTTGCAGGGAAATGAAGGACTGTCGTGAGATTGCGGGGCATGTTTTTTTCTTTTTCTTCAGAGGTAATAAGGAACGAAAGATTCACGGATTTGTACGAATTGCAGTATCGGAAGTTACTACATACTGATGGAAGTGCAGAAACATTGACCATCTGGCATATTGCGAAGATATACACAGCAGTAAGCTGTTAATATGTTTGCGTAAATTTCAATGCCTCGGGACTTTTTAAAATCAGCAAGCACTACTCTACATGTAGTTGTATACAAGGCTTGTCGGAAACTGCAAAAAAAATCATTAAATTAAGAGTTTTAATGAAGCACGACCATATTTCAACTGTTCTGCTACTCGCCCTACGCATGTTGCACCGTTAATTGGCCTGCGAGGTCGCCTGATTTAACACCCTTGGATTTTGCCGCTGGAGCTACTCTAAACAAGTGTACAGAAACCCGGTGGTAAATGTAGAAAATCAGGTGTGAACGCTGCTGTGACAATGCCAATTAAAAGTTCAGAAAAGTATCCCTTCTCGCGCCCCGACGTGCAAGTTACACGAATGTAGGTCATTCGAACATATTAAAACATTCATTTTCCATTGTAAATGTGTAGGCAAATTGTGTCGACTGGTCAGGATACGGAAGAAATCATTAGATTTCCGCGTGGTTGATGCGACATACGCTTTGTGGGTAATGATTTCATATGAAATAAAATCTCCATTTCTTGTCTGTATTAGATCTTCCGTGAATAGATCTACTGTAGTCATTTATTTACATTTGTGTGTTAACATGATTTATGTTTCTTTTTGCTAATTATTTTTCAGCTATTTTGTTTCCACCAATCCCACAGTATTCGGTTTTTCACTTTAAAATTCATAAAATAATTTTTAAAATTCAAATGCCCGTACACTATTGCTGTGTTATGATATTATGGATTGTTTGACTATGTATCACAACATATAACAGAAGATAGATAAAAATGTAATTATCATTACTCACAATGTTTATGTTAATTTAATCACATATCCTCTAATAATGCATTTCCTTTCCCATCTATAGAATACCATTACTTTTGCAATGAAATTTTGTTCATTTTGAATTATTTTCGACCTTCTTTATGCAATGGCGGTTTCACAAGAACAATGGATAGTGGTTTTAACAGAGTTAGGGATTGTAAGTGCGGTTGAAGTGACCGTGAGGACATTTCTTTATTCATCATTTTCGCTCTCCCAGTAAAGTCAGTTACTTATAAAATGTCGTAATAGTGGCTACATCATTCGAAACCTTTTCAGTGCCCAAGAATAAAAATGTAAAAAGATATCAACAATTTTTTTTGATAGTTTGAAGTACATATCAGAAGAGATATTTTTGTGGGTGCGGTATCAACATCAATACGTATGAACGTGTTATAAGAAATCGCGGGTATCACGTTAAGTAATCGACTGTCGACAAAACCTTAATGATAAAATGTTCGTATTGCTATTCTCATCGCTTGGTCTGGGACTCCTGGTACGTACGTATCAGGTGTCCCAAACTATCCACATACATACATACACACATACATACATACACACATACATACATACATACATACATACATACATACGTACGTACGTACGTATGTATGTATGTATGTATATGTATGTGTAAGTATGTGTGTATATGTATGTGTGTATGGGGTGTATATATGTGTATATAAGCGAATATACGAGCAAAAAGCGTTCAAAACATTTAAAACGTATACATTCCCTCTGTGAAAGCCATCGATCGTGTATCCCAATTCATACTCCCACTCTTCGTAGGATATTTGCGAGATACAAATCGCTTCAAGAGAGATTGACGTCGCGTCAACGGTACACGAGAGAGACACAGCGTCTCCTTGTTCCACCTGTCTGTTTTACGGACACGCCAACGCGTTACATGTTCTTCCAGCTTGTTTGACAGGCCATCTATGTACTCCCCGTGGTTTAATCGAATCCACGACAAACACAAGCACAATTGTTTCTCAGAACTTCCATTTGCAAATTTTATACCAGTATATTAGAAATACATCTCTTTGAAAATAGGCTTTTCAATTTTTGTTCTAGAAAGACTAACAATCAAATTATTATGACAATAGAAGCGTAAAGTTTTACTACACATAAAGAATGTTTCGCGTAAAAGTGTTTAATTCAAATTTGATTGGTACTTTAAAAATATTTGAGTCCTTTTGCTTAATAATACCTGTTAAGCATAGAATTAAATATATAATGTGTCGAAATCGATGATCGACTCGTTATTGTCGTCCGTTTTTAGACACAGCTATAGGAGTCATTCATTAATTTATTCTGTATCACATAATTACGACCTCAACTGATACAGTTTTATAAAATATGTCATACAAATTTGATCTAACATAAAGAAACACCTGTCGGGATGTCATACACACGCCCCGCCCTCGGCATTCTCCACGCTGAGATTCTCCATCAAATTACACTGACAACTAGCCGGCGGCGCTAGCCGAATGCGTTTACTACGGTCCGTGAAGTCACGAAGGTTAAGCGCATTCGAGACTCGGGGGTTCCTGGTTGGGTGACCGGCCAGGAACCGCGGGATCTAACGGCGTCGAGCCCCTGGCCGAAGGGATAAAAGGCACTGACTGACTGCGACGTGACGAGACTTGACAAATATTAAAAGTAAAAGCACAGTAATGGAGGATTACTCCCAGTGCAAAGCGCTCAACGCCCCTTAAGGGGCTTGGAGACGCGTTGCATCAAGGTGGAGACGCAACAAATTTAAAAAAAATATATATGAAGCATTAATTTCCCAACCAAACTCATAATAATTCAAGTGCGTCAAAGCACTAGTCACCTCGACCGTGAATGGAAGCCGAGTCTCCATGTTTACGCCCAAACTATCTGGAACTATTCGGAGCAATGGTCGTTTCGGTAACTTGGTGGTTGAGAAACTGGCCGTAAACCAGGAAATTCCAGTTCGATTCCCAGTTAGAGTGACTAAAGCTTTGAACGATTCAGATTATTAAATCCAATGTCACATTACGAATCACTCTGCTTTTTCGAAAGAAATTCCCAACAGATGAAGGTGACAGGGGGTGATAATTGAGTATCAAACCTACGGATAATATCCTTGCTTCCTAAAAACACAAACAATTCCCTTGAATCAACATCAAGAACGAACCATTACCAGTGTCCAGTAGAAAGAAGAAGCGTTCATTTAAAACCAAAAACGTGTTAAGTAGCCCGAGAGTTTCTCCGTTAACGTGCTACAGATTTACGATAGCGCGACCTCGTAAGCGCTTGTTGATGGAACAAATCACAGCATCCTTAAAAAAACCAACGTCCTTACTGCCCATTTGGAAAATTACAAGCGGAATACCTGTGGCTCGCGAACAGCCAGCGCCCTGCCGGCGGTGGCGGCGGCGGCGCCGGAGTATTGGTCCACGTGGAAAGTGATCCATATATCAGGCGGTCATAAAAGCTAATACGTTTTTATAGCTTCCCGGTGCATTAAGCTACAACGAGGCGCGTTCGCGGACGCCGAACTGCTGAAAGAGCAGACGCAGAGAGGTTGCACTGGAAGCAACGCGCTCTGATGGCCGTGTCGCGTTTGTTTCAGAATAGAACAGAGTAAATAAACTTCATTTTCCGGTAAAATGTAAATATAATTATACAATAGCTCGCAGGTGAATCAACGTTGGTGTAACATTTGTTTAGAATTCATAGTGTAATTTTTGTTCTATTAGTTCGGCTCTATGTAAAATTCAAAAATTAAAATAAATTTAAAATTAAGAGTATATTTCTCCGGTTTTGCTATGTTTTTGCAGCTTCTATCCCATGATCTTTTTACTTTCTTGCCTACATAAGTAGTACGTACGTACTTAGTAGTAAAGATAAAGTATTGTACTGATGCAGGAAGTGACAGTTCTTTGTCAGAAAAATTCGTATTTTGGATTCCTAGTATCCAAAATAAGGGAAACAACCTGATGCGTATGTGCTGGTTCCGATAATTTTGAATTCCTAAATGTTTTTAAAAGAAATAAAATGAAATAATCCCTTTGAATTCCTACGGTCACGGTGAAACGAAATGATTAAAACAACACATTTTGTATATATCGCAGAGAGTAAATGCAACGTAATTTCTATTACACAACTACAAAAACGAGATGTTAAGGAGCGACAAATAAGAGATATTGAAGAGTGACAGACATAACAAATAGAATGAGCAGAAATTAAGTTGTTATAAAATAATGTAGAACAATAACATACAGAACTGAATTGAATTCCGGAAAAAAATGATCTAAAATTAATTTAAAAAATAATTAACATCATAAAACTAGATGAATACGTTACTTCAAGTCTCTTTAATACTTCCGAAGGTATTAAATTACAATTCATATGGAAATGCAAGAAAACCTCGTCGTGGGGACAATAATGCGGAAGATCAAATCTTCGGACCTTAGTCTCTTCTTACTTTTACATGCTGTAGGCACAGCGGTGTTTTCACCTATCTATAATATCACATAAGAATGTTTAGTTTTACGGTCCCTTTGTTAACCGGTTTATCACAGTTCTTCCAGTTTCTATTTCTCCTCGATTTTTAGCCACTGATTATTTCTTGTCACCTGTGGTAATCCCAATTCTTTTCAATAGATGCATTGCATGCTTTTCGTGTGATAAACGATGCACTTTTCCTAGCGATTTGAAAATAACGAGAGATACACATTTCGGAAGACCTTAATCAAATGTAATATTACTTTCAATTGATAGGGAAATCTTGAACGAAATTGATATAGCCAAGAATAAATTTGAAACTAGTGATGCTACAGAATGGCACAGCCTTTCTCGAATTCGTTTTCTATTTTCTTTGGTCTGAGCTAGCTATTCCAACTTCTGACATACTCTTGCCAGCTGTCATTAATTGCTCCCTTTTTTTAATTTTCTCGATCTTTCGATTTCCTAATAGTAGAAACTAAATATTGCTTAAAATTAATTATTAAATTACTTAATTTCTAATTAAATAACTACTTATTTCTTTACTTTTTACGACAGTAAATCCTCATCCTTAATGGCAATTATAATTTAAAAATTTATTAGTTTGCTTCAATTACAAATGCAATACTGTTTACAAATTGATGGAAATGTGCATAGTGAGAGATATTTCAAACAAATAGCATTTGTGTAATTTTTGAAAAAAACAACAACAAAAGAATACCCCAAAATGGATTTTATGTCATATTTAACAGTACAATTAGCACTATTCGTTGGAAAAGTTTGAAGTAAAAATGTGGAGTAATTTTTTGACAAAATGGCGCTTTAGTGAAAATGCCGAACTTTGAGCTCGTTTTCGCAGAAATCGCTTGAGCTTTCGAGTAAATTTATATTACATTACTTAAAAAAGATGTACTCATCAATACAATTATTATGTAAACAAATTGCCGCTAGTATAGATATAAATGACGCAAGAGGCTAGTCGAAAAAATTACATTTTTGTATTTTTTGAAAAAACAAAAGAATAGAGCAATATTGCGTTTATGTCATCTTATAGAGTGCATTTAGCTCCATCCCTATCAAAAGTGTAAAGAAAACATTTGAAGCCGCTTTTGAGAAAATCTTGTCTTCCTTATTTTTGATATTGCACATACTGCCCGCAATATTGTGCGAAAATTAATAAAATGTTCATGACCGTAGTAAAAGAACTAATTATGAAGAACAAATTTCATATGAAGGAAAAATCTCTATCTTAAATTTTGTAGTAGTAGGAAGACGCCGAAAAAATTCAAACTTTTGCAATTTTCAGTTTTTTTAAATTATTAGTGAATATTGGACCTATGCCATCTTTATACGTCTATTACTCTATTCTTACAAGAAATTTAAAGAAAAAATTTGGATACATTTTTGAGAAAATTTTAAGGACGTCCCAAGGACTTCATGTAAATAACCCTCAAAAACTAATGAATATTTTTCAAAATCACAAAGCGTCGACTCAGACTAGATCGTCAGGGGTTTATTCAATTCGAAAAAAATCGTACGTATAGTTTTGGCGCTAGTGTTGTTCCATAGAGTAAAGAATTGCGCCTCTTTAGTCTATGGTTGTTCATATACACCAGAAGGACAGACGGATGTTTTGAAAGAAAGAAACTCTTTTCGAATATCAGGTGACCCCAAAACGTGTATTTCCGTTGAAATCTGTAAATCGATTTTCCGCAGCATTACATAACGTTATACTACGTATGTTACTCCGTATATTCGTACGTATGCGGGAAAGTAGTAATAAAAAACGTTATAGGCCTATTTGAACTTATACACAGTTGACTTTGAAAGTCCTTTCAGAAAACTATCGGCTGCAGAACCTTTGCAGCGCTCCCGCAGGACCCTGCATTGCTGGCTCGTCGCTTCTCGCGTAACATCCAGAAAGAGCCGCCATCTCGCATGATATGGATCAATATTATTTGTAATGTGTTCGCTGGTGTCTTCTCTGTGTGGGTTCTTTTCATATATTCAATGTTGCACACACAGAAAGATCAAAAGGGAGTCACATGAGAGTATCTGCAAGACCCCAAGAAGATCACGCAGAGATTATGCAGCGACCGGCGACTTATAAACTGACCACACATTAATAAATGTGAAAAAACGGGCATCAGCATAAAGACAGCTGTCTTCCAGTCTACGAGCAGTTGACGATGAACGGGAAGGGGCTGTGGCTTGGCAGCGATTCGCTTGCCGCAAGATACAAATGATACGTTTAAAGTGGCTTGACTCCCATGTGGTAATGTTCCGCAGCTCCGTAACAGAGTTGCCAGCGGGCTAGCTATTCACTTCTGGTTTTTCGCTTCAGGATTCTAATGGCGAGCACTGGATATGAAGTAATTGGTTAACTGATTCAATCATTCATTATTTTGACTTTCCAGGTGAATCATCGGCTATTAACATTACTGCCGTAAGTGTTGTGCATATTTTATAACGGGATATGGTGGTGTTCTTTGCCCGCAGGATGGTCAGCTGAGACACAAACCTACACATCGGGTTGCGGGGTTTCCTCATCCAGCTATCTTCCTCCAGAGGAAAGCCGACCCACCTAGGACGTGCACTAAGCTCCCAAGTTTTTACACCCCCCCCCCCAGGTGGGAGATACCCGGTTAGGAAGTACACCGCAAGTCATCGTGTAACTGGGAGCGGTACCTCAGTGCATCAACTGATGTCACTGCAGCGTCTCTGTGTCCCGACGGCGGCAGGATTTTCGACACAAGCTTTTCAGCTAGGTCGAATTCAGTCGATGTCTGGAAGAGAATTCTTGCAGCCGGCTGCTCTGGTCGATATGTTTCCGTGGTTTCTCCAATCAACACCTGGCGAATACCGGTGCAGTACCCTAACAAACAGCCACGTACCGCGCGCGATCTTTCCTTCCTCTTCCTTGCCATATCCTCACCCCGTACACACACACTCACACTAACATGCGCTACACTACCACACATGCCCGGTGACCGGTCGGGGACTTAGAACTTGTCCCGGCTGGTGGGAGAGTCCTGGTTAGGGAAACCCCACTAGCCGACGGTTTGTCATCGCCGGATCTCGCCACCAGCGGAGGAAGACCACCGCCATTTCCCGAGGAAAAAACATGCACTACACGTACGGGACTAATGACCAAAGCAGTTTACGCTCCCGGCAACACGAAAGAATCAATCAATCAATCAACCATCGTGTAGGTCGTCGCCGGATCACGATATCCAGCGAGAGAATAAAAACAATATGTGTAATTTCTTATTTGTAGTTTCTGCTGTTGATTTGAATTTTCTTTCTTCACAAAAATCTTGAAATTGCTTCCACACACTTTCTCCGTTTCTCTGCTGTTTTTCGGCACTGAAGCTTTTATAATAGATTCTATTTCAGAGTTTGGGACGTTATCAAAAAGACACATTTTAATATTGAACCAATGCTCATAAGCTCTTATGGATATCAAACAATTGCTATCGATAACAACAAAAAGGTAAACAAAGTGTTTACAGCAGTGTGCTAAAAAGGAAAACAAATTGATAATCGTATGGTGATAGACATCTCAGATTGCTTTAATTTGAATATATTCTTGCTTAGCATTGTTTACATATGACACGGGCTGACGTGAATGAAATAGTCATAATGAATAAAACAACACCACCTACATTTAGGTGGCATTGGAACGAAAGCATTCTAGTAGTATATTCGGCACACCTCGATTACTGTTTTGTGGAATCAGCCATTAGCGCTTAAAGTACGGAGTTCCATGAAACTCTCTGTAATTTTGGGTCGTTGTTCACAAAGGCAGACATCAATCATTAATCGTCTGTTTATAATTATCTCGTAATTTTCAAATTTACGATCTTGTCAACGTACGCATACACGTAGTTCAGAGAAACTTCTGTAATGCTGCGAGAAATCGAGTTCGAGATGTCAACGAAAATGCACGTTTTGGGTCCCCTTATACCGATTTTTTTCTTTTCTTTTACAAAAGTCCGTCTATCTGTCTGTCTGCCTGTCTGCCTGTCTGTCTGCCTGTCTGTCTGCCTGTCTGTCTGCCTGTCTGTCTGCCTGTCTGTCTGCCTGTCTGTCTGCCTGTCTGTCTGCCTGTCTGTCTGCCTGTCTGTCTGCCTGTCTGTCTGCCTGTCTGTCTGCCTGTCTGTCTGCCTGTCTGTCTGCCTGCCTGCCTGCTGGCTGTCTGTCTGTCTGCCTGCTCTGTCTGTCTGCCTGCCTGCCTGTCTGCCTGCTGCCTGTCTGCCTGACTGTCTGTCTGCTTGCCTGTCGTCTGTCTGTCTGTCTGTCTGCCTGCCTGCCTGCCTGTCTGCCTGTCTGCCTGTCTGTCTGACTGTCTGTCTGACTGTCTGTCTGACTGTCTGTCTGACTGTCTGTCTGACTGTCTGTCTGTCTGACTGTCTGTCTGACTGTCTGTCTGACTGTCTGTCTGACTGTCTGTCTGACTGTCTGTCTGACTGTCTGTCTGACTGTCTGTCTGACTGTCTGTCTGACTGTCTGTCTGACTGTCTGTCTGACTGTCTGTCTGACTGTCTGTCTGACTGTCTGTCTGACTGTCTGTCTGTCTTAAAATTTTTGTACGGATAATACTAAATACACAGAATAACTTGATATAAACATCATTTTGATGGGTTATTTTATTTTTCAAAAGTTACACGTTTATAATTTTGATGAAATTTCTCTCCTTTGTTATATCTTGATTTTTATACCTTATTGCTTTTGTGAGTAAAACTTCGTTAAGTATTCTACTATCAGGAGACCGAACAAATGAGAAAAAGTAAAAGAAATCTTGAAGGTGTCGATAGGTAGCAGCTGGGAAGAGGGTCGGACAATTTCGAAAACCTAGCCAAGACTTATGAAATTAGGAACTTAACTAGTACGAGAAAGTCCATGCCATTAAATAACTTTACCACTACTTTTAATTTTTTAAGCCTGAGGTAGTAAAATTTTCAATAAATGCAGTGTTTGTATTCAATCTAATAATTGGTTTATTTGAATCCCCAAAGATAATACAAAGGAACTCAGTAGGTTTCTTTATAATTAATAGTGTACTACTTTTATAAGCATCTCCAATGCGCTCGTAAATTAAAAGAAAACTATGCAGCGTGCGACCATGTGAGAATGGTAATACATGGTTTTTTAGATACACAGGAACTCGGGAAAAATTCACAAACAATGAAACAATTGTGAATATGCCTGAAAAATGCTAATATTTGATTGCATTATACCTCAATTCTTATACTGGGCACACCAACTGAATTCTCGTACCTACTACTTAAGACAAGGCTGGCTTCAAGGTTCAGCAAGGCTCCAAGGAAGAGTCCGACCTCAATTCAACATTTGCTATTCACGTTTTTCGTTAAGGACCAGCACTGTTTACATTCTTGGTATCTAAAGAACTGTTGTACTTTGTGTCAGTTTAGTCAGTAAAGTCATCAGTAATATCATCAGTAAAGTTAAGAAAACATTACATCTCACGAAAAGTAAAGACAGATATGACAGAGAATACAACATGTATAAATATTGGGGGAAAAACTAGTCACTTCTGATAGTTTTACAACAGCATACTTTTTTAACTGGTAAACACAACTGACGTTTACGATTTTTACATTCGTAATCCGAAGACCAAATGTTTTGCATGTAAAACATTTAATTTATTCACGTTAAATATTTTATATTGTTCCATAAGTCAGCTAGCTAAACGTTTACTTCCCCCAATTTAGTTTTATTCATTCGTTGTGTATATGTCGTTGTTGTAGGTACGCAATATGTGATGAAGATTTTTGTTCATGTTTCATGGCCGACTGCAAATACCTTGGTGATATTTTCTTAATTACCCGATTTGACCCGATTGGTAGATGTGTCGTTCTAATTACACGCTTGAATTTTAATTCCACACATACTATTAACATATAGTTAACCAACGATTTTTCATGGAATTAATTCGCATGTTTAGTTAACTAAATGAAAAAATATTTAATTCATTGCGGTGTTATACGTGAGTGTTTAATTTGTTGTTCTTGAACAGTGTACGCATACGTCCTTTGTGGAATGCTATTTTGTGTTGCCCTTTTCAGCAGCTTTTTTACTGCTGCAAGCCACTAATTTACATTGCAACTGGCTTTTTAAAAATTTAAAAAAGAGACATCTATGTAATCTCTTCATGAATGAGACTAATATCTACATGGGCGTTCTGCAGTTAAAGTTACGAAGGAGACTTCAATATTGCATTCGTGGAATATGGTCTCATTCTACTATATGTTTCCTTGAAATGTAGTAGGTTCTATAACTACTCATTTTTAATGTATCTCACAATTTCACCTCCTGCGAGATATTTTTCCTTCCCTTTGTGATAATGTTTTGTCTTATTTATCCAACTCCTCTTTCAACATATCTTTGCTGTAATAGTTCATCCTAGGATATTTTGCAGTATGTATTCACACGCAGATATGGTACTTACGTCTTATAAAAAAACAAGTGTGTAGCACTCTTTCCACGTTTGCCGTTTTAAATATTTTCACCATAGGTTTCATGCCAATTTGTTTAATAACTTCATTTTTTCCTCAAATTCATATTTACAGACTATAGATCTTATTTTCTATTGTTGAAGCAAGAAGTGAGAGAGATTGGAATTTTACATTTACTAGGAGAGTTCTTCATAAACACTAATCGAAACATTTAAGTACAAAATTTGTTTAAACATAGGTTTCTTTATTAATTATTACTTACATGGAATGCATTATTTCGCTCAACAATCGCATCCCATTAAATTTCACTTATCCAATCACGTTCATACGAGCCTACCAATCAGTTGCCTGGCATGAATAGGATCAGCGCTTGATATTGTCTATATGTGCGCTAAAATGTGCGCACCGAATATAAAGAATCTCACCCTCCAGTCATTGCATCTTCCTCTCCACTCGGACGTCGCTTGTCACTCGCGTCACTCATTAAATTTCACTTATCCAATCACGTTCTTACGAACCTACTCAATTGTCTGACTACTGTTGCATCTATCTGGCCGCGAACCTGAAGAAAATATGTGCATCGAATGAAAAGAATCTCCCTCTCCAGCCTTTGCATCTTCCTTCTCACTCGCACTTCGCACATCACTCATTAAAATTCACTTATCCAATCACGTTCGTCTGTACCAACCATGTCAGTTGCCTGATTGATGTTGCATCTAACTGTACGCGAACCTGGAGAAAATGTGCGCAGCGAATGGAAAAGTCTTCGCATCTTTCTCCTCCCGTCCGCGCTGCGTTTCGTTTTTTCCGTCGGCAGCTCGGCGGCGCTTGCACGGCGGCGCCCGCCGTCGCTGAATATTGGAGCACGGCGACGGCGGCGTCGGGGGGTGGGGGTGGGGGGCGAGGGCGTGACGGTGGGGGAGGCGACGGCTGCTGCACGCGACGCCCCGCGGCGCGCGTCTCATCACAGAGGCCCCAGGCGCCCCTTCGCCGCGCCGCGCGGGGACGCCGATTCTGCCCGACGCGAGGCGGGCGAAACACCACCACTGCGGCAACGCCGCTCCAGCACGAAGAATTCCAGGCGTTTGCCTATGCTTGGTAGTATTTCGTACTAAGTAGGTTGTTTAATTGTTAGTATTGATTTGAATTGATTTTTACGTGTTTCATTTTTACGTGTTTCCGGGCGCGTCAATTGCTTTGGTCATTAGTCCCGTTAGTGTTGTGCATGCTTTTTTTTGCGGGAGATGGCGGTGATCTTCCCCCGCTGGATGGCGAGATCCGGCGCCGACCTACCGTCGGCTAGTGGGGTTTCCCCCTAACCAGGACTCTCCCACCAGCGGGCACCGCCCAGCCGGACAAGCTCTAAGCTCCGACCGGTCTCCCGGAATATGGGGTAGTGTAGTGCATGTTAGTGTTAGTGTGTGTGTGTGTGTGTGTGCAAGAGGAGCAGATAGGACAAGGAAGAGGAAGGAAAGATCCCGCGCCGTCCGTGGCCCGTTTGGTAGGGTACTGCTCCGGCATTCGCCTGGTGTTGAACGGAGAAACCATGAAAACTACCGATCAGAGCAGCCGGCCTCTTGAATTCTCTTCCTGACAGACAAAGGCTGAAGTCGACCTAGCCGAAAAGCTAGTGTCGAAAATCCTGCCGCCGTCCGGACTCGAACCTAGGACCACCCGATCAGAAGTGCTGCAGTGACATCAGTTGATGCACTGAGCTACCACTCCCAGTTGTTAGTATTAATGGCAGTTGTAGTAGCATTGGTATTATTATTTTTTAAATTGAATTGATACCTTATTTTACGTGGCGAGACTCAGGACATGAGGCCTGTTCTGCCATGTGACCACGCAAATTTCGCAACGCCCCTTTCACCAACTATGGGAGAAAGAAGTTATTACTCGGGCCACGAAACAGGTCATTTGAATTTAGCTCAGAGGCTTCATTTAGGTGTGAAGATCTTTTACATGCAGTAAATCTTATAACAAGGGACAGCCGGCTTTACTTCCCCTCCGAAGGAAGGGGTTCGAAAGATTTTTTCGCCCTTAAAAATCCACGGCTTTTATCGAGTTTGAATCCGCGAACTTGAGTATATTAGATCGACACGCTAACCGTTACAGAATCACTGTTTTATTATTATTGTTATCATTTTAATACTATTTATGTAGTGCAGCGCAGTGTTGTGTTACGAAGTGGAGGGAAAGGAATGCGGAAGAAATGCGTCACAGTTAAGTGTTGTGCACTGCTGCGAAGTGAAGTTCAATAAGGCTTGCGCGGTAACATTAAAGTACTATCTACTATTATTTATTGTTTTTTAAATTAACTATATTTTTGTAACTTATTGTTAGTGAATGTAAACTTAATGCATATAACGTTAATATATTCTGGCACCAAAATATTATACTCAATTGCAGAATTAATAATAACATCTTATCTAATCTAGGGCTGGCCGGTGATAAGATCCAGATTATAACATTTAAATTATTGCTGTGCGTGTGCGTAAATGGTTCGTGTGCGCGTAAATACTGCACGTGTGCGGAAATTATGCACGTATGTGTAAATGGTACACGTGTGTGTAAATAATGGGCCCGTGGGTGAAGGGTGTGCCTGCGCTTACATTATACGCATGTGCAAAAAATATACGCGTGTACGTAAAAGATGCCCAGGAGCGATGCGGGTGCAAAAATGATATGCGTGTGTGAACATGAAATGCGTACGCAAAAATGGTGTGCGTGAGTATGCTTGCATCGTTTGCGAGTGTGTGCAAGTACGTAAAGTGCGTTTACAGAGTACGTGCGCGTCCAAAAAGATCACCGGGAGCGGTAGCTCAGTGCATGTCACTGCAGCGACTCTGACCGGGAGGTCCTAGGTTCGAGTGCTGACGGCGGCAGGACTTCCAACACTAGCTTTTCAGCTAGGTCGAATTCAGTCGCTGTCTGGAGGAGAATTCTAGCGGCAGGCTGCTCTGATCGGTAGTTTTCCGTGGTTTCTCGATCAGCACCAGGTGAATTCCGGAGCAGTACCCTAACAAACGGGCCACGGACCGTGCGCGATCTGTCCTTCCTCTTCCTTGTCCTATCCTCTCCCCTCACACACACACACACACACACACACACACACACACACGTACACTAACATGCACTACACTACCACATATTCTGGGAGACCGGTCGGGAGCTTAGAGCTTGTCCCGGCTTGGGCGGTGCCCCGCTGGTGGGAGAGTCCTGTTTAGGAAACCCACTAGCCGACGGTAGGTCGGCGCCGGATCTCGCCATCTAGCGTGGGAAGATCACCGCCATCTCCCGATAAAAAACATGCACTACACTAACAGGACTCATGATCAAAGCAGTTGACGTGCCCGGAAACACGAAAAAATCAATCAATCAATCAAAAAAGATCACATGCGGTTTGTGTGTGTCTGCTTGTGTGTAGTGGGCGCCAGCTTTCGTACGTGCAGTACGCGTGTAAGTACGGATATAGTATGGGATATGATCTGTATGAGCGTTGGAATGGATAAGATAAGCTTATTGGTCTAACACCTATGCTTACGCACGTAGGCGCGCAGCTGCAAGAGTGTGACGATGCGAGTGCATGTAAACCCGCACGCATGTTCACACGTTATGCGTTTGTGCTGTAGGTTTGCGGTGGGGACATGTGTTCGGTCATTTTATCGCATTTTGCAATTGCCAGCTCCAATTGGAGGTTTAATTTAGAAGAATTTAAAAACGCCCTGAAAGTAAAAAATGTTGCTATGTAAAGTTCAATTTACGTGTATATTTCTATGCTCATATCAATTACTTGTACGTAATGTGCAATATCTGACAGACGATTTTTTTTAATGTTTGGTCGGATAATGTCAGATTCTCAGCAATAATTTTAAAGTCAATTATTGTAGGTTTGGTATTTAAAAGGAAACGAATGAATTATCCTGAACACGTCTTAAATAGATGAATGTATGTTTCAAAATGTTACGTGAAAGGTATTTTCAGTAATTGAATTTTTGAAGAGTCTACAAACATGTTTCAATAAGTATCCAGCTGGTAACTGGCAAATACCAACTGGTAAAAATTTAATGGTCTATTAAAGAAAACCGTCTTCTTATTAACCACCTACTTCATATTCTTAATCAACGCTTCTCATTAGTGGAATGTGAAAAAATCCGATCAGCTCATAGTTAACAGTGATAAATTTATTCAATATTTTGTGATAGTTATCTGTCATCAGAAAATATTCACTACGCATCCACAAATGTGCTTACTTTACTGTTTTTTACAGATACACAACTAAAAAATGATTCCGCTACTTACTATTCCTGACTAAATCCATTCGCTTGTCACACTTCATGTATATGACAAAGATATTTTCATGAACGCTACCACCCGCTGTTAAAGAGCACTAAGAGGAATAAATAATCAGTCCTATTTATGGAAAATTTTGAATATAGATAGCTTGTTACAGTTACAATTGAGAGAAAATTGATGTATGATAAATGAAAACAGAATACAAATTACTATATCTATTTCATGCGGAAAGAAAATTGCTTATATTCATATGACAAGGCAATGAACACTGCAAGGATAATAAAACGGTTTAAATTAAAGAGAGAATGTAAATGTATATTTATATTGTCATTATTGTAGTTTTAGAAGTAAGCGAAGTTTTGAAATTCAGGAAACTGTCCACGTTAAGAAACGGTAAGATATTGTTTGGTACATTTGAAAAATTTGTTGAGAAACAATATTTCGTGAGCTGTAATTGAAGACTTTTTTATTAAATCGTATATTTAACATTGAAACACTCATTTTAATTGTCAATGTGTTTAAAACTAAATAGATCAAATGCATAAAATAAGTAGATTAACTGTAAAATTTTCATTACCCTGGGGATCATTGTCAGAATCTACAAGAGAGATTCAAAGAGTATTGTTACGATAACTAATAATTAGATGAATAGGAGTTAGATATAATAATTGATAGTGGTTTGTAATCGTTTGAGGGGATTAAAGGTTGGAAGGTCTGAATTTTAATGCTTCAGGTAGACCCAAAACTAGGTCCTATAAATCGGATAACACTTTAATCACCCTTTGACCATTCAGCACTTGAAACACCAGAATATCAATAACACTTAATGTATACTACGCAGAGCAACGTAACATTTCATCAAATGGAATGACATTTCCCTTATGCCTAGAAGTCTATCCTAGGTATGTAGTTGCGATACCACAATGAAAACTTCGTAGGTTCGAGTACCGACTGAGTTTTACGTAAGAAAAGAAGACAAGGAGATACAATTTCCAGAGTTCCGCGGTAAAATTCAGAGGGGTCCATGAGTTTCTCCGATCCAAGCGGATGACAAAAAATACCCTAAGGGAGCCGTGCTTAAGCACAGGGATGTCACTGCAAGACTGGTTTTGTGTCCAAGCCTCATAGAACAACAAAAGAGTCAGCATTTTTTTAAAATTTGTTTGCGTCTACAAATTGACGCAATGTGTCTTCAAGCCCCCTAAGGGCTGTTGAGCGCTTTTCGCTGAGGAGTAATCCTCCATTACCTTTAAGTCATGTCACGTCACGTCGCAGTCAGTTGTCAAGAAGACCGCCAGGTAGCATCTCCGCGTACGCGCCTCCCTCGTCACTACCCAGCGGCAAGAATTGGGAAGGAATAAGGATAGAGGTAGGGTTTAGGACACTTCACAGAGGTTGGACTAGCCCTTGAGAAGCAGCCAAACTCGTTTTGTTGGAACAAATTTCACAAGAGATTCGACGGGAATGGAACCCAGACCTCAGTGATGAAAGGCTAGAGACTTCGCTATGAGCCACGAGCGAGCCTTAAGTAAAAAATAAGTTTTAATAGAATAATAAATAAGTATTAGTAGATTCATTGTGCTTAATAGTAAAAACAATATTTTTGTAAGCAAAAAGAGTTGTAATCCCACCGGTACGGGGGATCAAATGAATCACGGCCTGAGACCCGCAATAGGAGACGGGCGCCTAGCACGGATTGCTGGCGGAGGGCTTTAAGCTTCCCCACGGCAGCTCGTAGCCACGGCGCCCAGGAGGCTCGTGAAAGAGGCTCCGCAATTGCTGCCTCGCGCCACCGCAGCCCAGATGCGCATGCCGCATGCTGCTCCCAAACGGACCAAAGGGCACCAAACTCCAATGGATTACCTCAACATATAATACCTTCAAGTGGATGATTTCACTGGAAGACAACGTGAAATAATGAATATTTTGTATATTTTACGAGATGGTTTGTTTAAGTTAGTGAGGGGGAAATGAAACTAGACCAAAATGAACTAAAAAACAGTCACTAGGAAATCCAGTGGATACAACAAGTATTTATTACTACGGTTCTTCTACTTCGAGATACATAGAATATCGGGGGAATTTGCAGTTGGTTTCTGCTTCTGAAAACTCCGACTTTTGTCGGATATTTTCTTGAATCAATCGGCGATGGACTTATGAGAATGGGGTATCGGCCCATCGCTAGGCTCTAAGGATGGGAATGAATACTCGATGAGGAAGAAAGGATCATGGGCAGTCGGTGGCCTGTTGTAGGTTTCTGCTCCGGAATAAGCTTGGGGTGGATCACAGGAAATCACACAGTCGATCATACCAGTTGACTACTAAAATTCAAGTTGTGGTCGGCGCCACCCTAGGTGTCTAGCTGGTAATGAGTATGAAAGTAATGAGAGTTGTTAGGGTTCTGAACGTGAGGGGTGAGCACATAACTGCATACGCGGTCGCAACATAACGTCAGAAACAGTTGTAGTGTAAGCAATTTAATTTTTATGTTCGGCAGAGGAAGACGATTTGATTTGATTTTTTCGTGTTTCCGGGCACGTCAACTGCTTCGGTCATTAGTCCCGTTAGTGTAGTGCATGTTTTTCTCGGGGTATGCGCGGTGGTCTTTTCCCCATGGATGGCGAGATCCGGCGCCGACCTACCGTCGGCTAGTGGGGTTTCCCCCTAACCACGACTCTCCCACCCGCGGGGCACCGTCCCAGCCGGGACAAGCTCTAAGCTCCCGACCGGCCTCCCGAAATATGTGGTAGTGTAGTGCATGTTAGTGTAAGTGTGTGTGTGTGTGTGTGTGTGTGTGTGTGTGTGTGTGTGTGTGTAAGGGAAGAGGATAGGACAAGGATGAGGAAGGACAGATCGCGCGCGGTCCGTGGCCGTTTGGTAGGTTACTGCTCCGGCATTCGCCTAGTGTTGATCGGAGAAACCACGGAAAACTACCGAGGAAAAGACGACCAACTTATCATTCAATAAGTATTTTGATCTCTTCAATGGAAGTACGACCCTCCCGAAATGAATGCTGACGACTGGTAATCAATACAGATCAATGGCGATGTGTAGAAGAATTTCTGAAACATTAATGTTCATATTATAGATTAAAGGTTAAATTTCTCTCCGATGTCTCTGATGTCCAGACCGGTTCTGTCTTACCCAGAATATTATTAGGTGTGCTTTTTAAACTTGTTTGGAGCTCAATGGCATTGACCATATGACCAATCAACCCTTTCATCTGAGAGGAGACCTCTTCGTTTTTGAGATCGCTAGGAACCTCCTGATCTTCTCCTAGATATTAGATCTATGGGTTCTCGAGATTTTACAGATTAAAACTTAATGACTACTCTTTACGGGAAAATATACATTACAGCGCACAAATGTGGAGTATTATTCCGTTCTAAAAATAATGCGAGGTAATCTTCGAGCATAAAAATAACCTTTTAGATGATTTACATACTTCTAGGTTTCAGCGTTTCTCCAGTTTTCTGAGCCCTTATTACGTTGCGAACAAAATCTGCCGTAAGAGCACTCATTATCCTAATTTCGTGCGTTTAAGTCAAGATAATCTGGTTGCTAAGCAACGTGAACTCGCTACACCCATACCACCTAGAGAGAGAAGATTGAACCAAAAAAGAATATTTTGTTATAAAATGCCTTCAGAAAACGTGAGTTTTAAACGAAATTTCTTGAATGAAACGTGTGTCCGAACAATAAGATGGGCATTAATAAATGTTAATACAATTAATTCTTCATTATGTTTTTTTTTTATTTTCTATAATAAGATTTTTTGTTTTTCTTTATTTTTTACACTTCATCTACTCCCATTTATAATTTTTAGGTTTTGGAATAGCTCTTAGAAATATTATGAAGATTTAATAATTTAAAATATTTCCTCTTATAACCTGCTGAAATTATTTTATTTTATGAAACGTTTTTGTTGAATATACATTCAAATTTTATGAACCTCAAAAAATCCACTTTTTTCCTTAACCGTACTATTGCTTCTACATCTCAATTTGTCTAGAATCCACTCTCAAAAACCGTCCCATGCTATATTTTTCTGATTTTACTTTCAAATCATTGAACTTAATTGCAAACAGAAAAAATCCATATCTTCCACACCAAATGTGGTTACATGTCCATTTCCGCGGCCACAAGAGAGCCCTGGGGTACACCACATTGCACGTGAAAACCCCATTGCAGCCTGGCGTTCTATGCGGCAGCGGCACTCGTCAGAATGACGCGCGGCGCTATTTGTTTGCAGAGATTACCGCGCGTGACGTCACTTTGGCCCTCCGTATTTACATATCGACAGAAACGAAATCCTTTCCGCGAATTTAACATCGCGGATGCGCTTGGCGGTCGATGTGTTTTTAGTTAGGCTCAGCTTAGCAATCCCTGGATTCGCGTTCCGGTGATCGAAGCAAACACGCCCAGCTGCAGTTGGCACACGGTCCAGCGGCTCGCTGACATCACAGTCGATTTGTTCTGTCAACACGATGCTGTTCGTGTGATGCGTAAATACTTCAAATTTGGAATTCATATATCTAAAAAGCGCGTAAGAAAGTGCTGGCTGAGTTGCGTCTCCGAGAAATAGAAAATATCGCATGACTCCGTATACACGTTTATTAAGTTACCTAAAAAATATGATTAAGCGGTTTGGGATGACCGGATGGAAATAATAGTACTTACAAAAACTGTATCTGATTAATCAAAATATTAATTAATATATATTTTTAATATAAGTCTGAAAATCCAAATATCATATTAATTGCATTTTATGAATATTTACTCATACTTTACTTAGTATTATGAAACTTTATAAATACACCGAAACCTGTACAAATAAAAAAAATTCCCATATTCTTTTAACTTAGTAGCATTCTCAGTCATGGTTCCACAACAATAACTGAAGAAAAACTTGACAAAATGCATTTATCGTCGTCTTTAATTAAAAACTGCATTGATCGTATTTATTCTTTCACACATACTACTCAAAAGTGTTGCTTCAAGGTGAAGATTAAGCTCACTTGTGTCAAGCGAGATGTTGAATAGGCGCACATTTTAAGTATCGTGCAGTAAAGTGTATTTGTGTATTTACACATTTAGAATAATGCCTTGTATACAACTCTGTTTACTAAGTATTATTATGAGCAGGCAGTTCATTTCCAAATACAAAGATGTCTGTTGAGGATGTAAGTTGCTGTACGACAATTACATCAAAGAAAATAGTGAGTAGTCCAAGTAGTTCTCTCTCTGATGAAATAGTACAATTGTTTTCAGTCTCCTCAAAAAAAAAACTTACTTAGGTCATGTACGGTTGGACTCTGTAAAGGGCAGCGAAGATTCCATGGATTCCAGCTCCAAAATCATTCAATCCTTACAAATCTCCTTCGTTCTGTCAAAAGCAGATTAGATTCATAGTTAATCTAGTCCTTACCACTCAGTCCTGAGAAGTCAGGTGCATAAACAATATCCTATATCATTTATTCCGAGCGCTGATTATGTTCAGTTGTTTATAAATTTTCTTTCTGTATTTCTTGAAAATTTATTTGTGTTTGACCTGCCGACCCTCAGAAGTCAAAAACGATACGTTGGCTGTAATTTGAAAGTGAGTTATTTGCATTTTACTACAAATATAAGTATTTGTGGTAGTGAATCTTTACGAGAAAAGCCGCTTCGGAAAATGTTAATCTTGATGGGTCAAAAAACTAGCGTAAGAGTTTTGTCATTAGCCGTTTATGGTGAGGATTTCGTTTGATTGATTTAATTTGATTTTTTCGTGTTTCCGGGCGCGTCAACTGCTTTGGTCATTAGTCCCGTGAGTGTAGTGCATGTTTTATTCGCGGGAGATTGCGGTGATCTTCCCCCCTGGATGGCGAGATCCGTCGCCGACCTACCGTCGGCTAGTGGGGTTTCTCCCTAACCAGGACTCTCCCACCAGCGGGGCACCGCGTCAGCCGGGACAAGCTCTAAGCTCCCGACCGGTCTCCCGGAATGTGTGGTAGTGTAGTGCATGTTAGTGTGTGTGTGTGCGTGTGTGTGTGTAAGGGGAGAGGATAGGACAAGGATGAGAAAGGACAGATCGCGCGCGGTCCGTGGCCCGTTTGTTAGGGCGCTGCTCCGGCGTTCGCCTGGTGTTGATCGGAGAAACCACGGAAAACTACCGATCAGAGCAGCCGGCCGCTAGAATTCTTCTCCAGACAGCGACTATATTCGACCTCGCTGAAAAGCTAGTGTCGAAAATCCTGCTGCCGTCAGGTCTAGAACCTAGGACCTCCCGGTCAGAGACGCTGCAGTGGCATCAGTTGATGCATTGAGCTACCGCTCCCGGTGATTTCGTTTGACAATTTTGTAATTTTCCTATCTGAATAATAATCGTCAATAATAATCACATGTGTTCTCATCACGTTGGGATGATGAGGTTTAGGATCTTTCGGAGCTAGAATCTCGCCAACGTCTAACAGCAGCAATTTTTCCCCTGCTTAAGAATTGCATTCCCAAGTATTTTCAAGTCTCTATCATGTGCGGGCGTTGTCAAGTAATTCTGGTGATTTCTACTTCGAATATTTTTCGATTCTAAATTGAAGAATTCATTCTGTAGAAAGGAAGAAGTGTGTTTTTCTTCAATATATCATTACGTAGAGAATGATATCACAATCGCGAGACCAGAATGATATTTGCCCATAATTATACGAATGACGCGTAGATTTTTTCGAAAAAAATCGCAAATCACTCGACAGAAAAAGTTATTACGTTGGTCTATGGCAGATTCTTACAAAATTCCATTACAAAATTACGTTATTCTTCTTGGGTAACCCGGTGATTTGAACGTTTTGGGAATAACATGATTCTATAAAGAAATACGTTCGTGAAAACATTTACTCTTCAAGCCTATAAACAGAATTAAGATCGTACCTCGCAAACATTTTAAAGCATTTTTTTTCTAAAAGTAATTCATTTCAATTATTTAATAGTAACTGTCTTTGTTTCAATAACATTTGTTCCGTGTCAATTACACGGTATTATTCGTGTATAGTAAGCTATTTTTATTTTTTAGTATCTCAAGAGTCATCGTTTTCACTGTGCCGTAGACGACGTTGTTTCAATATCGTCGAGATCGTTCTCATACCGTAGAACAATGCAGAGTATTGATTTCCTATTTACGTAGTTCAAGTCGCTCGTTATTTCCAGGAAAAGGGGAAATGCTCGGTCGTACTTGCCCCCGAGAATTCGCCTAAGATCCAAGTCGAACATATTAGAAACGTATAAATGTAACCCTTCTTTATTAAACCCCCTTTTTCCTCCTTTTACTATCGTACAAAAAAAATTTATGTAAAATTCGTATTTAAGGTTCTTTTGAATTGCAACTCTACACACACATCAGGATTAACATCTGTTAGCGCTGTTCTTGAGATGGTTAATATTGGTGGAGAGGAGATACATGCAATTTTATACTCGATTTTGTTTTCTTGCTGCCAGAAATTGTAAGATAAATCCCAACATTTCAAGTCATATTTCAACTATATTGATTCTAGTGGCACAGACGTTTTCTGCTTAATGTCATTCAACTTAGATCTTTAAATGGGGTCATACACTTTCTACTTTCAGGCATACTATTCAGTATAAAGTTGTGTCATGCTCCAGCGAAAAACAATGCTTTTTCGTTAGAAAAATGCGAATTGTAGATTCCTAATACCAAAAGAAGGATAATTCTCGTTTATAGATGAAATAAATTTTTTTTTACATAAGAACACGTTGTTTTATCAGAATCGACAGTTTGTGGGTCCTTCTACGGAAAAATTTATTTACAGCGAAACTGTCCATCTGTCTTGTCTGTTCATCCATAAACAACACTAGCAAAGCGTAAGTAATATTTTCACTAAAATTGATATTTCCCCATTGATGTTGTGGTTCCTTGGTTTTGAAACGGATATTTAATTTTAGGGGGTACTGTACATGAAGCCTCATGATCATTTTCATAATTTTCTCCAAACATCCCAAGTTTGGATATTGTTTATAGAACATAGACAATGTGCTCTACGGTGCAAGTACGGTTTTCGTACTGGTGCAAGTACGGCTTTCGTTAAATTCTCTGAATTTTTTAAATGATCTCTCGGAATATCTCTGATATTAAAGATACGGATTCTTATTTTCAACGAAATCTATTCTTCAAAATTAGATCTTTAAATGATGTCATGTACATTTTATTTCAAAATATGATCACGAGTGCTTTCAATGATTTCTAATGAAGTTCCTCGAAAACGTTTCATGGAGGATAGTAAAAATGTATTATAACAATGATGACGGGGTTTCTTCTTTCTTCAGACCAATAGACGCATCAGAAATTGTGACAAAAAGGAGTAATGACGACCAACTGCTAATAAACAAAACTGAATAGTAAACAACGGTAAAAATATTTCATGAAAAATGTAAAATATTTTTAAAAAATATTAAAACCCATCGGAAGCGCTTTGTAAGGTGTGTAATAATGAACCTTAAAAGGAAATAGAACTAGGAAGATATTTATGATAATCGTTTTGAATAGTAATTATTACGAAAGATTCCCCACAACACGCACTGTCGGGTTAAAACATTCATTCGATCGTTCATTTCACGTTGACTGTGTCCGACTGGAGCAAAAACGCCGGAGGAGCGGCGGCTGAGAAGGTTTTGTGTGACGCAGCCGCGCCGTGTCGCGTCTCCGGCAAGAAAGAGGCGCGGGGCGGCCGACGCAACGCGGCGGCAGCGGCTCGAGCAGCAGACGACTCGTGTTTGCGCTCCATCGCAGCGATCGATGGCCGCCGGGCACGACGCGGCGCCGCACGCGCCCGCGGAGGCGGCGGAGGCGGTGGCGGCGGTGGAGGCGGAGGTGGAGGCGGAGGCGGAGGCGGAGGCGGAGGCGGAGGCGGAGGCGGAGGCGGCGGCGGGCGGTGGCGGAGGCAGGCGGCGGAGCGGGGCGGCGGGGCGGCGGCGGCGTGGCGGCGGGGGGGGGCGGCGGTGGCGGGGCGGCGAGGCGGCGGCGGGGAGGTGGAGGCGGCGGTGAAGGGAGAGAGACACCGAAGCCAAGACGAGGGGAAGGCGGAGGCGGAAGCAGCGTTGGCGATGGGGGAGGGGGGAGGGGGACGGGAGGGGGAGGGAAAGGCGAAGATGGCGATGGAAGTGGCGGAGCGTAGGTGAGAGGGAGGCGTTGGTAATGGCGGATAAAAGGTGGGGGCTCGAAGGCCGTCGCGAGGGGGGACGTGGGTAAGACACGGAGGCAGGAGGTGAAGATGAAGGGGCAGACGGAAGTGGAAACAGAGACAGAAGCGGATGCGAAGTGGAGTCTGAGGAGGAGGCGCAGTGGGAGGTGGTGGCGGAGGTGTGGTGCAGGGATGGAGGCAGCTGTGGCAGCGGTGGCGGCGTCGGTGGCGGCGAGACAAAGGGCGGCCGCGAGACGGAAAGGGCGTCGACGCACAGTGGTCCGAAATGGACCAAAGGGCGCGCGGAGCAAAAGAAAAGTCATCACCTGTTGAAATGCGCAACTTTTTTGGCACGAGCAGCGACGGAGTAGTAGTATGACAAAAAGTGCCAAAGGGTGCGCCAAACAAAAAAGCAGAGTGTATAGGAGAACATGCGGGAATTGGATGCCTGTTGCTTTCAAAGGCGTAACTTTTACACATAAAGAGTATAACCAGTCAAAATAAGTATCGTCCTCTTAAGCGACGCATGTATTACGGCGAGTGAAGAATCCATATTGAGTTTGAAACATACACAAATCCTTGAGTAATATGTCGGAGTCGTATGGCACTTTATAGTAAAGAGCTTAGTACTAAAAGGAAAGCGCCAAAGGGCTCGCTAAAGAAAATAATGTAGTGGAGTAGTATCGAGTTTGGCCTGTTGCCTCCATATCCAAACATTTGCTGAAGAAAGAGTGACATTGTATAATGAATAAAGGCGCCGAAATGCGGTAATATGAGTTCAAAGTAGAGCACATAAATCCAGAAGTACAATCTCAACATATGTATGCATAATACATTGTAATGTTGAGCGAAGTAGTGCGAGAAAACTACCAAACCTTAACAAGGTGCGCTTACCAAAAAGAGAATAAAGTGAACGAACGTTTTGTACGTAAAGCACGACAATATGTAATTGAGAAGGGAAACATGCAGAAACGTGCAAATTGAGTTTAAAGGACAACGTTCATATTTTGCCTATAACCCGTGATTTGAAAATATGTAATTTTTATAAAGTTTATAGAATAATAATTTTTTTATAAATATATAATTTATAAAATCTGATCATGTCGTTTAATAAAAGTGCGGAAGATCACAAAAGAGCATGCAAGTTACCTCGTACATAAAATGTGTACCTTTTCTATTAAATAGTTTCATTATGTAACAATTAAAAAAGCTAAAAGGCTAAAGTGAGCTTCCTAAGTAGAGCTTCCCTCAAAATGTAACTTTTTAGACAAAGAGTGATTGCAGTGCAATGTGCAAAGCTACCGGCTTGTGTGAAAGGCAGCTTGTATAGAGAGCGTTAGTGTGGCTTACGACATTGTTCAATTTGTTAATGCCGGACGAAAGAAAAAAGAAATTTATATGACTAACATGTCACTTAAAAAATATAGAAATTCGGTGACAAAGTGTAGATAAATGAAATGAGACGTGATAAAGATTGTATGTGATGGTCTTTTTCGTTATTGACAAGCAACTTTCATTACTATCAGTTGATGATTTTGATATAATGATAATAGCAATAAATTTATTCACATCCTAATACCAATCGCACGATATAATATAAAAAAAAATTTGAAGAATGGATGCACCCTTGAGCTATACACTTTCTTGGCGTAAAATACAAATAGTGTCATAGAAGCTTTTGGACAATCTCACTACCCATAAATTCAAAATAAATAAAGATTTCAAAATAATTAATGGCGAGACATATTCATGTTATTTTTAGTTTTTTATAAGCCGCACTTCATTTATATGTGGCTGTTGAAGACTTTACGTTAAAAAACTCTTAGGTGCGATTTTCGTGGTTTCCCAAGTGCATGCTGTCGGCGAGTGGATTAGAAGCGGAGAAGAGCAAAGAGACAACACAAAGAATAGTTGTAGGGGGTAATTCGTAGTAGCAGTAACGAGGAGACGAGACCGACATGAATCTACTTTTATGTGATGTTATAGAGTACAAGAATTAAGAAGTAACCGTTGTAAAAACAATTAAAAGATACTTATCCGCTTGTCACTCGTTGAAAAGTGAAATGTGTTTTACATTTAACTGAGCGAAAGAATTATTTCACCTATATGTTCCTTAAAATCCCTAAAATTAACCACGGTTAAGGACAGAACACGAACATGCAGGGCAGAAAGTAACTAATGGTGCTACAGAATGGCAGAGATATTCCCTTCGGCGTCCAAAAGACTACCTGAACCTCTCGCAGTACCTACTGCTCCTTTGGGATGTGGTGAATAACACTTTTGCGCACCTCCAATATCACTTAGACCTATCTCAGTCCCGTACCTTCATATATTTGCCCCTGCTATTCCTTGACATCACAGCGACGCTTGAACCATTGATTTGGTTGTGGGATCCAGTTCCTCAATTAAAAATACGAATTACACACAGTTGCCAGGCAGGCCAAGATATTGTGGAAGGATTAGTGAATATTTTTAACAAACAAGAGTATAAATTCCCAATCTTCAAACACAATTGAAAACATTCATGTCTTCCGTGAATTTCGAAACCACAACTTTGGTGTCCGCATAATTTTGCTCCCCTGCCCCAAGACGCTGAACTGCAGCGCCACTGGCCGGGAGGTCCTAGGTTCGAGTCCCGATAGCGGCAGGATTTTCGACACTAGCTTTTCAGCTAGGTCAAATTCAGTCGCTGCCTGGAGGAGAATTCTAGCGGCCGTCTGCTCTGATCGGTAGTTTTCCGTGGTTTCTCCGATCTACACCAGGCGAATGCCGGAGCAGTACCCTACCAAACGGAACACGGACCGCGCGCGATCTGTCCTTCCTCTTCCTTGTCCTATCCTCTCCCTCTTACACACACACACACACACACACACACACACTTACACTAACATGCACTACACTACCACAAGATGGACAATCACTGAACGAACTGATTCTAAACGTGAAACGAGAAAACACTCGAAATTCAAATTTTTGCAATTTAATCATTCCGAGTTAACAGTGAAAGTGGTATCTTTGTCATCATTATAAGAGTATTTCATCTTATGCTTACAAAAAGTTTAAAGAAAAAAATTTGGAGACTTTTTTTGAGAAAATTTTAAAAAGAAGAGACAGGCAGACATTTTGAAAAACTATTTTTTGGTATTAGGAACCCAAAAACATGTACTTCCGTTAAAATGTCAAAATTGCATTACCGCTGCATTACATCACTTTCTCTATTCTAGTTCATACATCACGATAAAGTTAAAGAGGAAAGTGAAGAAGGAAATATAAATAAAGGTAAAAGAAAAAAACCATCGACAACACAAGGTGCGTCAGTACAATGTCAGTAGAAGCAAAACAATGGTGGTTGCAAAGTGTAGGTAGTAAAAGTAAGAGAAATAATCCAACGGCACGCGGTAAAATCCGCGGAGACGCCCAGCGTCCAGATTACAAAGAGAATTGCAAAACAGTGGCAATGCCAGCGGAGGGCTCGCCGGGGCTGAGGTGAGTGGTTGGCGAGAGGCGTGGGCGTGGCAAGTGCGCCCAAATAGCACAGGCTGCAAGAGAGGCGGGTCAGCGGTGGCCTGGAGAGGCCCGCGTGGAGAGGGGCGGTGAAAGACGAGGGCGGCGCGACAGAGAGGTGGCGCAACGCTGGCGGCGGTGGCGGTGGCGGTGGTGGTGGCGGTGGCGGTGGCGGTGGCGGTGGCGGTGGCGGTGGCGGTGGCGGTGGCGGTGGCGGTGGCGGTGGCGGTGGCGGTGGCGGTGGCGGTGGCGGTGGCGGTGGCGGTGGCGGTGGCGGTGGCGGTGGCGGTGGCGGTGGCGGTGGCGGTGGCGGTGGCGGTGGCGGTGGCGGTGGCGGTGGCGGTGGCGGTGGCGGTGGCGGTGGCGGTGGCGGTGGCGGTGGCGGTGGCGGTGGCGGTGGCGGTGGCGGTGGCGGTGGCGGCAGCGCCACGGAACTGCTGCAGCATCCGCGAGGGAACAACGAGGTACCCGAGTGGAGTGTAGCTGTGGCCAGGGGCGACTAGAACAGGGGGGAACTGCTGGGGCAACTTGCCCCGGGCACCGACTTAATTGGGGCTGCGAATTTCTCTTCACTCATAAAAAATGTATTCATCTCTAATCCAAATTTAATGCTAGATATTATTTCTGATGCATGGAGATATGCATTTTGATCATAAACTGGAGGAAAATAATTTTTCCTTTGACATGAAGATGGATACTGTGATCCCCATGGATTAACTGCCTTAGGTCATTGGTTTCCGCTGGGTGCCCCTGGGTGTGGCAGTGAATTAAGAGAGCAATCCATGGTGAAGAGGTGGGAGGATGACGCAGAGGAAAAGATACATTACAGTGGAATGAAGAATTTGGAGGACGTTGCTGGAGTGTGATGAGAGGAAGTAACATAGAGAAATTATCTTTCGACTACGGAAGTAGAAACGGAGAGACGATGTAACTTCAGAGACAGCCAAAAACACGCACGGGCGAGGTTGGGAAGATGCTGTGAAACGAGAAAATATATGTTTAAGAGATTAGCGGCGAGGGGAACGCTCTGTTGGTGAGGCGGACTTGAGAAGAGAAGAGAAGAAGACAGAAGGAAGGTTGAAATACGAGCAAAGGGGAGTAGAACCATTGACTACAGAGGTTCTTTTTCTATGGAAAAAGGAAAAAAAAAAGGGAAACTGAGAAGGGAGACTAGGTGGCGCGAAAAAGATGGTGACACATGAAGGAGTTTGGGGGGTTGAATCAAAGAGAAGATGGCGCCGTAAAAAGGAGATCAAGACACGTGAAGATTACGAAACAAGAGGGGGGATATGGTGATAGAATAAAGAGATGGTTATACAAGAAAGAGATGGTGACCCAAGAAAGAGATGGTGAAACAAGAAGGAGATACTGACACAATCGTGATATGACAACACAACAACAAGATGATAACACAACAAGGAGGTGGTAACACAAGAAGAAGAAGGTAACACAAAAAGGAGATAACGGCATAAGGTTTTGACGATGCGTAAATAAAATGGCAATAAAAGAAAAAAAATAATGAAACAAGAAATAGATGACGAAACGGGGGATAATAACACAAGAAGGAGAAAAAATTAAACCGAAATAGAGACAGAAGGACACGGGGACGCATGAAGGAAACGGCAACAGAAAAATAAGATGGAGAAACAAGAAGTAAAGCACGCCAGGAGACGTAACGACACACGATAGTGCGAGACATGAGGTAGAACAAAGGAAAAGCGAGATCGAGATGGAGAGAAAACGAAGAGGAGTGGAAAAGAGAGATGGTGGCACGAGGAAGGCCATGAGCGAAGAAGCGAGACGGGGCGGGGCGGGTGGGACCGGACGCGAGGGCGCGAGGGGAGCGGCCCAAAAAGGAGATAAGCGACCTCGGCGGCGCGGCGCCGTGCGTTGATGGCCGCGATACGCAACGCGCTCATAAGCGCCCGTCGACAGCGCCGCGCCGCTGTCTCCGCCCCGCCCCCACCACCACCGCTACCGCCCCGCCAACGCCCCCGCCACCCGACCCCCGCCACGCCCCGCCAACGACCCCGCCAACGACCCCGCCAACGACCCCGCCAACGACCCCGCCAACGACCCCGCCCCGCCACTGACCCCGCCACCGCCATCGCCACCGTCCCCTCGGCCCCCGCCATCATCACCGCCGCCGCCGCCACCATCGCTACTGTCACTGCCACTGCCTCCAGCACCGCCACCGCTGTCGCTGTGAAGAGGAAGCGGGGAGTGGCGGACGACGGCGATACGGCTGATTTGCCACGCGCCCCCTCCCCCGCCACGGCCACGTGCGTCGATACTCCTCAGCGATTCAACGTAAATCTAGCTGTTGCGGCTCACCACGCTCGACGTGGGACGGGAAGGCGAGTGCAGTCACGCACCCTCAAAGGGAACCTGTCACTGAAAAATCTACGAAGCAAAGCCACATGGAAAGTGCGATTAGGTAAAAAGTAAAAGAGGTGACTATTTCGTCGGAAGCCTCTGCTAAATAACTCACTGTTAAAACAGCTTAAATATCCTTCGTCACGTTTTGGGCTCTATCGGTAAAACGCCGTATTCAGTTTTCGAATGAAATCGGACAATCGAGTGTTGGAAGTAAATCATACGTTTGTATGATAATATTGGACGCTAAAGATGTTTGGTGTGTTGCCTATATTCAGGGGCTATATATATATATATATATATATATATATATATATATATATATATATATATATATTAATTGAGACAGTACGGAGATCACAAGAAAGTTAGGTAAAGCCTAGGTCATTTGAATTGCATTACTTGAAATCTTTTAACAAGTGTGAAAAGTCGTGTTGATTTGAGTTCCTGGCTACATAATGAACTACTGAAATACATATATTATATCAGCGTTTCAATGTCCTAAAAGAATCAATTAGGGCAAATTAATGAGAAATATATATGATCCTACCAGCTTCAAAGTGAACGATAAATCTATGTTTATCTTTCATTATTTTAAACTTTTCGTATTAAAAAATCGATAAATGAAGATAATTCTCCATTTTACATGGTCTTCTGAATGATGAATCACACGATTTTTGCACACCAGTCGAGTTGTTATTCAGTTTCTTACAATTATGTAAGAAAATGCCACACAGAACTTTTTATAATTTATTTCATTTGTGATAATAAGTGTTTTAAATATTAAATAATATTAAATTAAATTTCTTAGAACTTTTTCATAAAATCAACATTTTTATGTTAAAATAAGCTCATTTTTCGTATTTTCAGAAATTCTAAAGCCATTTTCTCAAAAAAACGAATCCGATTTTAATATGTTCTCAAAAACCTTAGACAGGTCCCAAACGTATTACTTAAGATAAATATCTGATCTTGGAATTCATAACAATTTTGGCGTATATATTCTGTTATTCACAGACCCATCCTCGCGAAACTCTTGCTGAATGCTGGTGAGAAATATTCGATAAGATAGCTCATCTTCAAATTTCATGGTCCATAATTGTGGCCGCAAGTATGTGCCGCAAGTATTGACGTGCTGATACAATCTTTCCCTTTTGTGAATGCCACGATTGCCACGAGGAAATCTAAATTCTTCACTAAACATTTCATTCCAGTTAGCTGCAGCTTAGTTTTCTCGCTCACAACATGGCAAACGAAAAACATACAGCCCAGAGCGTGTAACTGAGATCTAGTAACGGTGATTTCTCTGCTTTAAAAGTGTGAAACGTAAACATCGGCTGCTACTTGTTAGGGTGATGGTCACTCGAAAGCTCCAGCACAGTCGTCGTGTGTGGGTGATGTCACAAATCCTCAATGGTCACTCACTGTCCTACGTGGCGGGAGGTTCATCAATACGACCGGTCTAACGCTTATGAGTAGGGCCACCGAAAGATGTGCCTCAGGGTATCAACTGACGTCACTGTAGCGCCTCTGACCGGGAGATTGTAGGTTCGAGTCCAGACAGGGACAGGCTTTTCGACCCAGGATTTTCGGCAGGTCAGTTAGGACGAGTTCAGTCGCTGTCTGGAGGAGAATTCTAGCGGCCGGCTGCTCTGATCGGTAGTTTTTCGTGGTTTCTCCGTTCAGCACCCGGCGAATATCGGAGCACTACCCTCCTAAACGGGCCACGGACCGCGCGTGATCTGTCCTTCCTCTTCCTTGTCCTAACCTCTCCCCTTACACACACACACACTTACACTAAGATGCACCACACTACCACATATTCCGGGAGACCGGTCGGGAACTTAGAGCTTGTCCCGGCTAGGGCGGTGCCCCGCTGGTGGGAGAGTCCTGGTTAGGGTGAAACTTCGCTAGCCGACGGTACGTCGGCGCCGGATCTCGCCGAGGAAAAAACATGCACTACACTAACGGTACTAATGACCAGAGCAGTTGACGCGCCCGGAAGCACGAAAAAAAAACAATCAATCAACCGACAGCAGAACTTCATCCAAGTCCGTGGAGAAGAATTCTGGAGGTTTGAGGTCTTCAAATTGCAACACGTGTGATAGTGTTGTGGTTGTGTGTGTACGGACACATATTCGTATGTGTACGTATGTAACGGACTTATGTAAGGGAGAGACGGGAACTACAATGAGAAAGGAAAGATCGTGCGGGTCCTTGGACCATTTGTTAAGCTACTTCTTTTGCTATCATCTGATAACGATCGGAAAAACTAAGGAAAAGTACCGATCAGAGCAGGCGGCAACTAGAATTCTCCTTCACTAGGGTGGACTTGGAACACTCTCTGAAGCAGAATTCTTGTGACCGCCCGCTCTGATCGGTACTTTTAGTTAGTTTTTCCAATCATTATCAGACGATAGTCAAATAAGTATCTTAACATACGGTCCACGGACCCGCGTGATCTCTCCTTCCTGATTGTAGTTCCCGCCTCTCCCTTACATACGTACACTTGTTTATTTATTTATTTATTTATTTATTTTACGTCAAAAAACAGTTAAAAACTGCGTATGACTAATATTGTATTCTAATATCCAATAATACATTTTCAAAATTCTGTGATCCCTACACTAAGTCATATACTACTTAAATTTTGAATTTTGAAAGGGAGAAAAAAAACTATCATGTAGTAAAATCTATTTTCAAGGATAAATAAGCAATAAATTTTGAATTTATTATATACCAAAATGACGAACAATTATTATTATGGAAATGTCATTTCATTTGACATAGAATATAGGGATGTCAGTAGACGATCGCGAGGGAGTCGCTATGTGACAAATAAACAACCGGCGCTAAGGATAATTTTCGTTAGGTTGAAATGACAGAGCAGAGGCGGAATAAGCATTGTTTTGAGAGACAAAAGAAAAAGATATAGGATTCGGATGCTTCCGAATTTTGAGAAAAACATTCATGCGCTTGAGCAACGCGGTGATGAGCGGGTCGGCTCTTGATATATTTTTCTACATCGAGGAGAGACTGTAATTCACAGTTGTATAAAGTTAACTATCGTCTATTAGTTATAATCTTACTATCGTTAGCTATTAGGATATAGCGTTCTTGTAAGAAAAAAAATACGTATCTAGGCGTCCACCCGAGACGTTAGTGAGGGAAGTCACGGATTATAATAGTATTGCCGGGAGAATTTGAAAACAGACACGGACATTAGGCGAGGACTTTATCCAGAAGCAAGATTCTGCTGCGTCGACGGAGAAGGTTCTACGGGGCGCCATCGAACGAAGAAGTGAAGAGCGCGCGAAGACCCAAGAATGAATAAAAAGGTTTTATAACTATTGCAATATAGATAAAACTGGTCAAGATCAAAGATCAATTCATTTTGATTATCAATATAATAAATTCCAATTTGTTAAGTTAAACAAAAGCTGATTATCATTGTTCGTTACGTGCAATCCAGCATTTTAATAAGATTTTCAGATTCTTCGCCACTCCGTATGGATGGCAGATTGCATAATTGGTTGAAGAGTAAATAGCAACAATTATGAACATCGAACTCCAATTAACTGAGCTGGCACAACATAATTTTGGAAGGAGAGATATTTAAATTACGTAGGAATCATTAGGTTTTAAGTGTAACCTTTTCCTAGCACCCAAATTACATTTATAAGTAATAATTATGTTTAAAATGGGCACCAGTCAACGTCGGGTATGTTTCAATGTACATATCCTTACACATACAAGCACAACACTCTCACTCACGTCAGGAGACCAATCGGGACGTTAGATCTTGTCCCGGCTTTAAAACGACAAGATTTAAAGTGTGTCACTTTTTTGTGCAATGATAACCATCAGTAATGTCAAACACAACTGAAAAAATCCCATCGTTGGCGTGGTAGATACATGTCGAATTCTCTGTGAAATTTCCACACCTGGATTTAGCGTTTCAGTTCGTAGTAGTTTGGAAAATCATCTGCGAGTCTCTTTGTAGACCATAAGCGCCAGCATGTTCACGACAACGTATCACAAGACTGTTCATCTAATCAAGTTTAATTGTGCCACTCCTGTGATTCTCTGCTTAAAATGTAATAGAAATATGGTGGTCGAACAAGAAATCTAGTTACGTTATGCTCATTTTGTGAGACAAAGAACTTGTGCGACCACAAATTTCATCAGTTATAATCGCGGCGTTATTTCTCTTTTGTGATAATCTCGCATAGATTCTCACCCGTTAACAATACATCCGAAGAGATAAGCGAAACAAAAACAGCTTTTAAAGTCAAATAAGAAAGAGCGAACGAATTCATAAAACATAAAGGTATTTGCAGAATTAACTAGACAAAATAGAAGAACAATGACATAAAAAACTTCAGAAGAACAATTTTGCTGTCGGAAATAAACAATTTCTTAAATTATAGACCTCATCAAAAAATCAATGGTCAACACGAACTTCAAATGAGTTAATTTGTTGCGACATTATCCCATGAACTTTAACCTTTTCATGAATATGCATTGCATACTGAATTTTCATTTATCAGTTTAACATGTAACGCTTCAAATCTCTGGAGATCCAAAAATCCAAACACTGATGCGTTACACACTTTCAAAGGCCTATATATATATTGTAAACACTCGTATATTATTCATTACCAAATCCGGATATATAAATCGAGTATACCTTTTATTGATTTTATTGGTTTATTGATTCACCATTGCACAGTTCCAGAACAATTAATTATTAATTTTTTTAATAATAGTTTTCAATTATGAATTGGTTTTCCATTAGATAGGTATTTCCGTTAATACCCATAGGCCGCAAATGAAAAATGAGTTTTGTAATTGTAAAAACGAAGAATTACACAAACAAAAAAGGGGGAGTGCTTGGCAAACCGTTGCCTAATTTGTTGTTATTACTCAACAACTATTAATTTTTTTAAGTACATCATTAATATATCTACAAATGAGGGATAAATTGCATCATGAAAAATATCTGGCTCTGGACGGAGAGACAGACAGACGTTTAAAAAAACGTTTTTCGGTATCAGGGGACTCCAAAACATGCGTTGAAATCTCGAAATAATTTTTCCGTAGCATTACATAACTTTCTCTCTACTATATAATTACTATTATATGAAATTCTTTTATAGGTAATACGTATACGAGAAAGTAAAAATATATAATATTTCGCTAGTAAATAATTCGCATGCAATGAAATGTAGGTGCAGCAGAGGGTGTGTGAACAGCTTGGGCCAACGTTGCTGGTCAAAGTGTCGAAGGTTAATGATGCCAACGGCGCAATATTATTCTCAACATTTAACGCAATAAATCTTTACCGATGTTTATTATTTTGTCATTTTTCCTCACTCCTTTTCAACACTCGAGTTATCGTGTCAACTATCCATTGATACAAAATAACCAAAATGTTCTAAACAACAATAAAATATTGCATTAACATTACACTGATATTGTATGCTTCCCATTCGTTAATTTTTGGAAATGCAAAAGTAGATATAACTGTAAAAATTACAAAGTATCTCTTGAATGTTTTTTCGAAATATAAGAGATATATTATTTTTAAAATATCTTAATTACATATTATATTAAAGGATCGTCAATATATTGATTGATCGATTGATTGATTAGTCATTTCGGGTGGGTCAACAGCTAAGGTAATTTGTCCTTAAAGAGTAGTTCATGTTGTTATCGCGTGAGATGACGGTGATCTTTCACAGCTGGAAAATGAATTCTGATGCCAACCTAAAGGCGACTTGCAAGGGTTTTCCCCAAATCAGGTATCTCCCTCCAGCAATGCATCGTCACAGACGGGACAAGCTTTAAGTCTCCGACTAATCTTCCGACATGTGTACCAGAGTAGTTCATGTTAGTGACAGTGTGTATAAGTATAGAGGAAGGATCTGGAGGAGAATTCTAGCGGGCGGCTGCTCTGATCGGTAGTTTTCCACAGTTTCTCCGATCAACACCAGGCGAATGCCGGAGCAGTACCCTACCAAACGGGACACGGACCGCGCGCGATCTGTCCTTCCTCTTCCTTGTCCTACCCTCTCCCCTTACACACACACTTACACTAACATGCACTACACTACCACATATTCCGGGAGACCGGTCGGGAGCTTAGAGCTTGTCCCGGCTGGGGCGGCGCCCCGCTGGTGGGAGAGTCCTGGTTAGGGGGAAACCCCACTAACCGACAGTAGATCGGCGCCGGATCTCGCCATCCAGCGGGGGAAGATCACCGCCATTTCCCAAGAAAAACATGCACTACACTAACGGGACTAATGACCAAAGCAGTTGAAGCGTCCGGAAACACGACAAAATCAATCATATAGAGGAAGGAAATATCACGCGCTGTCCGTGGCCCGTTTGTTAGATTCTGCTCTGGCTTTCGCCTGGTGTTGATCGGAGAAATGACGGAAAGATTATTAGAGCAGCCTGCCGCTAGAATTCTCCTGCGGCTGAATCCGAACCAAATGTCTAACTAGTGACGAAAATCCCGCCACCGTCGGGATTCGAACTTTAGAACATCCCAGTCAGGGGCACTACATTGACATCAGTTGATACGCGTAGGCATCTTGACTACTGGATCGTCAGTGGAACGCTCTATCTAAATTCCATGTTGTAAAATAGAAGTCATAGATTTAACAATTCCAATATACGAATGGAAAACAGGGAACAAATACTTACACAAGATTTAGAAGGCCACTCCTCACTTACCCAATGACATTTAATGAAGAAAACCCAAACCAAGTTCAAAAAAAATTTTAGTTCTATTGAAAGCTGTAAATTAATAATAATTTATTTAAAAATTATTAATTACGAGAAATTAATCTATTTTTTTTGTAAAAACTATTGTCAATCATTATTCTTTGTTATATGTTTTTTTCTCTCCTGTTATGAGGATTATATCTGTTTAAATTTTTCTAGTGCTCAAAACAATATCGATCGCTAATGACTTTACCTGCTGCTAAAAATACCTAAAATAAATATTTTTTTTAAATATAATTGGCAAACAGTATTGTCTTTAACATGTTGAAAGGGTAATTTGTTGGTTGGTTGTTAGTGATTCCGGGCACGTCAACTACTGATGGTGTTAGTCCCGTAAGTGTAGTGTATGTTTTTCATCGGGAGGTGGCGGTGATCTTCCCCCGCTGGATGGCGAGATCCGGCGCCGACCTACCATCGATTAGCGGGGTTTCCCCCAACCAGATATCAGCCACCAGTGAGGCACCGCCCGAACCGGAACAATATCTGAGCTCCCGACTGCTCTCACGGATTGTGTGGTAGTGTAGTGTATGTTAGTGTAAGTGAGTGTAAGGGGAGAGGATAGGGCAAGGAAGAGGAAAGAAATATCGTGCGCGGTCCGTGGCCTGTTTGTTAGGATACTGCTCCTGCATTCGCCTAAGAGAATTTGTGTTTGTCTTTGCTTGATTCACGTATTTCGAATTTTTGTTAGCGTTTATTTAGATATTGTTTACCTTCTACGTACATGTCACAGCAGCGGTGTATAAAAATGGACGTAACTCAAAAAGTGTCATTTTACAAAATAGTTTTATCCCAACCGGAAACATTTATTTTGCGGACAACAAACTCATATGCTGAAAATATCACCTGTCTTGTTAATTTTCTTGATGAAATTTTTTGACTTAGAAATATACTACTTCCTAAACATAATTCTTCTCCTAACTCAAATATGACTATTTCATATGTATTACTTTTCAAATGCATCGACAACGTATATTTAAACGTTCAAACATCACGGGACTAATATAAAATGAAAGGATAATATAATACCCTTAAAAATAAACTGGTGAAAAAATTGATATTTAACCAAAATGTAGTACGTTCGTGTATGTTAATGTAGTACGCAAATGTAGTACATAAATGTAGTACGCAATATTGTCACGTGTTAGTCCTACAACGCGCGTTGGATTCAGGTCCCGACCCTTTAGTAAATTTTTAGTATCGAGTGAGAAGCAAAATTTAATTTATAAATGTTTTGTGAAAGAAGAAGATGTTACATTCAATATATTTTCTGAGATTCATTATGTAAACAAACAATTCGAAAACATCTAAAATTGTTTTATAAAACTTTCCGTCGGAATAACTTTCACTATTCTGATGTTCTCTTTCACAAGTTATCATGCAAAGCAAAATTCACTTAGGAAAATAAACATTAGTTTTCCTGCACAACAATTTTAAACAAACAAAGTAACTCCATCTACATTACATGGATATTTACGTCATAGACGTATTATTAATGTTCCACAAACATATCACATTTGCTTGTCAGATGAATTTAACTTTTAACAACGAGGAACTGATTCCGCAAATGGAATGTTCAAAATAAACACGCTGAGCCAGAAGTCTGAATGTCTCTATAAGTTAAATCGTAAAATATCACATGTGCAAAATGAAAGACACTACCTTCTAAAGCAAAACATTCCAGCATCTGAAATGAAAAGAACTCACATTAGCAAAATTCCTAGCAGTGTGTCGTGAATATTTATCACGACTGCATTGTCGTGGAGCTCGTTTAAACGCATGACCCTTCTAAATAAAGTTTTATGTTATCCTCTCTAACATTCACCTTGCTAATTACTGCTTTCGCTACAAGAGAAAGAGGACACGGATAATTAACGCTTCAAAAAAAACGAAGTCAGGTTTGAGAGAGCTTCTCGCTAAATAATGCTCAAGGCGTAAAATGACTGATGTAAAAGTGCTAGCCTAAATTAAAATACAGATTCATGTCTCATAACTTAAGCTCGTTCATTGTGTACATTGTGAGATAATCGAAAACCTCTTTTACGAAGCTCATAAAAAACCATCCCTATATTACCATAACGTGCACCCGTTGCGCATCCTCTCCGTTGATGCCGTTAAAAAAAGATGGGCCAGATTTTCTTCTAAGGTTTTCCAGTTTGGGAAAATATTCTCTTGTTTGTGGCGCTGGTACCAGTTTGTTAAAGTGACATTATTGTGCTAATAAGAATATATTGCACTGTATACTTAATATGGGATATCATCTTTATTATTCGAATTTCGTGTGAGGGGAAGAGAACATATTTCAAAACACCCAGCACGTCGAGTTGGTACTGATTGTACTGTTTGGTTGGAGCATGAAGCTGGTTGAAGTGAGATATCATGCATATATGGAGGTTCCATAGAAGTGTTGTCCGATTTTATTATAGTGACTTGTGACAAACTATCAGTTCGAAGCGATTATCCATGCGGGAGCATTTTTATGACTGTAATTTTAGGTATCGCAGCTCCCGATCAAATAAACGGTCATAGCTTATTGTTGATTATATGATATGATTGATTTTACCTTCATGCATTTTACTGCACTCAAAATCATCTTACTTTGCATCTTCAGATTTTCATCAAAACGAGCTATAGATCAGGGCCTACTTCACTTTCTTTGAAAATATAGAGATAACTCTGAACAAAATTAGTAATCAATCAATCGATCTTTTGAATTCATTCTTGTATGTGGATATTTCAGCATTGATTTTCTGAACGAATCTCGCGTAAAAGAGACATATCTCAGTTAAATTCATTCTTTTAATATAGATATTACTGTGACCTACACAAAATACAGTTAATTAAAAAAATCAGTAGATGAAATTACAATTAAAAAACCATATGAAATAATAACAAATAGTCTAGAAGTTACTACGATGCACAACTTTTTACAATTATCAGTAATTTAAACACAAACATTTAATAATACTAGCATTTATAGACTATTTATTAAAGATAATATAGAATTATTTTCAGACTTTTTGCTGCAGGCACCATTAGACGCGGTTGGTAAAAACGAAAAATATAATTTATTTTTCTCAAAGCTTTCATCAAAGCTTTCATTTTAAGAAAAGTAATAACATTGGCAAAAGAATGTAAAGTTGTCAGGATATTTTGAAAGGTAATAACAATTGTAAAGCAATATAAAAATACACGATTTCGAATTGTTGTAGGGAAAGTTGTTTGACAGAGTTGTAGTAGTTGTAGTTGTAGTTGTTGTAGGCGATCTTGCTTGATGAAAGACTATAACCACAAAATTCCAGATGATACGTTTCTTACAATATTTTCAGCATTTTCGATGTTTGTTTCCGCAACTTCTTCCAATGTGATGTGGTCCCTTGGAAGTTGGCCGCTCCAGTATACTTACAAGGGAGACGTTGCACTGTGGTGAACAAGATGTATTGTGACTGAGGGTAGGAGCATCTTTCCAAGTGAAAGATCGCCGAGAATTCTCGCCGAGAATATAGAAGAGAGAAATATCACCAAGAATATATGGCTGACGAGATATGTGGAGGGAGGGGAGGGAGAGAGAGAGAGAGAGAGAGAGAGAGAGAGAGAGAGAGAGAGAGAGATGAAAGGGAATCTGGGCAGAAGTCTAGCTTCATGGCGGTCTCTTACCATATCAGTCCATGGACCCTATGTTATCCATCCAGCGGCGGCGTTTTTTTCAGATTTTTGTCCTATTTCTCTGATCCATTGAGCAAATTCAGAGATGGCTCCTTGTGTTGCTTCTGGACATACATATTATTTCACTATGCGTCGTTTTTTTAGATCCTTTTCCTAGTTGTGACGGAAGTAGACCGTGGAGGGTGGGTTGCTATTTTATTAGCAAAAGTATAAAATGGAATCTATAGTTTGCTTGCCGTTACAGATAAGTTTTCTACAAACCGGGAGAGAAAATTTCTAGTTTGGAAATGTCGCTATCCTCGTTTTGTTGGAACTTTTATTCATTATTCCACTAAGCAAACTATGCGAAACTCCAGTAAAAGGGTGTGGTATATATCCTGGAGCTCACGAAATGGTGTGCATATTACACTCACCCATACGTCGCATACAGATTCTATTACTTTTGACGAAAATAAACAAAAATAAATATAATTTACAAACATATTACAGTACTTAACTAAAGTGAATTAGATTAAATTCAAATTTACTGACCACCAGGTTTACACCTCTGTTCAACTGTATTTTAAATTTCTGGTTTGTAAAAATGATATTGAAATGCTGAGTAAAATGCTTTCTGGGTTCCAAAACAATTTAGCTCTTACTCAAAACCCAAGTCCCCAATATGCAAATTCTGATTCATTACTCTGCTTCATCAATGAGGACCCAATTCACCCTTCAAGGTTAGTCCATAACAATTCATAAGATATTGCACATTTTGGTTAAATGTAACATCATCAAACAGTTTAGTAAAATTTGGAAACATTTACCTTTAGAAAATATTCACTCCAATGCTTTACAAAATGCTATGTATCATCATAACGGACATTATATTAAGATGGTTTACTCAGAAAAATGAATAAAGTCTAAAACCCAAGAAAAAACAACGCTATTTTCACGAAAACATCATAAGCACTTATCTTACCAAAAGTGGAAGAATGTTCCCAAATTATTCTCTCCAGGACATAAAGTAAACTTGTTTTGCTTTTATTTCCAACCCACAACAACAGACAGTTTTAAAAAGAACATGCCCGCATAATCCCGCATTCATCTCTGATCACAAAATTGCGCACAGCTTACACGAAATTAACATCCTGTAAAATGCAACGAATCTTCAGTTTTCAAGCTTCATACGAAAAATAAATGAAAATAACAATGATAAGTGGGAACGTTTGTCGCAAAATAGTGAAAGCAAATGGCATCGTCATTCGTGTAAGAATGGAAAATTAATTTCTCACGAGAAGATAATTTCTTTGTTTTTTCTTTTAAGAACTTGCAAGAGTAAAGAATATGAATACCATTGGCGTTCTCTTTATACTATTATTTTTTAATTGTTTCTTGTTCTTCCATATAGTATGCATGTCAACCACTTTAATTTCATTTGATTGTGTGGCGGTGACGGTGGCGGTGGCGGTGGCGGTGGCGGTGGCGGTGGCGGTGGCGGTGGCGGTGGCGGTGGCGGTGGCGGTGGCGGTGGCGGGGCGGGGCGGGGCGGGGCGGGGGGGGGCGGGGCGGGGCGGGGCGGGGGCGGGGGCGGGGCGGGGGCGGGGCGGGGGCGGGGCGAGGGTCGGGCGAGGGCCGGGCGGGGGGGGGGGGCCCAGAAGCGCCGCTGTTCAGACCGCCGGTGACGTCACGCGTCAGCGGCCCCGGCGCGCGCTGGGGTCGCTTTCGATATGAAAAGTGTCTACACAAAAGAAGTCCCCGTGGCGGCTCTCCGGCCAAAAGGCGTCGTTCGCAGGTCGCGAAAAGGGTCGACGTCACTGCCCGCCACCGCCCTCGTCCCCCACACCAGTGGGCCATTACTAAAACACCACATTTTCTGGTTGCCAAAAGGACCTCCACTCACTTGAAGTAAAATAGGGGGCTTGTGTGTGTGTGTGTGTGTGTGTGTGTATATATTAATTATATTATAATTAATATATTACACGTATAATTAATATTATATATATATTAATTATACGTGTTTTTAGTCCGGGAGGCCATAACTCAAAACAGGAAGTAATCAGAGTTTTTTGTTAGTTTTAATGTCCATTATTCCCAAGACTAGAGTCAACCGACCAGAGATATGATGAAAATAACTCTTATCAAAAGGGAAAGAAGTTTCAAACATTTCATTGTTTCAAGTATTTGGAAAGAATAGTATTACTACTTTCACTTTCCTGTTTGCTACGATCACCGTTGCTACCACCTTCCTTGCTACTGGCAACTGTAAACATATGCATGGTTACGAGAACATACGTCTCGACAAGCGAGCAGTAACGGTTTTGACATTTGATTACTCAAAAAATATTTAGTTGGAAAATGTATAGTTTTAAGAAACCTGTAATGAATTTTAACAAGTTTCCTCAATCTTTTCGAAATATTTGGAGACATATGAAAGAGTGCACACTTAAATGTTCTTATTAGATGTGGTACATGAATTGGATTAAACTTATCTTTTTGCATATTCATACACTTTTCATAAGGGTTACTCCCGAAGAAAGAGTTGCTGACTCTCGTTTCGGCCTTAATTGGCATTTATACTAACTAAAACCAATGAATTAGCCCTCCCTAGATCACTTTAAATTATGTGTCGCTTTCTCCCGGAATATTTTGCAAGTCGAATAATTAATATAATTGGGGGGCTCGACTGATTACTTAGTAACTGTGTGTGTGAGGGGGGATGTAGTTTAATAAAGAAAATGGCAATTGTGAAGTTCAGTACGTATAAGTAATGAATACTACATGGTACGTCCCCAACACACCAGCATAGCTAAAATAGTTACCTAGAACAGGAGGAAGAAATGAGGTGTTGGTGTTTTTTTAATTTCCATGAATTTAGATAGGTTGTCTTGGTGACGCAGTTTTGTTGAGGCGCTTAAGGATGACTTGCGTTGGTCGTGGTCCAGCCGCGCTTAAAATTCTTTGTTGAGGAAACTTGTAAAATACAGAAATGGAGCATTGAGAGAACTCTGCAGATTTATTTAGAAAAGCTGGACGATAAGGTGATTTTCCCTAGATCACGTGCAGTAGAGGAAAGTTTGCAGAAAAAAACATCAGGTAATAGTTTGAATTATTTAAAGACACCTATTCTGTCGAATTCAGTCGAAAAAATTTTGAACTTTTGCAATTGTCAAAAATCAGGGTTTTAAACAAACATGAGACCTGCACCATTCTTTTAAAAGTCCTTTATACTATCCAAGAACAAAATTCAATCAAAAACGATGCAGACATTTTTTTTAAATTCGGAAAATGTCTTAAGGGATTCTTGTAAAGTACCCCCAAAATTAAATTATCGGTTTCAAATTCAAGGGGCCACGACATCAGCCAAATCGATTGAGGAATATTAATTTTGGAGAAAATCGTCTGAACGGTTTCAGCCGCTAACATTGTTTGCAGACGGACAATACAGAAGGACAGATGGACTTTGCCGTCATTTGAATTTTAGGTATCATGGACCCACAAAACATGGATTTTGGCTACACCATGTGTTACAGAATTTTTTTCTAAATGTATCAACTGCATTTATCGACTCTTTTACTGGTTCTCGACCTGTAATAAGAGTTTTTCTGCCAAAAATTCGTGTTTTTCGCGCAGCATTACATAACTTCCTGTCTACTCCATAGCGAGAAGGTAAAAAGAGAAAGTCTGCGTTGATTAGAAGCATGAATCATCTCGCATACATTTTACAAAAAGAGATAAGTTTAGTATTCTTGACCGGCTGAGAGAACAGAGACAAGCGAATCATGTTGAAAGGATGGTGACGACACTCCCCTCTACGATTCTAGTATTCCCGAATTGCGCATTGCCATGGTAATAACCGTGATACCCGAGGTTGGCCTGGGTGGTGACCCAAGGGTCACTGTTCTTGGCAGGCCGGCCCTAAAAGGCGTTGTAGCGACTTCGAAGAAAAAAAAATTCGGTAATTTGCAAACCATCATTTTTTCAATGTTTTCTCCTACTGTCATTGCATTGTAATTAATTATTCATTAATATTTTATTCATTCATGAGTTTAAATAGAACAAAAATTATTTTCTCATTTTTATTTCAATATTGCAAATCATATGTTTAATATCAAAACTTATTGTCGAAGACCACAATCATGGTAAGTCATGCAACACGAATTGAAAACGTCCCAGTTTTCATTCACTACTTTCATGCTTTTATTGACTTTCAACGTTTATTTTCATAATAAGAGATATCGTTCCTAGCAATAGTTCCATTTTGCAAATAAAACGGACATTACAAAAAAATGTATTTCTCTTTCGAGTTCTCCCTTCCATTCTGTTACCATTTCGAGTTGTGAGGATAAATCCAAAGCAGACAATTATTCTCATCAAATTGTAAAATATTATTCTACGAATAGTATGGAAGCACAGATATGAAGAGAGTATTTTATTACTTATCATTTAAAGAAATGTCAATCATATCTCATATCTTCCAAAAATTACCATTCGAGATAACGGGTGGTATCCACTGATATGTTCTACTTGTGCTTTTTGGGTTATTTTTAAACAGTACGCAACGTCGCTGTCACCGCCACAGATTTCGTCACCGTTGCCACTGCCCTCATACGGCTCCCGTCCACTGAGTTACCATCGTCGTTCGTCAAAGCATGAAACCAGAATTTTTTCGTGGACGGGTATCCGATAATCAAGCTTCCTAATTAAAAGTATTTTAAGTATACGTTGTTTGGGAATATCTGAAGGACAAATTTTCTTCCCAAGGCTTTCTTACTCTTACTCTCATTACTCCACAGCTCCATAAATATTAATCCCGTCATCAACATCCATTCATCAAAACTCACCATTCTTATTTAGTTGAAATATTATAAATATTTAAGATAACATATCATTATAACATAGTTTGAATATTTAAAATAAATAATATCTTTATCGCGCGTATTACTGATCCCCATATATACATGAATATGTGTAATATATGTGTGTGATATTCTATAAAAAGAAAGACCGCTGGGAGTTATTCTAAAGATATCAGAAAAACGTGATCAATAATATAAAATTTATTGGATTACTTAACAATCAAAACATTTCATGGTATGTGTGACCACTCAATCTGGAAATATATAGTTATTAATTTAAACCATTTAATAATAACAATAATAGAAATAATTAAAATATGTTGATTCTATTCTCCATTTTATCTTCTCAATGATTGATATTTGATTAATCGAAGTTTAACCCTTTTGTCCGTACATTAATTTCACGCAATATAGTCACACTACATCATCTTTGCCAACGCCACACCCTGTCATACCACCGCCATACCCTGTCGTCTTGCCTCCCTCAACAGACACAACTGCTGCAAAAATCACTGCCGACCCCGCCGCTCCTTTACGATTGCCCCTTTACGCTTGTCCCTGACTACTCCGCCTAACCTGAAACTTCCAGCTCCTCTCCTGCCTGTACCTCGCCTTTTCCTCGGGATTCAGCCCTTCATGTCTAGGAGCTCTTTGCATATTCCCTACTACCTCGGGAAATACCCATTCCATTTTCCTACCTCTTACTACCGTTGCCTCCAGAGCTCTTGCCACTGCTGTTCCGCATCCTCTTGCACTCATGTACCTCAAACCTCCGCTGGCCTTCCCCCCACTCCCGTTCATATCGCTCTGCTACAGTCCTCGTGCCCGGGACTCCACCTTCCCCCAATCTGCTTCCGCCCCGCGCTTCCCCCCACCCCCACCCTCAACCCACCCTCGTTTCGTCCCCTCGGCACCTTCTGCAGCAAACCCGCCCTCGCCAGTAAACCGTCCAGTCCTTCCCCAACGCTCCCCCCGCCAACCCACACCCTGCCAACCCACACCCGCCAACCCACACCTGCCAACCCCACCGCCAACCACACCGCCAAGCCACACCAACCCACCGCAAACCCACACCGCCAAACCACACCGCCAAACCACACCGCCAAACCCACCCGCCAAACCCACACCGCCAACCCACCCGACAAACCCACACCGACAAACCCACACCGACAAACCCACACCCGACAACCCACCCGACAAACCCACCCGACAAACCCACCCGACAAACCCACACCGACAAACCCACACCGACAAACCCACCCGACAAACCCACACCGACAAACCCACACCGACAAACCCACACCTGACAAACCCACACCGACAAACCCACACCGCAAACCACCCGACAAACCCACACCGACAAACCCACACCGACAAACCCACACGACAAACCCACACCGACAAACCCACCCGACAAACCCACCCGACAAACCCACACCGCAACACCCACACCGCCAAACCCACAACCACGCCAAACCCACACCGCCAAGCCCACACCGCCAAACCCACACCGCCAAACCCACCGACAAACCCACCCGACAAACCCACCCGACAAACCCACACCGACAAACCCACACCGACAAACCCACCCGCCAAACCACACCCGACAAACCCACACCGCCAAACCCACACCCGACCAAACCCACACGCCAACCCACACCGCCAAACCCAGCACCCGCCAAACCCACACCGCAAACCCACACCCTGACAACCCACACCCGACAAACCCACACCCGACAAACCCACACCGACAAACCCACACCGACAAACCCACCGAACACCGACAAACCCACACCGACAAACCCACCCGACAAACCCACACCCGACAAACCCACACCCGACAAACCCACACCCGCCAAACCCACACCCGACAAACCCACCCGCGACAAACCCACACCCGACAAACCACACCGCCAACCACTCCTCTGCAGTCGTAGACGCTGGTGTCTCCTTCCTTGTTGTTCGAGGTCTTTTCCTCACCTCCGCTCGACCCTCGCCCTTGTTTCTGTTTTCTGCCGGAGCTCCCTTAATGCCGACCATAGCTCACGCTTGGTTGGCTATCTTCGCCTCAGCGTCCGCTCCCTTGCTCGTCTCTTGTGTCCGTATTCACCGATGCCTTACGTTCACGCCTCGGCTCTACTTTTAACTACAGACGAAGGCTCTTCCTCGGCCCTAACACTCGGCTCGTTGCTTGCATTTTTGCATTCAACAAAGACACGAAATTTCTTTTGTTGTCTATCATCCATTTGTCGTCTCACTCTTGCTACCATTGACCCAAATAATGATCCCTTGTACAACTTCTGGTTTTGAAGCTTCCTTCGATGCGTTCATTCACTTAGCTTCTTTCTATTTTATTTATTTTTTCCTCTGCTCTAGCCGTTTGTGTATGCAATTATTCTTCAAACCGAGTTTCCATCATACTTAGACGCCTCTTAGTTCGTGCGTTCTCACTTCAGGCGCCTTCTCTGCCCCTAATATCATCACAAACCTGTTCTGGTTTGTAATCACCAGCGCAGTTTTCACGTGTGAATCGTTGTACCTTTTTAGTCCGCTTCTCTGCTCTCACTGTTCGTACGAACATGTACCTCTATCACCTCCAATCACTCGCCCCTGACACGACCCGTTCTCTGTTTAATAAGCCCTCCCTACTGAACTCTTGTACGGAATCATCGCCAGCGTATTTTCACACAAGCGCCCTTAACCTTTCGGTCCATTCAAGCTCTGCTCCGGCTGTTCGTTTTGACACGTGTCGCAACCCCTGTTTTGAAAACTTGTTCACTCTCCCCTCACGCCGACGTGTTTTGGAGCGGTCCATACGCTGGCACAGCTTTCACTACCACTCTCGTCTCAGCACTCAACACAGTTTTCTCACGTGCGTCTTTAAAGTGTTAGTTCATTCTTACTCTGTGCACGCTGCACGTGGGGCATCTGTCATAACCTCCGTCTCCAACTCCTGCTCACTCGCCCCTGACTCCTACTCGTCCTCACTTGGGTTGCTCCGTCCTCTGCCGTCCCCACCACGCCCACCTCTTCTCGACACTACTCACCACCACCATGCTCACGCTGCACGTGGGGACACCTGTCAAAACCTCCGTCTGCAACCCTGACCCTACTCGTCCTCACTTGGGTTGCTCCGTCCTCTGCCGTCCCCGCCACGCCCACCTCTTCTTGACACTGCTCACCAGAGCCGCCCGCCGCCTCGCGCGCTCGCCACCCGCACAACCTGCCCGCGCCGCCCGCACCGCCCACGGGCGTGGGCGATCGATGGCGCGCGGTTGCCGCATCGGGTGGCGGCCTCCGCTCCGGGGACGGCGACGGCGCGGACGGCGCGGGCGACGCGGACGAGAAGGACGGCGAGGACGTGGACGGCGGCAAGGACGGCGCGTGCGGCAGTCCCAACCCGCTGGACCGCCCGCCCACCCGCGCGCGCCGTGGAGTGTCTACTTTAACGAGTCTGCGAGGGGCTGATGGGACGGCACACAGCGCGGCGGTGGGTCACCTGAAAACGCTCGGGCGCTTTCAAAACCGAACGATGCAAACAGGTCGCGGCGGAGGGGGAGGGGGAAAGGGCGCGACGTGGGATGGCACGTGGGCTTTGATGAGCCTGCTGTGATTCCGGGATCGGTGTAAATATGGTATTTGGAGGGAAGGGAAGTCATTACATACATTTGCGTAGTTGTACCCACCGTTTGGTATGAACCGAAATGTGTGGGAGTACGTTTTTATATGGTAGGGAATTGCGCTGAAAAATTACCTCATGGGAATAATTTTTTTTTTACGAACAGACTACTATGCAAAACAAATTATCTGATGTCAATTGAGCGTGGCATGTTTTGTGGAGCTAATTGTTTTTAAGCCACGGGGGACGAACGTTCGTTGTACGTATTTGTGATACTTCAGTACCGCAGAACTTATCACACGTTTTTTCAATCTTCGACTCATGTGAGGATTATTTTGTCATTAATTTCTAAGCATAGTCATCAGAAGCAAAGGATGTTAGTATCACTAGTGACACTAAGAATTTTCTTTTCTCGAAATCCGAATGAGAGAAAATTCCTCTACCGAATAAAAGTACAGCCATCCAACATTCAGTTTATTTATTCGTTGACCACGAACGACCCAATTTCAACGGTTCCAAGGAAGTTTGATGCAATATCCGCAAAAATATAAGCTCTAATAGAATTTGCAGTAATTTACAAAAGCGACAGGATATCCTACTCACGGGAAAATCTGAAATTAAATAGTTTGCTTACTACTGACATGCGAGGTTGCGGTTTAGAATTATCTCATGTAAAAAAAGTCTATAAAGTCTAAAAAATTATATTTATTTATTCGGTTCATTCGATAATTTGTGTATTCTACAATAGAATATTCAATTAAAAACTTCTAAACAGGAACCTCATTTCAGTTCAAGCATTATTTTATTCCTTTTAAAATATTTTTTACCCTAGACAAGAAAATAATTTTGTAGACAGTATTTTTAGTATTTCCTTATAATACTTGTATTAATTTTAAAAATATTACTAAATAGTTTTTATTATGTTTTAAAAAGAACTAAAAACGCTGAAATAGACATTTCTTTATCGTTAGTGATATTAACGTATTTGACGATCACAAAAAATGATCGTAGTTACAGTGAGCAAAGAACAGCCGCGGGAATAATTTGCCAGAATAATGAGGGAATTTTACGGAATATATGGGGAATGTCATTTACGTCTCCCGCATTATAGCTCTACCAGTTAGTTACATAAACAAGTAACTGTAGACGTCTTCACTCTGGAACCCAACTTTGAACACCAGAAGCCACTGTACTACGTGTTACAGTATTATATTCCAGTACTGCGATGGAAAGCATTCTAACATCGCTAAGTAGTAAGATAAAATTGTGCACAAAATCAAATATGCACGTTCATTTTATCGTGGAGGATTATCTATGTATCTCATCTTAAAGCAGATTTATATTTTCTGCTCGTTTCTTATCATTCGTTCCTTCAAAGTAGGGGTAACCTGCAAAGGTGTAATAGAAGGTTCAAAGGTTGGCATTTCGCAGAATAAAGCTTAAGACATATCTAGGGGGTCCCTCATATTTCCGGCATATTCCCCTAAATGTTCCTCGCACGTTTTTTGCACGTTCCCCCGCATATATCCCCTTTTCATATTGCCCCACTCGTTCCGTGGCAAAGTTCTCCACATGTTCCTTGCACGTTCCCTGCATGCCTACTGTATGATCCCATAGTCTCCCTGCATGTTACACCATGTTCCACGCATGTTTCTCACCTATTCTCGCCTACGATTCCCAAATGTCTCTACATGCACCCGGCACGTTCCCTTCATTTCCTCCAAGTACTCCCAACAGATACATGCATGATTCCACACGTATTAATCTGTAAAATCAACCATTTTTTCATACATTTAGACTTTTAATTAAAGTTCATTTACTACTTTCCCAAACCCTACGGCAGTGGAGAGTGCAGTGCAGTGCTCCCCTGACAGTAGAAATGGGCAATTCTGAATAGATAGAGTACCCAGAAGAAATGACCCCCCCCCAAAATAATAATAAAAAGAGTCCAAAAGATTTTTCGCAAAAATCACTATCATTATCTAATTTTCTCGTTTACTACGTACACAGTAAAGATAACCTATGGTAATGCTGAAGAGAAAATTAATGTTTTTCATCAGAGACACCGGTTTGGGGAGAGAGGCTCTTATATTGAAAAGGAGGATAAATCTTGAGCCTTTTTATGTGATAAATTCCTTCCTTCAGCACGTTGTGTTGTAAAAATCTTCATTTTATGGGTCCTTGATACCGAAAAAGATATTTACGGCAAAACGTGCTCGGTCTGTCTGTCTGCCTGCAGTCGACACTAGCGTCTAAATCGTATAGACAAATATCTCCAAAATCGATATTCCCCCATCAATCTGGCCGAACTCGAGGTCCTGCAAATTTAAAATGGATATTGTGTTTTTGGAGACGCGTAACATGTGTAAATAGTTTCTAAATTTTCTTATTATTGGCTACAATTATTTCTCGAATAGAGCAAAAGATTTTTTTTAATGGCGCAGATCGCATTTTCGTTGAACTCTCTGAATTTTGAACAATTGCAAAATATCAATTTTTTCGGCGTCATTCAGTAACTACAGTATTGAAGCTAAAGATTCTTTCCTTAGCAGTTGTTCAAAAGCATTTCTTAAAAAACGGTCAACTTTATTTTTTATTAATATGAGTAGTCGCGTTCTTTGGTGTGAAATATAGGAAATTTTTAAAAATATTTTCTCAAAAACGGCTTCAAATTTTCTTTACTTTAGGAAAAAGGAAAGTACGTTTGTAATAATGGTGTAGGTTTTACTTCCGTTGAACACTTTCGAAAATTCGAAATTTCAAAAACTGCACAAGATACAAATAATGCAAGAAAGTATGTGTAGTTGTAGCACCCGTAGTTTAAGTGTGAAAATACACTGAGGTGACGAAAGTCTGGAATAACAATATGCTAATATACAGACGACAGAAGTTTTACGCACCAAGGAAATAAAAGAGCAGGGCATTGACAGAGCTTTCATTTGTACTCGAGTGATTCAGGTGAAACTGTTTCTGACGTGATTATGGCCGCATGGAATTAACAGACTTTGATTGCAGAATGGTAGCTGGAGGTAGTTCATGGCACATTCCATTTCGTAAATCGTTAGGGAATTCAATATCCCGAGATCCACAGTGTCAAGAGTGTGGAAAATACCTAATTTCAGACATAACCTCTCTCTATGGACAACGCAGTAGCCGATGGCCTTCACTTAATAGCCGAGAGAAGCGGAGTTTACATAGATAGCGTTTGCGTTGTCAGCGATAACAGACAAATACTGCGTGAAATAACCGCAGAAATGAATGTGGGACGTACGACGATCGTGTCTTTAATGGACTATGGCAGCAGAAGACCAACTCGAGTGCCTTTGCTACCACCACGTCATCGCCTTCAGCGCCCGTCCAGGGCTCATGACCATATCGATTGGTCCCTCGACGACGGGAAAACCGTTGCTTGGTCAGATGAGACCCGATTTCAATTGGTAAGACCTGATGGCAGGGGTCAAGTGTGGCACAGACCCTATGAAGCCTTGGTCCAAAGTTGTCAAAAAGGCACTGTGCAAGTTGGTGATGGCTCCACAATGGTGTGTGCTGTTTTTACATGGAATGGACCGAATCCTGTGGTCCAAATGAACAGATCGTTGACTGATAATGGTTATGTTTAACAACTTGAGGACCATTTGCAGTCTTTTATGGACTTCATGATCCCAAACAACAATGAAACGATTGTGGATGACAATTCCTCATGTCACCGGGCCACAATTGTTCGCGATTGGTTTGAAGAGCATTCTTTATAATTAGAGCGAATGTTTACGCCCCCCCCCACATCGCCCGACATGATTCGCATCGAACATTTATGGGACACAATCGAGAGGTCATTTCGTGCTAAAAATCCTGTACCGGCCACTATTTCGCAATTAAGGACGGCTATAGAGGCAGCACGGCTCAATATGCCTGCAGGGGACTTCCAATGACTTGTTGAGTCCATTCCACACTTGACCCTGTTGAGTTCATGCCACACACGTGGCTGCACTTCATCGGTAAAAGGAGGTCTGATACAATATTAGGAGGTATCGCATGACTTTTTTCACTTCAGTGTAATTTGATACTTGTAGTAATCCAAAATGCGAGAGTTGCTGCGAATCCGTGTTACGGAGTGAAGGAACCCAACGAAAAATAATAAGAAACATAACTACAGTGCTGTAATGCCGCGTCTCCACCACTTAACCACGTCGCATTTAACGTCAGCGTGCATCCGACATTTGGGGCAGAGTCGCATTGAAAATAACTCCAACTCAATCTAAATATTGCCGGAGAGTACAGAAAATATATCAGTGGTGCTAAAACAGCACATACATCTAGCATGTTTCGATACTTAATACATTTTCATTTATCATTTAACTTGTGTATATTGAATGTTGAGAAATGGAAACATTTTTGTGACATGAAAACCCAGTTTAAAGATATATGAGTCATCTTTTCCGAGTTAGAGTCCATAGGAAAGTGTATTTCAGAGTAGCGTGTGTTGCAGGTTGCATGCGCGCCTGTTTTTTTCTTACAAAATTACGTATAGGAATACCATTCATTTGGAAACAGAATTATTTTAATATCATTTATATTCTGTAATACTTAACGTTAATCTACTTGCTCTTATAAAACATTATATATTTAGCGGAACTCATGTTTCATAATAAGAACTGTTCTTTTTAAGCTATCTTTATACTCAGTGAAGTAGTTAGACTTTTTCCACTGAACCTTATTTGCGGTAAGTTCAACACTCCATCACCTTGAGAAAAAACACAAGCTGTTTTCTTTAGAACAATTTAAGCAAAAATTACGATTATTAATTGATGAATTCATCTCTTTCGTGTATTTGTAAACTGCAAGTTCCGCCGCAGTTTGGACCTCCTTGAAAACCAAAATGTATAATTTTCTTTGAAGTCTACAAAAGCCAAGCAAACGATTTTTAGACTTATTACGTTTATAAAATTAAGTAGTAAAATATAGTTTAAATATTTGTTAAATTAAAATTTCATGAAAAACAAAAAAATATTCAAATTAAAACATTTTCGAATTTACTAGATTTCATCCTAAATTAATTTTTTCGATTTCATGAAATTGTGTGAAATTCATTTTCTTCGATCAACTTCAAAAAACAACCAGCACAAAGGACAAATGAATTTTAAAAAAAACGAACTGTACTGCACAAAAAACAACCAGCCAAAGTACAAATGTTTGAATTTTTTAAAACTGAACGAACTGTACTGCACAAAAACAACCAGCACAAAGTACAAATGTTTTAATTTTTTAAAAACTGAACGAACTGTACTGCACAAAAGCAATCAGCACAAAGTACAAATGTTTGAAGTTATTAAAACTGAACGAACTGTACTGCACAAAAACAACAGCACAAAGTACAACTGTTTTAATTTTTTAAAAACTGAAGAACTGTACTGCACAAAAAACAACCAGCACAAAGTACAAATTTTGAATTTTTTAAAACTAAACTAGCAAAAAGTAAAATCAGTGAATTACAAAAAAATAATTAACTGTACTGCACTAAAAATAATCAACACAAAGTACAAATGTTTGAATTTTTTAAAACTGAACGAACTGTACTGCACAAAAAACAACCAAAGTATAAATTTTTGAATTAAAAAAACTGAACGAACTGTACTTCCAATAAACAACCATCACAAAGCACTAATGTTTGAATTTTTCAAAAATGTGCGAACTGCAGAAGGTTGCGCTCTGCAGAGAGACGCAAGGCTGCAGCGGGGCTGGCGATATCGCACGGCGCGGCCTCGGCGGAGTGCTCTTGCGTGCACTGGCCACGATACCGCACGAAATTGCTGCTTAGAGCCCACGCCCCTTTTAAACGCATTAGAACGCTTACGAGGAAATCGCATTTCGCTTCGTTTCCTCGGCGTGGGTATCCACTCGCATAGAGCTAAAAGACCGACCACGCATTTGCATCTCTCCGCCAGGGAGCGCTGGCTGCAAAAATCCCACGGAACGGTGCACAATGGAGAAGGTCCCTTCTCGAAAATGTCGCAAGTTCAGGTTGGGTTTTAAGGTTGGAAATAACCTGTACTGAATGTTCCTGTACGAACGTGCTCATTATTGTAATAATCCGCACCGTAGGGCCGTGCTTGTTATTGAGCGAATTAATGTAATTATTGTAAGTAATGAGTTTACTATCAGCCCATCCTGAAAGAATGAAGTAGACCTTCATTCCATACATTCTATTCTTCTTCCATCCATTTGAAAATTTAAATGGTCACAATATAAGAGCATCATAAATAAATGATATATAATATAAATATTCTATTTTAGATTTTCATTTTTTTTTATTATTTCCTAGTTTGAGCAGAGGTACATTTTTCTGGTAAAAAAAACTTGTGGAAAAAGAGGAATACAGTTATAAACGAAATCCTCAGTGAGAAGAATTTATTTCTCTTTTATTTCTCATAAGAAAGTCAACAACACCACATCAGAATTTCCACGAAATCCTCAGTGTTATGTATTTTTCCATATTTTTGACACAGTGATCGTATATGCAACATGAAGTGTATGCCAATGACTTTTTCTGCAAGATACACGATGTATTTTATAATATAATACCTTAACTTTAGAAATATTAACAAACATAAAAAAAATTATACATTATAAAAGCGATGTAAATAGTCGGATGATGGCATTGTTCTTGAAGAAATAATTTCGTATATTTCAAAACTATTCTAAATTCTACGAACCTGGAGTTATATTGCCTTTGTACAGAATTTCGTCTTTTTGACAAACATCCTATACTCCTTCCTGGCTGGTAAATCTCGTCTCGAATATGTTATTCCTAACGTTCCAAGTGTATCCCGAATTTGCGGGTTCAAACCCGATCGAAGCTGTGGATTTTTAAGGGCAAAAATATTCTTCAAACACCTTTCATAGAACGAGGAAGTAAAGCCGGCTGTTCCATATTTTAGAATATACTGCATGTAAAAGATCTTCAAGCCTAAATGAAAGCACTGAGCTAAATTCAAATCCCCTGTTTCCTTGCCCGAATGTTACGTCCTTTCTCTTCTACAGGAAGAAAAGAGCATACCATAATCTGCGGGGTCAGGTGGAAAAGCGTACAATGTAAAATTGAATTTAATTGATTTCTACGCACCTTGCAAAGTACGTAACTGAATATATTCAAAATATTGAATATCTCTGCACAATTAATCCAACGTGCGTGACGTGAAGCGGTTCGGAATCTCAGCAATTACGTGCAGCGAAGTCAACGTAGGGGGAGGATGGATCGTTATCCACTACGAAAATCATATTTTGGAAGGGTGTTTAAAGTATATTGGTTTAGTGGTGAGGTGTAGTTGACATTTACATAATTGAAATGATTGAAGGCGTTGTCATTGTCAACAATACTATTTATTTCAATAAGAGCAGCTTTCGATGGCTTACTGATGAGGATGTCTAAGCCATCGAAAACTGCTCTTATTAAAATAAATAGTATTGTTGACAATGACAACGCCTTCAATCATTTCAATGGTGTTTAAAGCATGAAATTTGACAATAACTGTTGAATAAATGTCTTATATCTTTCGTGTGATTTTTGGGGAGTTCTTAATAAAACTGATAAATGATACATTCGTACTCGTTTTTTTGTTCTAATATTCTTAATATAAATTCACCCGTAGATCGAATTATTCGGTAAGATTTTTCTTCTTATTCTTGGAACTATTTCGTAAAATTTTGGATAATTATTATAACAGCGTAATTCTGTCTCCGAGCCTACTATGGAGGAACGAAGCTTACGCTTCTTTGCGTTTCCTTTTCTTGATCGAATGATAACGGTCGTGGCTTACCATTGCCTTTCATTTGGAGCCTGATACAAGAATGACCATGAGTGATGAATGTTGGTGAGAATATTTAAGTGAGCAGAAAGGTGAAAGAGCAGGCCTTACGGCCTCGTTAGTAATAAAGACATTATTATTATTATTATTATTATTATTATTATTATTATTATTATTATTATTGTTGTTGTTGTTGTTGTTGTTGTTACAGAAAGGAATAATTACGGTTCAGCTGGGGAGATTTGAATAGCCAACAATGTCACAATCACAAGGTGCACACCCATACCTTACGCAATACTCAAACATTTAGCCTACATCTCCTCATGTGTACCTACATGTGTACCTTCTCCACAGACACGTACAATTTTGATTAAATGATTAGTTCGTATTTCCAGGCGCATCAACTGTTATGGTCATTAGTCTCTTAAGTGTAGTGCATGTTATATCACTAGAAGTGACGGAGTTCATCCTCCACTTGATGACATGTTCCGGCGCCAACCTACACACGTCGATTTGCGGGGAAATTTCCTTCTCAAAGTATCTCCACCCAGTTGGGGACTGCCCCTGTCGGGACAAGGCTCCCGATGTGTGGTTGATTGATTGATTTTTTCGTGTTTCTGGGCGCGTCAACTGCTTCGGTCATTAGTCCCGTTAGTGTAGTGCATGTTTTTCTCGGGAGATGGCGGTGATTTTCCCCTCGCTGGATGGCGAGATCCGGCACCGACCTACCGTCGGCTAGTAGGGTTTCCCCCAACCAGGACTCTCCCACCAGCGGGCCACCGCCCCAGCCGGGACAAGGTCTAAGCTCCCGACCGGTCTCCCTGAATGTGTGGTAATGTAGTACTGTGAGTGTGTAAGGGGAGAGGATAGGACAAGGAAGAGGAAGGACAGATCGCGCGCGGTCCGTGGCCCGTTTAGTAGAGTACTGCTCCGGCATTCTCCTGGTGTTGATCAGAGAAACCACGGAAAACTATCGATCAGAGCAGCCGGCCGCTAGAATTCTCCTCCAGACAGCGGCTGAATTCGACCTAGCTGAAAAGTTAGTGTCGAAAATCCTGCCGCTGTAAGGACTCGAACCTAGGACCACCCGGTCAGAGGCGCTGCAGTGGGATCAGTTGATGCACTGAGCTACCGCTCCCGGTCCGATGTGTGGTAGTGTAATGAATGTAAGTGTAGTGTAATGAATGTAACTAAGGGGAGAGATTAGGACAAGGAAGAAGAACGAATGATCGCTAACGGTTCATGGCACACTTGTTAGAATACTGCTCAGGCATCCGCATGGTAATGGTCAGAGAAACCTCGGAAAACTACCGGCCAGAGCAGCCGGTCTCAAGAATTATCCTACAATCAGCGGCTGAATTCGACCTAGCAATGTAGCTAAATGTCGAAAATCCTATCATAGTTGGTACTCGTACCATAGAACCTCCCGATCTGAAACAACACAGAAATTAGATGAAGCCCTGAGCCACCTCAGTCGATGCAAAATTTTGAGTTAAATATATTTTATTCTTACTGTCTCTGTGCTTGCATCAATTTATTTTCGCGAGTGTGGGCTCTCACGGCCTTAAGCCTGGGCAGTCCTGGGCGACGTCAAAATATTATAATTGTTGACATTATTCGAAAAAATATGATTTTCGTTGTTCTTGTAGCTGTCCATTGAAATAATATATCAAAGTGATTAAACATGTACAAATAAGCCTATAATTTACATTTTCACTTTATCATTTCGGGCGGAAATATTCTCTAATAACACGTGATATTATTATTCATCTTTGCAAAAGTAATTCTGGTCGAATATGAAATATAACATGGTTTCTTCTGAAAATGATTTTTAATTGTTACTTCAGTGATGTTTAAACTAATAAATTATTGGTACAAGGGTATATATTTTTTATAATATATCAAAAATCTTTACTTTTTTAATGAATCAGTATTAATATCACAATGGTCTCACTTCAATTACTTAGTCATAATGAAAAATTAACAGAAGTTTATTGCCAATTTCAATTCCTTGTATCTCAGAAGTTGCACCAGTTATTTATCATTATTGTTTTTACATTACTGCGGTTCTCAAAAACACAAACTTATTTATCGTCGAAAGCAGGAACGTGAACAGTTACATAAATATATATGACATTGGAGAGAAGTATAATACGTCCACGTTTTTTTGTTACCCAGAATCCCTACCTCTCTATTTTACTACATAAGCTTCAACAATGATTAACAGCACCAACGAACGTGGTTACAAAGTTTTGAAAACTAATTGTTTTCTCTCCTGGGCAATGGAAAACGAATTTTCATCTACTAACGAACTTAAATCGTCATAACACATTCCCGCCACACTACTGTATCTGGTGCCCCTTCCTAAAATTGGATTTTTCTGAGCAGGATTGTCAATTCTTTGAAAAACTATTGTTTCGAACATTAAAAGTGGACACTCAAACAGAGATTTCTTGGTTGTGTTTTCTAATCCAATAGCTTCGTTTGTTCTATCAGAGATCAACCTCACTTCTACGGCTTCGTCTCTTGCTGGCCGCTAGGGACTTTTCTTTGCTTAAACTGGTCATCTATGGCTTCTTTTCCGTGACCTCGTGATGTTTAAACTTGTTTGTTTTGTGAATTAGAGACCATTAGCAAATATTGATTAATTCAAACGTTTCTTGACTTGATCTAGAAACTCCAAATACTTTCAAACGTACAATTTTTAAATTGAATGCAACCTCGTATATCGCATACTACTTACACTGCTGAAAAAAAAACAATGATGCTAAATGTCTTTTTACAGATGAAATTCATACTGAAATACAAATCGAATGCGTGGAAATTTTACATGTTAGATCGATAAAACAAAGTTTGCAAGCAAAATACTGTGATTATGTATACTCCATATTAGTATGGGAGAACGACAGAAAAGTTTTCAATTTTGGCATGCTTAATACAAAGTACAATAATGCAATAATACAATAATACATACAATGCAAAGTTGTACCAGCCGAAGTACCCTGCGGTTCCCGTTTATTTTTAATGAGAATCTTCTATTAGACAGGAAAAATAAATTCTATGTGTAGTGTACCTCCGCCTTACCCTCCTGTGATCTGTCCTGGTCTTAACTCCAGCATCCCTTCCCCGTCACACCTGACCTCCCTCTGCACCATCCCATTCACATTGGACCACCCTGCCCCTTCTCAAGGAGGTTAGAATATATGGAGATAACATTTCTCAACTGCAGAAAATGAAGCCACCTCCTTGCCACATCGGTTATGCTACACGCTTTTTGAATAACAGACTGAAAACCATCTTTAAATTGTGTGTGTATGTGTATATGTGTGTATGTGTGTGTGTGTGTGTGTGTGTGTGTGTGTGTTATATATATATATATATATATATATATATATATATATATATATATATATATATATATATATATATATATTGTCTGAAGCCGGCGGGCTAGCCGAATTCGTTTACTACGCTCCGTGAAGTCACGAAGGTTAAGCGAATTCGAGACTCGCGGGTTCGTGGTTGGGTGACCGGCCAGGAACCCCGGGATCTAACGGCGTCGAGCCCCTGGCCGAAGGGATAAAAGGCACTGACTGACTGTGACGTGACGAGACTCGACAAATATAGTAATTAACGGAGGATTACTCCAAAAATTAGAAAAGCACATTAATGGAGGATTACTCCCCAGTGCAAGCGCTCAACGCCCTTAAGGGGCTTGAGACGAGTTGCGTCAAGGTGTAGAAGCAACACATTTAAAAAATAAAAGCTGAAATGAATTATCCTCGAGAGCTGAAAGGCACTTATTACTAGAATTGTACCTTTCATTTAATATCAGCGTGGAATTACAGTAGCTTCAAAAACGAACAAAGAAAAAGCAAACAATATTTTCAATCAAACTAATGGAATTAAGGAAAATAAAACGTTCTTCATTTGACTTTTGGCTACACCCTCTCAATAATGTGATTTTAAAGGAAAGAGACGAAACCATGTGACATGAAATCGTGAAAGTATTTGCTGATAATCGTGTACCCCACTTGACGTGAATAAGAAAATAGTGAAATATTTCTCGTCTCTTGGCAAGGGTACTGCTCTTCAAAAATTGTGTACGAAAACGTAAATAATTCCTCGAGTGAACCTAATTATAAGATTTCAATCCAATTAAGTGCCTTGAATAGAAGTAGTCATGGTGCTTATATAATTGAACTGAGCAGAAGGAATTCCTAGACAATAATAAAATGAAAACTCTAGTACAAGCAAGATTATGTTCACAAGTAATTCTGTAAATTATCGCTGAGTGGACTTATTGAATGAATTGACTATTCCCAAAATGTCACATTCGTTTTTGGATTGGATACGATTCATTCAAGAACACGAAGACGTGTTTGTTCTTTTTCTTTTCCTCCGTTGTTTCTCTCCGCTTGAACGTCATCGCTAATAATTTATCTTCCATTTCGAGCACTCGAATCGAATTACAGAAGCACTTTTGCGCCGTCCATTTGCCTCTCTCCTTTGTATAATAATAGAAATGGACCCGACAGTAAGATGAGAGGTAATTTTTTACATTTTGGCATATTCATCGCTACATTTCTTGTAATATGCGTATATAGAAAATATATATACATTATATTGACGAAAACTATGATGAATTTATGCTTATTTAGAATATCCAAATGATTTCTTTCTAAGAAGCAATGTCGATACTTTCATATTAATTGTGCGAAGTTGTCGTTTTCTTCATGGTCCAGAATAAGAGGTTTTGTTGGGACCATAAGTCCAAAACAGTTGTGGCCATAACCAAGCATTTTTCCAGCAAAATATGAACATGTTTTCTACAACTATAAATATTATAATGTTAAAAATCTAATATTTTACTGGTGTAATGACGTTTGGTATCCCGGGAAATGGAGTGTTTTGCATAGACCTGTGATTAAGGAAGAGTAACTCAGGATACGAAATATGTTTATTTCGTCATATTTCCTTGAGATGTGGCCGACTTACTTTGATGTCGGAGGGGTGATGTCGGAGGGGAGATGTCCCAGGGGTTTCATGAAAAATACCCCCAAAATTAAAATTTCGGTTTCAAAATCAAAGGGCCGTGACATCAGTCAGATCGATTGGCGAATACCAATTTTGGAGGACATCGGCTGAACGGCTTTGCATCCACCGACAAACAGGACAAAAGGACAGACACTCATTTTGCCGTCATTCGGTTTTTCGCTACCAAGGACTCATCAAACATGGACTCTGGCTACACTATGAGTTAGAGAATTTATTTTCCTAGATTTATCAACTGGAGTTAAGCACTTTTTGTTACCAGGGCCGTGTAATAAGAGCTATTCTGCCGAAAATTAGCCGTTTTCACTTTCTTGCTACGGAGTAGAGTTATGTAATGCTGCGCAAAAACACGGCGAATTTTCTGCAAAAAGACTTATTACAAGGCGCTGGTAACAAAAAGTGTATAGATCCAGTAGCTAAGTTAAGAAAAAATTTTCTAACACGTGGTGCAGCCAGAATCCATGTTTTGTCAATGAAAAATCTAATTACGGCAAAACGTCTGTCTGTGCGTCCTATTTTACTTTTGGGGGATACTTTACATAAAGCCCCAGGGACATTTTCGAAATTTTCAAAGAAATGGCTCATCGTTTTTTATTTAATTGTTTTGTAGGATAATGTGAGGACATTTAAGAGAATGGTGCAGGTCTCTTACTCGTTGAAAACTAATATTTCGAAAATTGCAACAGTTCAAAATTTGTTCGGCCTCTTCCTACAACTAAAATATTAGATAGAAATTTTTCTCTTAATGAAATCTGTTCCTTAAAGATATATTTTGAAATAAGTTAATATACATTTTTCTAAAATGTGAGTGTCTTTCGCATATTTTTGCGTGGAAATACGGGCAAGACAGTACGTGCTGTTTTAGCACCACAAGTTGCGCACAGCATTACATAACTTTCTCTCTATTGCGTAAGCAAAGAACGAGAAAGTAAAAGGCATTTACTAGAATCACAGTCATTGCTACAGAATTCAATTTGTTCTTCAGTATGTCTTTGATGCAAGATTGGGCCCTGAAACCTAAAATCCCAAAGGGTTCAAGTCTACGAGAAGTACTTTCCACTCACTTCTCATATCTAACAAAAAACAGACTTCAGAAATGGTTCGTAGTACTCTGATTAATATTTCATCGTCTCAAGAGCAGTAGGCACTTATCTTCGTGACTCAAGAGCTCTTTTGCACGTCTGTTCGCCACTTTCACAAGAGACATTTTTATTCCGTTTTACCGTGAGATATATTTCGAGCCTCATAAAATACACAGCTAAAATTCTTTTTGAATACAAATTACACGGAATATACTCGGACTACTTATGCAGAACTCGTATTTTGTATCGCTTTGCTGGCTCATACAAATATTGATGTTTCCAAAATTACGAATTTCCATTTTATTTTGTCATAAATACGAACTAGTTGCAAATTTTTAATGTTTTTTTTCGATTATTTTATGGCAAATTTGAACTTTTATTATATTCACTGTACATGTTCAACAAATAATATGCCTGAAAAAACATTAAAACACCATATGCCCGCATCAAAACAAATATCGGTAACTCTTTCATGATATTCCCCATAATATTATTTATGTGTATTTCTCTTTGAAAAAGATGGATAGAAAATATTTTCAAGGTTTTCAACCAAGAAATAAATCGTCGGCGCTTGTTAAATTTGATTGGAATAATGAAATAATGCGTTAGGGGAAGATAATTTTTATGCAGTTTATAATAAGCTATCGACACAAAACTCTGTGAATATGCTAAAACATTGGAGAGAATTACTCCTCAGAGGTGCATATAACAAATTCGATAAACGATTTTATTTATATACCAGCATTATAAACGACATTTCAGAATCCTTTCCCAACAATTTAACTATTAATAGTTGAAATAGTTGAAAAAAGAAAAATCAATAATAATAATAATAATAATAATAATAATAATAATAATAATAATAATAATAATAATAATAATAAATAAAAAGCACGAGATTAAGATTTCAAAAACTAGACATTTTCGTTCCTGAGTTATATAAAACTTACTTGTAACGGTAAACGAACTCAGATTTGATTTTTCTGCATTGCTAACAAAATAGTTACTAAGCTCTACTACCACCCTAAACTCTACTACCCTACAATCAAAGAGTGCTCAACAAAACGTGTGCATAGTGAAGCTACATTTACGTCCAGAAGCAAATCAAGGGGCCAACTCAGTATTTGCTAAATGGATCACGGAACTGGACAAAACCCCGATCGAGATGGGGGTTATTGATCTGGAAGCTGAAATACATTACTTGTTACAGGCGTATTAAGTCTTTTTTTAAGCATACAATACAAATGTAAAATAATTCGTTATACTATATCATTGTTTTAATAAAATAAACATTATTTTTCTTTTGGATGATCAGTATAATCTCTAATTGTACAGAAACAGTTATGCAGCAGAAAATATTTTACTTTAATTTAAATTTGTGTACCGATTTTAATTTTTTAATGCCATCTGGTAATGTGTTGTAAAGTAACGTAAATGTATTGTACGTGAATTTCTTGTAGTGAGCTGTAGATACTGAACCTTGATTAAGGTTATTTCTACGACGTGTGTAGTAATTATAAATATCAGTATCACATGCAAATATGTTCCCATCGATAAGTAAGTCAGTTTTGACAAATATTACAGATTCGTAAATAAATAGGCAAGGTCGTAGTGATCTGCCCCTGCTGGATGGTAAGATTCTGAGCAAACTTACATGTCAATATGCTGGATTTTACCCACCCCGGTATCTCAAATCAGCGGCATACCCTTCCAGCCGTAACAAGTTCTAAACGTAATTTAAGAAGATAATTTATTCTCTTATATCATATATATATATATATATATATATATATATATATATATATATATATCCATCCATTCGTCCTAATATGATGCTGATAATTGTTTGATACATTATTTCTTTCATTTTTACTTTATCGCCTTTACTTCGTGAGAAGAGAAAGTGTTGTGATCGTGTACCAGAAAACGGAGGATTTTCAATAGAAAAATTCATTACGGAGCCCTGGTGGGTAATGAAAACAAGGATAAATCTTCTCTAGTAATGTTATTGAGGGATCTAAACAGACCTATTATGTTGAAGGCTAGGGTCCAGAGTTACACCAACGTAACGTTTGTGTTACATTAACAACTACCCAACATTAATCATTAAATGTCGTTAGTGTTACTTTAATTCTGAAAAGAGATGGCGCTGAAAAGAGCAGATGGACTTCCAGAACTCCAACAAGAAAAGATCCTCAGGGCCATGCTATGTTCATCACCCAAAGAATTTCAACGAAAGAAAGGGCAACCTGGTGAATCCGACGATGTATTTTGTCGGAACGTTGGAACTTGCAGCGAAAAGAAAACGTGCCGTATACTCTTTTCAAAGAAACTTCCGAGTTCACTTTAAGAACTGTTCTTCGGATAGCGCGTTGAAGAGTATTTATCTGCTTGTACGCCACTTCTGTTTGGAGAGAGAAGGAAACATTATCAAATACTCGGAATCAGTTTTCTACCAACTCTGCTTTGCAGTTTCGGAAAGAATGTGGAAGTTTTTGAAAAATAAAAGAGTAACGAACTGTATAAAAATGTGGAAAACAGAATGTTTTATGCGTGTTCGTCTCGTAAAAAATGTAAAATATGAACTTGACTATAATAATAAAATTAAATAAGTTAAAATGAAATGTATTTTCTGAAGGATATTTTCACAATGTCTATTCATTAAAAATTCAAGTAGTATGTGACTTAGTGTAGGGATCACAGAATTTTAAAAATGTGCACAATTAACTTGTCCCCATAGCACGTCATACGCAGTTTTAACTGTTTTTGACGTAAAATAAATAAGTAAATAAATAAATAAATAGATTGCGAAACTATTTAATTTTATTATATATATATATATATATATATATATATATATATATTCTCAAATGTCCTAATCATAAATATAACAGTTTAAAGACAGACTGAGGTGGATCACAGTAACAACTGGCGTCACAGCAGTGTTTCTGGGAGGGTGTCAGTTCCAAGCGTGGTAGGTTTTTCGACACAAGCTAGGTCTAATTCGACTGCTGTCTGCAGGACAATGCTAGCCTCCGGCTGCTCTGACTGGTTGTTTTCCGTGGTTTCTTCGGCCAACGCCATGCGAATGGCGGAGCAGATTCCTTTCTTATATTTTTAACCTCCTCTCCCCTTTCATCCTTTTAAACAATCACACTTACATTTACATGCACTACACAACCACGCAGTGACCCACTTAAGTATTCGACCAATCCTCTCCTGTGCGCAGAATGCGTGATAAAATGCACAAAAATCGTTGTAGAAAAGAAAAAATTCGCATTTTATTACCCGGTGCTGGAGTACAAAATCATGTACATAATCATGGTCTTCAAAATAAAATATGTTAATGTGAAATACATGGATTTAGTTTAGTACAAAGGAGCGTGACCTTGCAAAAGTATTCGACCAAATAAACCAAATCAAAAATAAATATTACGAACAGAAAGAGAGTATCTAGTTGCTCATCCTTTAGCTTCAATAACATGTTGCAAGCGTCTGGGGATTGAATCTACCAAAGTTTTTATTTCGCTTTGTTGATTTTTTTCACACTCGCTTGTCAGAACTTGTTTTGGATTTTCTTTACTTCTTATTCTGTTTTGTATTCGATTTTACAGTTTTTGCCACACATGTTCAATTACATTAAGATCAGAACTTTGTGCAGGTGTCTGGATAACTTTAGAACAGTTGTAGTGAACCCATAACCTGTTTTAAAGTGCCATGTGCTTCGGGTGATTATCTTGGTAGAACTTAAAGTAGTCAAGGATGCCCATATTAGCAGCACTTGTTCGTAGATTACGCTTTGAAGTTTGCAGATACTGGTCTTTGGCCATATTACCCTGTACAAAATCCAATTTGCCTACTCCTTTTGCTGATACACACCCCAACACCATCACTGAGCCACCTGAAATCTTCACAGTTAAACAGATATTTTTTCAAGTTCTTCATTAGCCTTCCTCCATACAATGACCCTGCCATCTGAGACAAATAAGTTAAACTTACTTTCATCTGTGAATATAACGTCATGCTAGTACTCTGAACCTTTTCTCAAATACGCTTGACCGGGAGCGAGGCTCAGTGCATCAACTGATGTCACTGCAGTGTCTTTGTCCGGGAGGTCCTAGGTTCCCACTCCCCACGGCGGCAGGATTTTCAACACTAGCTTGTCAGCCAGGTCGAATTCTGTCGCTGTCGGGAGGAGAATTCTAGCGGCTGGCTGCTCTGATCGATAGTGTTTCGTGGTTTCTCCGATTAACACCAGGTGAATGGCGGAGCAGTACCCTAACAAACGGGCCACGGACCGCGAGCGATCTTTCTTTCCTCTTCTTTGACCTATCCTCTCCCCTTACACACACACACTTACACTAACATGCACTACACTACCACACATTCCGAGAGACCGTTCGGGAGCTTAGAGTTTGCCCCGGTAGGGGCGGTGCCCTACTGGTGGGAGATACTCGGTTAGGGACCAACCCCGTTGGTCGACGGTAGGTCGACGCCGGATCTCGTCATCCAGGGGGAAGACCACTGCCAACTTTCGAGCAAAAACATGCGCCACAGTTACGGGACTAATGATCATAGTAGTTGACGCGTACGGAATCTCAATCAATTAAATACTTTTGGGCAAATTCAAAGCATCTGCATGTATTCTTCTAGCTGATCAAGGGTTTCCTTATAGGTATTCGGCCGTAGTAACCATCTCTGTGGAATGTTCATCTTACTGTATCTTCACTTACAATTTTCTCTGAAACCTACAATTCTTCAGCGATTAGTTCGGAGGCATTAATCCGCTGATTCTTTTTGCAATCCTTATCACAACACGCTTATCTGTTACGCCGAGCCGTTTAGGACGTCCTATCCACCGCTTGTTGCAAATCCTATTCTCTCTTTGCCATCGGTATTTTACTGGCATGACAGTGGACACGGACTTTTTCACTTTCTGGGCGATTACACTGAATGAATCACTATTGAAACGATTCTCTAGTATTAACAACCTCATATCTTCTGACAACTCTTTACTTTTACGACCCATAGTGCTATAAGGTTGGTGTCAGACAACAACTGCGCCTTATCAGCAAAAAATGTGCAGTATTTGTTTGGTAATGGTGAGGGTAATATAGTTTCATTGGTTTTTGGTTGAATGGTCGAATACTTTCGCAAGAGCACATATTTTGCTCTGATGTCAAATTAAATGTGCTAAATGTTGAAATATGGTATTTTGACAATATTGTGTTCTACTTACTTGGATGTGATAAAATACAAATTATTAGTGTTCTGTTGTAATTATGTGAAAGTTTACAAGCACTTCTCTGCATACAAGGAGACTGGTCGAATACTTATGCGAGACAGTACATCGGGAAGTCAGTTAGGAGCTTAGATCTTTTATTTACTGGGCCGGTATCTCGCAGGCGGAGATACCTGAAGGGGAATATTAAGAAGCCCTACACGTCGGCGCGGGGGAGAAACACTGCAACCTCCCGGGATATAACAGGCACTGCACTGCACTTACGGGACTAATCGCTTTGATTGCTGATGTGCCGGGATACGTAATAATCAATTCAGAGTGTTTTTGAGACAAGCAAATGTACGTCTCATTCACGGGTAAACTAATGAAGAAAGCTATTAGGTACTTAAATAAATAGAAATATCATCAATGGTCTTCAGAAACAAAGTCATTTTAAATCGGCGAGGTAGTAAATGCACTCAATACATCTTTTTGGCGCTAAGACACAGTCTCACAAAAGAATATTCATAACCCATTATCTTCCTCAATTTTGTTTAGTGTTTTCTCCAAACTATTCAACTTTACGTCTTGGTTTTTTAAATTTGAGGCGATCTCTGAACCCACCACATTTTTTGGATACCTTTAGTTCCAAGCTTTCTTGTCCGATAAAGCTTAAGAGTTCAGAATAAATCCTCGCCACCTCATCCCCAAAATACAGAACTAGGCCAATATCTATACCTTCCCAATATCTCTCGAATCAATATAAATAAAATTCAAATTATTAGTATTTGATATTAATGGCTCTGGTATTTTCCCTAGTTTTTCATACCAATACCACGCAAATGCCGGAGGAGTACCCGAAGAAGGGGTCCACGGATCATGCCCTGTCTTCCCTTTCTCACGTTTCCCTCTTCCATCTTAAACACGCTCTTACACTTACGTGCTCTACCACAAATGTGGAGAGACCAATTGGAAGCTTAGAGCTTAGAGCTCGCCGGAGGAAATGTGCGTAGGAGGGCAGCCATCGCAATTCAATGTATAGTCGGCACCAGATCTCTCGTTTCAATTGGGGAGGAACACCGTCACTTCCAGGCTTATAACATGCACTGCGCTTACAAGACATGATCAATCTAGTATCTGATGCACCCGGGAATACCAAATACTCACTCTCGCAACATTTTTAGATCTCCCAACACCTTTTTTTTCAGCCCAGGAACCTCGATAGGATACTTCCCCAGATAAACTATCTCTGAAATTGATTGACTGATATTAATCATTCCGAGGTCGGAAAACAGTTGTACGCAATTTCTTATGAGTTGAGGGGAAGGGAGAACTAACCACAGCGAGTCCGAACTCAACCAGGGACAACCCAGACGAATCCATGACGCTTCGGGGCTCCGCCAGTCTCCTTCTGGGTTCCCTTTCGAACTAACGACGTGGGTATCGCTGGAAAAACCTGGTGGAAGTTTCCAATCGTCCCCTTGCCACCAGACTCCCTCGCACACAATTCGCAAACATATTCAGAAAGAGACAAACAATTCCATAGAATAAATAATTTGATGTGCGAGGGAGACTCACGCGAATGGTCTCATTTGAATTGATGGCGTCTTTGAAAGCTTTCAGATTTTTCACGCTCTTCTGCGTCGCCTTGACTTAGTGAGGACGCGTGACGTGGGCCTGGGAATGTGACTCGGCGTTGCAAACCCTTGGAAAAGTTGTCTGTCTAAGCTGGACACAGGACTGGACTGTGGATGCAATTTGGTCACCACAATCTATTAAAATCCACCTCAAAAATGGTATTGACGAAAAAATGAATGACTGTGTACAGGATTAATTCATAATATGAAAATTTAAGTGATTGCATTTAGCATACCACTTATTTTGAAATTATTTTACGGAACGGACGTCCAGGCGGACACGTTTAATGTACCTTGTATGCCGCGTCGCTTTAAAACATTATTTTGAAACTGGCAAATAAATTCTAGATATTACCCTAAACAATGTTTACATCTAACATTCAACACTGACAGTCAACGCGGTGCTCCCAGGCAGAACACTTCGCCCCCGCCAGCAACGCCACTGAAGATACCTGCCACAGTTGCAGGCGAAACGTATGGACAAGTCTCCGTTAGACCACGGCCGACGAACCCGGAAATGTCAAATAATGTTCACATCTGTAAAAAAGGGATATATTTCGTATTCTCTTATTAACTACCAGTAACTATTAAGACCAAATCACACTATGGAAAAAATCAATCACCACTAGATCCGAAAGAAAGGGATGGGGACGAGAGGGGTAAGAAAAGATCGCGCACGGTCCTTGGCCCATTTTTGCGGAACTGCTCCAGCTCCCCCTTCACTGGTTGAAGGTAATCCCGACAGAAAATGATTTGAACTCGGCCTGGAGACTTCTCGTCCAGATTTTTTATATCGTGAGATCTGTGAGAAGAAGCAAATTTAAAGACTTCTTGACCAAATAAGTCATTGTTAAGTTACGCATTCACATACGCTATTTTCGAATGTCAATTGGCAATTGAAAATTGTTAATTTTGCGGAAAATTATATTATTTAGTTACAAAACTCCGTGACATTTTGACATAAGGTAAAAAATCGCATTCCAGTATCTACGGCTCTTAATAATCTTCTCAGTTTGTTTACTGTTTCTTCAAGACCTGTGTCGATGTTACGTGCGCATTATTTTGCGTTTCCAGAAGTATTCGTGAAGACCTCGTAGTACAAGTATGCTGATACAGTTGTATGATTTTACAAAGACTGCGCGTAAAACGTTATTCTTGTTATAACATCTTTTCGCGTGGATTTCTGCAAACACTAAGAAGAGCGGGTTTTGTAGGTTTCTCTAGAGCGCCTTGAGGGACGTCAGATTGTTACACCCATCTTTACTGTAGGCTGTGACACCAAAGTACACAAATTTAGAGACGACCTTCTGAAGCTGAGGAGAATGTTTATTTTGCTGCGTAAAGGTGAGACTGACTCACCCACTTTGTAAAGGTCGATTCTCATGGCGTCTTGAGACCGACTGTCAAAACAGATACAATGGTTGTTTGAACAAGAACGTCCTCAGATGCGTTTGCAGAATTTCATTTGCATCCGAGATTAAGATTTTTTATTTCGTTTGCACCGCTCACAAAGGAAGTAAACTTCATTTTCCCTTGTAGATTCTTCAAGAGGGAATAGAGCTTTACAGACATCATTGGGAGTCGCCTGCTCCATATTGCAACAGTTAAACATTTCTTCACAAACATAAACATAATACATAAAAATAATGATTTTTTTCCTTTGATCACTTCAAATTCGATATTTATACTTCTTCGTAATATATGATTCATTTTTTATTCGAATGTAACAATTTTTTTCTAATTCTTACCAACTCAAAAACGCAAGAATGAAATACTCCATAGTACGAGACTATTGGCGCGTATTTTCGAATTAAACGTCCATTCTAAGACGTGTGTAGACTGTTCGCCACAAAAATATATATCATGAATATAATATTGTGAATGACATCATCATATTATCATAATCATCATCATAGTCACTCTTTAATTACGAATTTTCACTTGTGTCAACTATTTTTTTTAAATAGATTTTACTACGGGTTTTTTTTTAAATTTAAGTAGTATATGACTTAGTGTAGAGATCACAGAATTTTGAAAATGTGCACACAATTCACTTTTCCCCATAGCACGTCATACGCAGTTTTAACTGTTTTTTTACGTAAAATAAATAAATAAATAAATAAATAAATAAATAAATAAATAAATAAATAAATAAATAAATAAATAAATAAATAAATAAATAAATAAATAAATAAATAAATAAATAAATAAATAAATAAATAAATAAATAAATAAATAAATAAATAAATAAATAAATTAAATAAATAAAAAATAAATAAATAAATAAATAAATAAATAAATAAATAAATAAATAAATAAATAAATAAATAAATAAATAAATAAATAAATAAATAAATAAATAAATAAATAAATAAATAAATAAATAAAGATGTTGCAACTTCAAAATTTGTCGTTTTATAGTTAACGGAAGAAATTTGATTAGAACACAGCTTACCTTTACCAGTAAAAATTTCATAGTCGGGTAAGTTTGCAAACAGTTGATAAGAGTGAAATGCTATCTTTGGCTGCAAAATGAACAGCTCCAATTCAAAACGTTCGTCTGGAAAATAGCATTTTTATGTCATTTTTATTCTGCGGTATATGAGCACTTTAGAAAAATAGTGAACTCTTTTTTCTCTCAAATGCTGTTGCGGTGTACGCGAGTAAAATCTTCTTAGAAGACTTCATGTTTTCATCTCTATAAATCTAGTAAGTTAGGATTTAGAGCTGCCATATCATGAATATAATATTGTGAATGACATCATCATATTATCATAATCATCATTATACTCACTCTTGAATTACGAATTTTCACTTGTGTCAACTATTCATTTGTGCGTCAACCCTTCATTTATAATCCAAGAAAAATTGAAAGGAAAAATTATTTAACATATTAAGCAAGAATGATTAAACGTACTTACATAGGAATGTTGTAAATATTAATTATCGGAAATGACACAATTTTAAAAGAAAATTAGACGTTTCATGTTAATTTTAAACATACATTCCTTATGATATCAGTGGCCTCGTCAATAATTCATTACTTTAAACCACCTTTTATAATATTATCTTACGTATAAAAGAATATGAAAAAAATGAACGCGTTTTCTTAACTGTAAAATAAAGTGTACATATTTTACTTCCACGTGAGCTATGACACTCATCTCCAAAACCAAAATCTTCAAATGAAATTTCAAACCATATTAAAATTGCGCAACAAATATCCACTTATTGTGAACGCGAATGTTAATTATTGCAATACGAATTTTCAATTTCAATACCCTTTCTGGGTGTGCGTTCATTCAGACACACGAATTACCAATTTGCATACATTATAACTGTAAAATACATTTCGCTAATGAGATTAATCCAACATTAACGCAACGAGTCAACGCCTTTGATGTAGACCTATCAATGTTCCAACATAGTTTTAGTTGTTTTTCGAACTTGTCTGACTAGATTTAAATTCAATTTTGAACTAACCCCAGATGAAATTTACCGAACGAGTCATCACGAAAAAATATTATTTAAAGTCAATATTTATAAAAACATTGTGTCTATTTATTTATAAAATTAATATGGAAAGTCAGTGGACACGATTGTAAAGCGTTAAAACTAAAAGAGTACACAATCTATAGTACTTCTTTTCAACAATAAACGATTTAAAATATTTCATCAACGTAATTGTAATTGAACTTGAATTAAATACATTATTTGCAACTAAAGGAAGCTAGTTAATAAAAAATCGCATCCATGCCCTTGATGATACCTTAACGTTGGTTTTACTACTTCGTAAATTAGCTGAATGAGTCAAATTATCTTGGAGTTTTCGTACAATAAATAGATTAAGAATTTAATTTTGGAAAGTGCCCGCACACAAAATGTGAAAGTAAAGACTTTCAGATAAAGCCAAGGCAGAAAACACTATCCGTTGCAACGTGACTATCTTCATCAGATGGAAGAACTATGAAAAACAGACGCAACCCTTGTTTGTTTCAACGTCTTCATGAAAACTGGATCCATCATTTATCTCAGGCGCAGAGGCAATAACGAAAAGCGTTCCATGGAATTCTCCGCTGTCTGCGCAAAAATCTGCTTCGTTCTCTTAAATCAATTTATCTCTCCTCGCCTCTCCCGCGTGCCCCCCCCCCGCTCCCCCCCCCATCCACGCCGCGTGCGCAGAAAAGGCGACGAGTGCGCTGCGAACAGCTCCCTCACGGAACACGCCATTCTCCTCGCAGTTAACGCTTGAGATTCTAATCACATCGGCATATGAATGAACAACGTTTAGCCACCCGCGAGATAAGTAACGCATCTACCTTATGCAGAGAAGACTTCTGTGCCTTGTGTTAGACGTGGCGCAAGGGAAGATGCCTTTAGGAGAAAAATTAAAGCTGTGAGCAAAAGACTCGTAAAAATAAAAGAGGAGATAAATCTTTTACGGGCGGTACTTTTGAAAATAAGCATCTACCCCAGCCGCGGGGAATTTGCTTTATAAAAATTGAGGTTGTTTGAAGATTAAAGAGCACGATGTGGAGATTCGTATGTATAAAATAGGCACGCTTCCTCGAGAAGGCAAGACTCATCTGATGTGAAGATAAGAAAGTAAATATAGAAATATTTACGTTGGTATGCTTCCAAGATGAAAGCAAATTTAATATTTCGAGAATATTTACAGCATTGAAAATTGAATAATCAAACTATTATTGTAGTGCCTTTCTGTGACTACGTCCCTCTCTCTTTGCTCTCTCCCAAATCCCGCGTCTCAAAGAACCGCGTTTCTCTCTCCATCAGCGCCAAGAGGTATCTAGAAACGTCGATCGACACGATTGACACGACACCGCTACCTCCACCGTGATTCCTTCTGCGCCGCAACAAAGCCACGTTGATTTATGCATTTTCACAAATTGATTCGCGTCCGTGGAATTAAAATTCCATTAGACGAAAGCCCTCTCTCGACAGGGAGGAGCGAGCCGGCGAAATCGAACACGGCACGGTCGGCGGGAGTGGCAACGCTGGGGGAGGAGGGGGCGGAGGTAGTGGTTGGGGGAGGGGGGGACCCGCGAGGAAATTGTTTCTTGAGCGTCGTTTCCGAAGCAGCGGCGGACACATCGATTCCATATCGCCGAACGGGCGCCGGGCGCGGCGGCCGGGCGCCCGTGGTCGATTGCGGCGGTGGCGGTGGTGGCGGCGGCCGGCGACCGCCGGGTCGGCGGAGGTAGCTGACGCTGGGCACAACGCTCGACCTCCCGCCCGGCCCTGCGTCGCGACGCCACCGCCGCCGCCGCCGCCGCCGATCGTCACGACATCGCCATCTGTTGCGGCGGCGCCTGAATATCGGGGCAGCCCTTATTAATTGCCGCCTCGCGTGAAGGGGTGGCCGGCCCCGGGCAACGGCCCAGGCAGCGCCTCCCACCCGGCAACACCCGCACAGCTGACCGAGCTGGCCACGGGCTCCCGCCTCGCTTCTGGACGCCTCTAGCCAACCAGCGCGGTCCGCGGGTTTCTACTAGACGCCGTCACCGAATGAAGCAACTTAATTTTCCGAAAATACTTCGGATGGTATGAAATTAACGTAGTATTAATGTAGAATATACAAAAAAAAGTGTATAAATACGTTCATTAGGGGTTGAATCTGACAGAAGAAACCGAAAGCAGAAACAAAAATTACGTCTTAAATGCAATGCGTTCGATTTCAACACATAATTCTTGCTTGTCCTCGCCCTCGTACGGCGGTACGGTCGCGAACAAACAACACTCCCCGGCACATCACTCGATAACACTCGCACCCAAACAAAAAACCGCCGCACGAACTGCTGTCTCCAGCTGCGCCGTCGGCCGCTCCAGGCACCGCGCATTAGCACTTACCCGTAAAGAAGGTGCTTGGCTTCATCCGAGGCCAGTGTTGCTTACACCATACAACGCAGGCGTTGCTTCGGGGCCGTATGCAACCAATCTGCGGGGCGGGCGGCGGGTGACAGGCAGCGACGGCGGCGGCGGGGGCGGTAGCGGCGGCGGCGGGGCGCTGCGGGCGACGTCGGCGGCGGCGGCGGCGGCGGCGGCGGCGGCGGCGCAGCGCTGGGCCAGCAGCACTGGCGGCGGCGCCAGCTTCGCGGATCGGCCGGTGCGCGGCGGCCCGGCCTCCACTGCGCGCGCGCCGCGGCGCGGCCGCTCCACGAACGCCGCCGCCCCCGCGCCCCGCCCCCACCCCCGCCCCGCAGGTGCGCAGTGGGCCGCAAGGCGGCGACTGGGCGGACAACGCAGTTTTGCTTGTTTTTCTCTTAACGTTGTTTACAGATGGATCGTGCTACCGCACGCCGTCTTATGTGGCACAGCATCAACTGATGTCACTGCAGCGCCTCTGACCGGGAGGTCCTAGGTTCCCACTCCCCACGGCGGCACGATTTTCGACACTAGCTTTTCAGTTAGGTCGAATTCAGGCCGCAGAATTCTAGCGGCCGGCTGCTCTGATCAATAGTGTTCCGTGGTTTCTCCGATCAACACAAGGCGAATGCCGGAGCAGCACTCTAACAAACGGGTCACGGACCGCGCGCGATCATTCCTTCGTCTTCCTTGTCCTATCCCCATCCCCTACACACACACACACACACACACACACACACACACATGCGCTACACTACCACACATGCCCGGAGATCGGTCGGGGACTTAGAACTTGTCCCGGCTGGTTAGAGAAAAGCTCGCTAGACGACGGTAGGTCGCCGCCGGATCTCGCCATCCAGTAGGGCAAGATCACCGCCATTTGCCGATGAAAAACATCCACTTCACTTACGGGACTAATGACCTCAGTTGTTGGCGCGCTCAGAATCACTAACAATCAATTAATTCGATCAACTCCAGATCGGAAGCTGTACCCTAATAAGCGGAACACAGACCCCGCGCGACCTTTCCTTCCTCTTTCGTGTCCTATCCTCACCCCTTACGTACGCACGCTTACACTTATATGCAATACACTAACACATGTCGAGACCTTACTGATGGTGGCCTCGCGTTGCCTCATTAATGGGAGATATCTGGATGGGGAAAACCACCGCAGCCTACAATGTACGTCGGCGTCGGATCTCACCTTCCAGTGGGGAATATACCACCACTTTCCGTGATAAAAACATCCACTACATTTTTGGGACTGGACGTAGCAGTTGATGCGCCCGGAAATATGAAATAATTAAGCAAGCAAGCAAATCGTTTTTATCGCAACCACGAATACTCGGGTTACGTGATAGTTTCACCAGTTCCTTTCAGCCTTCCTTGGTAACATTAGCAGCCGTGGCCGTAACCCAGAGGGTTGCAAACAAAACCGTCATGAACGAAATTTCTGATTTTCTTCGAGATACTTGAATAGATTCTTGGTTGTACACTTGTTCCACGGTCATTCACTTATACAGCCTTCCACCGAAAAAAAAATTGATTTCGCCGCACGTCTGGAAAACTAAGCAATTCTGGCTAATTGTGATAAACATTATGACAAATCCATCTTTTTCATGATGTGTAAAATGGCGTTGCTTTCCCTCACCTATAGCTACATTTTTTACAGCATTCATTTACTTTGATTTTCTGTGTTAAATGTTTGCGAGTCGTTTACTTTTATATTGTTCATTTTCTTTCTTTTTATGCTAAAGCCCTCTCTACGAAAGAGTAGTTTATGTTAAGTACTCCACTTTCTTAGAATTGCTTCCAGACTACGTTTGTTGGCGTCTACACGCCAGTGAGATGCATTTCGAATCATATGCCACATCTTAACACACTAGCAGACTTCTCGAATCTGGGATCAGCAGGACCTGAGGCCTTCCACATCGTTACTAGAAAAACGACGACGAATATTTATTCGCTGATCAGGATTGGGTCTCACGGCCTTTCCTGTGGCTCCATCGTATTTCTTAGAATTCTACTCACGTTCGGCAATCAGGAATGTTATTGTTTTTAAATATCCAAGTAAATATTTCAATTTAAAAACTATTTAAATAATTTTAAAATATTATTTTGTATTATTACTAACTTCTTATATTCCACGTATTAGTTGTGGTTAATTCAAGCTACTCGAACAAACTTTTCGTCAAACATACTTGTTGCTTGTAAATAACATTCTTCCGTGTAATGGTGAGAACGTCACTGTTAGGACCTACGTTTTGCTTGAGATTATCCCCGACCGTACCTTCAACCTACTATTGCTACATTTTTCAACCTCCGTAAGTTTTATTTCCGGAGATTTTTCCTTTCCCTTTTGTTTGTAGTGTATTATTACCACTGCGACTCTTTCCAATTGACGCTAGTTAATCCGTAACGCAAAACCCATACAAGTCGGAACTGTAAGGGCTCCGGAGTGTTTCTCCCGTGTGAGAAAGTCCGGCTCATTTCGAATAAAATCCAACAAATCTTGACAGCGCGAAATCGAAGTTCTTTCTGATTTTCCGTCATCATTTTCAGCACAAGCTTCACCCAGACCTTGCGCATTTGCAGATCCTCGGTCACTATCCCGTGTACCGCAAATGTGGACTTGTGTAGGGAGTCAGCAATTTCCTGGGTGCACAATCGACAGTCGGAACGCAAAACTTCGCGCACAAAATCCACGTTTTCGTCGGTTCTAGACGTTGTTGGGCGTCCAGAACGTGGTTCGTCAGTGACCTCCTTCCGGGCATTCTTGCACGCATTGTGCCACCTCCCGGACTGTGACCTTGACATGCAATTGTCCTTGAAGGCCTCTTGAAGCATCTGGAATGTTTCTGTTGCATTCTTTCGAAGATTCACGCAAAACTTAATGGCATATCGCTGTTCAAGAAAACGCTCCATCGCGCCGTGTTACAAAGTCGACAAAAACACTTCATGAGGAGGCACGTCTTTCCGTTCACACAACTCGGAACAAACTGGCGACTGGCTGTGTAGGAAGGGCAGACAACTCACCACATTTCCCGACCAATTTTACCGCGCTGTCATGAATCACAATAAAATCATGCACATTACTGTCATAAATGGACCATGTATTACTGCCTGTATATTATTTCTATAAACTGTGTTCCAAAGCATGAAGAAAATAAAACAGACTTACATTGACTTGTTTTTACCTTTCAGTATCTTTTCAAAATCTATGTAACAATATCCTCTCCTTTACTCTCAGTGAAGAAAATATTACGATTTTATTTTAAGTACTACATTTACGGAAGTAAGTAATTCTTCTTCAATCAATTAATCATTGTTATATATCATCAATCAACAGCTGAAAATAACTACAAACGAAAACCGCTTCATTACTTCTCGTATTATTTTATTCACAATCACGACCTCTAGATATTATTCAATCAACTTATCATTCAAAGACACTGTTTGGTCAACGAGATAAAGGGAATTCCTTAACGAGGTTTCGATGAGATGTTCAGTCATGTGAGCGGTTTATTTGACATTTATTGATGTAAGCGAATTTAGGGGGGAGGCATGGTCGGTGAGTAACTGATAGTAATTATTCACATTTATTTCACGAACGTTGGCTACCTTGTGCTGAACATGCTGCGCTCCCTATTGTTTTTGTCATTCCGCCAACTGAAGAATGTTCGCATGAAATTAACGTACTTATGTAGTTAAAGAGCAAGAAAAATACACTTCCTTTTCAATAAAACTTCCTTTCAAGAAATATAATTTATATGCATAATTCTGTAATTAAACTTTAGTCTATTTGGAGTTAATTAAAAGCGCGGAAATAAACAACGCTTGTCCTTTGAAATTTTATATTTATGCTCTGCCCATTTGATCACTTCACACGCGTACATATTCTCATCACTTCTCGACATGATTTGTGTCCATTCATACAATATGCATTTTAGTGACAACATCAAAACAACATACATCACCCGCAAAAACTATCCCTAACCTCTAATTGCACACACTAAGCTGTCTCTTTGAGGTATTACCAGTTGGCGTCGCTCCATTGGCTGGCATCCCTTTGAGTCTACTGGCTGGTGAAAGAATACGCTTCAGTATCGAAGTCTCGGCGGTCAAAGACCAAGATGCAAAGACGGTCAAAGACCAAAAAGACAAAGACAAGACAAAGGCGGTCAAAGACCAAAAAGACAAAGACAAGACAAAGGCGGTCAAAGACCAAGAAGACAAAGACCAAAGACCAAGAAAAATGATTTTCTCCCCCATACGTCACATACAGTTTTTGACTTTTTTTTACTAAATAAATAAAAATAAAAAATAATTACTGTATTTCTTATGGCCTCCTTATGTACTAAGTAATTCGACGAAACATTTTTACAAAACTCTTTGTTTCAAAGTTAATGCCACCTGAATAGTTTCCAAATTGAACTCATCCCTTTGAGTTCCTTCCTTAACTACTAAGGGGAAAGGGGAATTGTTGATATTAATCCACATTGCAAGAAAAATGAAACGTTTCTGCGACAAAGAAAATCAATGTTCTCCCCTGCTCTTCGCCGCTTCGCTCTGACGGGCCAGGGGCACAAGCAGAGGTGGCTCGGAGCATCAGCTGATGTCACTGCAGCGCCTCTGACCGGGAGGTCCTTGGGTTTGAGCCCCAACGGTGGCAGAATGTTTGGCACTAACTAGAAAGCTAGGTCGAATTTAGACGCGTCTGGAGGAGAATTCTAGCGGCCGACTGCTCTGATAGATGATTTACTGTAATTTCTTCGGCCAACATCAGGGGAAGTCCGGAGCTGTACTCTTAGAAATGGACCATGGGCCCTTACAAACGGGACCTTCCTTTTCCTTGTCCCATCATTCTCCTTACTTACACATTCTTACACTTACATACATGTCATTAGCACACATTTCGGAGATGCAGTTGGGAGCTTAGAGCTTGTTTGTCCTGGCCGGGGCGGTGACCTGCTGGTGGGAGATACCTGGTGGAGTAATCCCCGCAAGCCGATGTGTGCCGGATCTTGCCACCCAGCGGGACAGATCACTGCCACTTCCCGCCATCACATACACTACACTTACGGGACTAACGATCTTAGAATTTGACGCGAATGAGTACACTAATCAATTAATTAATCCAACAAAAATTCTAGCGGCCGGCTGCTCTGATCGATAGTTTTCCGTGGTTTCTCCGATCAACACCAGGCGAATGCCGGAGCAGTACTCCACCAAACGGGCTACGGACCGCGCGCGATCTGTCCTTCCTCATCCTTGTCCTATCCTCTCCCCCTTACACACACACTTACACTAACATGCACTACACTACCACATATTCCGGGAGACCGGTCGGGAGATTAGAGTAGTTAGAGAGAGATCCCGGCTGCGGCAGTGTCCCGCTGGTGGGAGAATCCTGGTTAGGGGGAAACCCCACTAGCCGACGGTAGGTCTGCGCTGGATCTCGCCATTCAGCGGGGGAAGATAACCGCGCATCTCTCGAGAGAAAAACATGCACTACACTAACGGGACTAATGACCAAAGCAGTTGACGTGCCCGGAAACACGAAAAAATTAAATTAAATCAAATCAAATCAAACAAAAAACGGTTCAGAGTGGTGCTCGACCTCCCTGGTGACGACTATCGGTACTCCGCTCACTTAAGTCGACGCACAGTACATGTCTACTACCTCTATGTACGTGTCATTTCCTCTAGACACGTTTCAAGCATCCATCAAACTACAGACTTGCCACCATCAAGCTACATTATTGCTTTGAATTTTAATGAAGGATTACGCATACTGAAGTGCTATTTTTTATTGGGTCTCCTTCCAGCCTCAGTGGACGTCCCTAGCACCTTCTCAGGAGACTGCCCTCACGCTGGACACTTTTTTTTCACATTTGTGTTTTTCTTATTAGTATGCATGGTTAAGTTTAACATTGCAAACTTGTTCACATGTATTGATACTTACTACACTGGACACTAACGCACTTGCGAATACTTTGGATCAGCAAAATGTACAGTTCTCCCAGAAACAATACAATTGAAGGCAAAGGGAGAACATCCATTGCTAGATTAAACTTGTTACCGTTAGCAGCAATGTCGAACATTTTTAACCTAATCGATTATTCGAACCGGCTAAAGGAATTTCCCCATTTCTTTGTATTCTTCTTCTTTTATATTTCTCCTTTTATTTCTTCACTTGCTTTTCATTTTTCTCTATCTATATGTTTCCCCTTGTCAATTTTTTTTATTTCATATGTGGATTTCCTTTTCTTTTCTTTTTTATTTTATTTTATTTCATTCTTTCTTTCTTTAATTTTCTTTCATTTATTTATTTTTTATTTATTCACATATTAATTATGTTTCTATTTATTTATTTTTTCCTTTTTTCTACGTTTCTTTATTAATTTTTGTTCCACAAATCCTTTCTTAATTTATAAACTTATTATTCGTCTCACAATAACATATGCTTGTCCTCTATAAGAGGCACTGTAAAGTCACATAAACACAAGTTAGAAGATATTAAAAATAAATTTTAAAATCAAATATTAAAAGCTTTTTGGTTTACTCGCCTGTCTGCACTTGGCGCGGGGGCTGGTTTACTCATCATGACCAAATTTTAAAAGAACGGCTATAGATTCAATAAGTACGAGGATTTCAAAATTATCAAATTGTTTTCATTCTTCTCTTCCATCTTGTTCAACAACTTACATATTTAAATTAATAAAATCATGTAATAACTCTTCCCGCATTAAGACTCGACATTCAAAAGATCTCATTCAACCTCCTTAATCAACCGAATGAAATTCAAACTAAAACAAAGTATTAAATTAATTGTTAATAAGTTATTAAGTAGGACCCTTCCTGGGTATTCTTAGAAATTATAAATCAATATTTGTTTGTTGGTTCTTGATTATTGAATTAATAAAATAATGTAATTTGTACACGTTCTTAAAACACATTTATATCCTTTCTTTCTATTCTTCCTCTTTTATATTTTCCTTTTCTTTCTGCATTCGCTTTTCATTTTTTCTCTGCCTCTATTCTTCCTCTCTCTAATTTTTTATTTCTTTCGTGCATTTTCCTTCCTTTTCTTTTAATGTCTTTTCTTTTATTATTTCCCTAATTTTCTTTCATTCTTTTTTTATTTACAGTCGACTCCGGTAGTAGTGAATTTCTGGGAACTAAATGTTTTGGTTGACTATGATTTCAAAATTAAATGGAATTTCTCAACAATTGATTTTATTAATATACAGCAAAATTCATTAACAGCACGAACTGAATATTTCAATATCTTCATTTCTACGTAAACAATAAAATATCTTCAGTTGTATGCTTCGTACATTTTTCATTAGATCCTTCTTCAGAGTTCGTGCTCGCTCCACATTTGATTCTGTACTGTCCTTTGTCTCTAAGTATCGTAATGCTATCTTGGCACCTTTCAATTCCTCTTGCACTGTTGGAATACCATCTCATTCTCCGAAGGCCTTTGCAAATACCCAATAACATACGAGATCCAATTAATTTCCAAAAGTTATTTCCTAGGTTTACTATAGTCGAGGTTCAGGTTCGCTATAACCGAACCTTTTTACGCTTATTGGTAATGTTAGTGAAACGGGACCAGTGACCTAAGTTCACTATAACTGATGGTTCGTTATATACGAGTTCACTATAACCGGAGTCGACTGTATATATTTATTTATTTATTTTTCTTGTTGTTGTTTTTTGTTTTATTATTGATTTTTGCTCCACAAAGCATTCTTTTCGCCCTCCCCTTCGCGCGCCTCGGCCCACAGCCCTGCGGGGCGCCTGTGACGCCGCCCGATCGCGCCCACGCGCGCCGATGCGCCGCCGCCCGGGACGTGTTTATTGTTTAAAGATCCTTTTTAAATAGCTTGTTTATCGCGGTGTAGGTGCTGTTTACGTCTGTTTGTCGCCGTCTGTCTGTATGTCAGTGTCTGTTCCGTGTTTGAACGCTCATCTGTCAGTCCATAACTTTCTAGTTCATCCGTTCGTTTGAGAGCGTCAGTCACGTTGAACGTCAGCTCATCTGTTTTCCACTTCCATGAGTATCAATCTTCGTTTGTTTAGTCAGACCAACCTGCCTGCGCCGTAGTATCTAATCGGGTGCCTATTTGTCTGCCTGGTATACGGGTGTAGCACGTTGTCTTCGACGTTGTGTGTTGTACGTTGTGGTTTGTACCATTCTTTGACATGAAGGTGCTTATAAAAGAAAATTTACACATAATGAAATCGTTTTTGCTCTCTCGCTACTGCCCTCGTCGTTTATAGAAAGGTATGTAGTACTGCGGGATAAAACGAATTTTCGACAGAAAAACTCTTATTGCCGGGCCCTAATGACAAAAAAATGGATAAATCCACTTGCTAAATATAGTTAAATTATTCCCCTTGCACGTGGTATAGCCAGAATCCATGATTTGTGGGTCCTTGATACCGAAAAATTGATTGACAGTAAAATGGCTGTCTCTCCATGTCCGTCCGTCTGTGAACATCGCTAGCGGCTAGACCGTTCAGTCGATTTTCTCCAAAATTGATATTCCCCAATTGATCTGGCTGATATGGCGGCGTTTTGAACTTGAAATCGATATTTTAATTTAGGGGGTATTTACATGAAGCTCCTGGGACATTTTGACAAACAAATAGCTCCAAATTTTTTGATTAAATTTTGTTCTCAGATGTTGTGTGAAAGTCGTTTAAGAGAATCGTCCAGTTTTCATTTACGTTGGAATCCCTAATTTTTCGAAATTTGCAAAAATTCAAAATTTTCCGGCGTCTTCCTACAACTACAACTATGAAGAATTATTTTTCTCTCTTAACGTAATATATTCATCAAAAACAGATCTTCAAATCTTAACGTTCAATTTTTCGAAAATGCGAGTATTTTTGGCGAAATTGGCATCAAACATTTTTAAATTTTATTCAATTTTTAAATTTTATTCAATTATTTTCTCAGAAACGGCTCAATTCTTTCTTTAATTTTTCACGCATATGTAGCAAAGAACGGTCAATAAAATGGTACTGGTCCCATTATCGATGCACTCTGTATTTTCGAAAAATGGAAAACATTCTCACGATAGTAAATTCAAATTTCCCGCGCTTGTTTTGAGGCGGTGCCCCTTCCACGGCAGTGTAGTTTGAAATGTGCTTGGAGATTGTCATCAGAATCTTGAAAAGAAATATTACGTTTACTTAATCATTAAATCTACGAGGATTTTAAACTGCGTCATTTAATTTAGTTTAATGTGAAAACGAACAGGTCATTTCGCTTTGCGTAATAAGATGTGGGAATGACGAGCAATTAGTGTAAAAACGAGCAGTTTCAAGAATATAACAATATTACATTTAATTATTATTATTATATTTTTCCATTCATTTTCATTTTGTTGCTAGCGGTATCAAGTATGTTGATTTGCCAAATGTGTAGCCCACACAAATAAGTGGTCGTTGTTGCTTGTTGCAACCCATTGTTTGCAATGCCTCACTGATAACAGAAGGCGATAATGACAGCTGTCGTTGATTCGCGATAAAATAAACTAATAACTTTATTTACTGCTAAAATACCCATAGCGCATCGTTGGCACATTTACGTAGAGTATACAGTGAATTTAAGGACAGAAACGTTTGACTTTAAAAAATACATGTGTATTTCGCGCTACGTTTCTTTAATTTTTGAAATGGTAGTTGAAGTGTAAGACAAAAAGTTTCAAATTACAGTATTACATAATCATTAATAAATTTGCGAGAACGTTCTGTTGTAGCTTCGAGTCACTATTGTTACACATCGTCCTTTGACAAAGAATTTAAAGGTTAGCGTGCTATAGCAGCGATCATGCGCAAGACAGAGAGGACCTGTCTCGGGCTCTCCCAAAAAGAGTTACTGGACAATATTAAAAGAAAATTGAAGTCGTTTTTGAGAAAATCTTGTTTACGTATTTTTTCTTTCCTCCCTTTACTACAGTATTGGAATCACCTCCACGATACGATCTAGAATTTTCGGTTGAAAAATCTATTTAAGGTTCTTTCGAACACCTTTCGCACATACGTCAGAGTTAAGATCCATTAGTGATGTTCAAAAGATCGGTGCAGGTGGCAAGGAGACACAACCATTCTATAAAAGGACGGTAAAAAACTGGTACCAGTACCATTTGCGGCCAAGTCTCTGTATTTCAGAAAATTGCAATAAAATTACTTTGAAAAAGTATAATACTGATTGGATTTTTCTTCAATAAAATATGTTTTAAAAATGTATCTTTAATTAAGATTATGTTCATTTTTTTAAAAAAGAACTATTAGTAGTATAATTTGTCTTTGAAGGTTATGCAATGTACAAAACCAATTCTTAAAAACAGTTCCAGTTTTTTTCTCTAGGTGTTTTAGAGAAGAAATCAAAGGACGCTTAAATAAGCTGCGAATCACATTTTCGTTGAACTCTCTGAATTTTGAAAATTAGAAATAATACGAGAAATCAGTAGTTTAGTAAGCGTTGTAAAGGTTGGTTGTAGCCATTTGGCTTGAGATGTAGAGGTTATGTTCTTGGGGTATAAAACTCGCAATACCTGAATTCTAATCTCAGCGCAGAGGAAACATTTTTCGTTGATAGGAAACACTTTTGCAGGAGAGAACTTTATTATACTAATTATACTATAGAAGTAGTTAATTATACTATAGAACTAATTATACTTTAGAAGTATAAATTTTCCTAGCCATCTCAACTAATTTGAGAAATTATGTGCTGTTTTATTTTTCCCGAGCATCTAACGGTAGTACCATAGATACATTTCATATGGCCGGTATCTGTGTAGTTGTTTTTTTTGTTTTTTTTTTTTTTGTTTTTGTTTTTTTTTTTTTCAAATTCAGGGCGCATTGAAAATTAATAATAAAGATAATCAGAGCCTCACAAGTTTTCAAGGTATGTTGCTCTCCTGTAAAATTTAGTTTTAACGAGTTAGGAGCTTTTTCACGGGGTTCATAGATTTCATACTTTAATACGTTTTCCTCGATATTACAACAAACACAAAATGTTGTTGCTTTAAGAATCAAAAATATTGCTACGTCCTGCCAACGACGGGCGATGGTGAAGATTTATAACTTTGGTTTTGTACCGAATTTCTACACTCCCTGTGCCGGTACTTTCCCACTAATATATGCCAAGTTAGGAATCTCAAGTTTTAATTCCAAAGGTTGCGTGGTTTGCGGTAGTTGGGAGCAAGGGAGCACGCTACAAGCTTGCGTGATTTCCAGCAATGGTGCTCTCTCCTGTGTTCCGCAAGTGTCAATCGCTAAATAATTTTAATAAGAAAAACATTCAAGTGTGAGAATGTTTTCAAGGTTGAGGAAGTTGAGACGAGTTAGCCTTACAACCTTATCATACTCGTGATGAGTTCCCCTGTCATTTTAGTTAAATCAGAAAGACTAGCCTGATTTTTTTTTTTTTAAAAAAAACAACTCCATTTCATAACATCTCAAAGAATAAAAAAAATGTTTAATCTTTACAGTGGACTTAACTATTCTACATTGAATTTTAAAATTTTTCCTTTTTTTTTCAATAAAAATTGAAATGCAATAGAATGCGAGAACATTCTCCCAATATCATACACTGCATCAACTCTACTCAAGTATGTTCATCATTCATTTATATTATAACTTTTCATTCTTCCTCTTCATAATGTTCCTGTCCATAGAAATTTCATCTGATTATCACGAAAGATTGCGCTAAGATGTTGGTACGCTTGGTGGGCTTCGTTTATTTTTAAAGATTTAAGGATAAAACTATTCTCATTAAAACGTGCATTTTCATGTTATTCATTGCACCGTGTGCAACTGATGGCAATGAGTCCAGTTTACATCGCGTCGATCATTTCTCTACATTCGTTACTGAAAGGCCAATTAATTACTCATGGCTTACCAGAAATAGCTTTCTTTCGCTCCATCAACGATGGAAAACATTGGCAAATGCAAATTAACACTATTACTTGATAATTAGGTTAATGGTAGCATCGTAGCCGCATTGCTCCGGAAAATTTGAATTCCATTTCGCACAAAAACAGATTTTCAATGCGCTGGTGTAGAGATGAGTGAGTTATGGAAAGCTGTATAACGATAAATTGGAACGGAACTGGCTGAACAATGATTACATGGCTTTGGGGACTTTTCTTTTAGGGAAAATGATGGTAAATGAGTATGTTGTGCTATATAAATAAAAATTCGCAACTAACATAGTCCATGGTACACGAGGGGAATGTCCCCATGACGCAAACACAAAATATCCATGCCTTACACGAGTTCCGAGCTCACAGCCTACTGAGGCACACCTACCTCGAACCCCTAAAACCATGAGGCCCACTCATTCGACCGTATCATGTGCTACGGTTATGTAACATAATAGTAGTTTGATAAATAAAATAACATGACTAAAATTGAACATTTTTATGCACGCGTGGCCTGTAATGTACTCTGCCACATTGAATCTATGTATCTCAATGACGCTGACACCATTCGTCTCCATAGCAACAGTGCGAAGTGGTAACGCTAAACTACTAGTCGCGCGACTTTTCTTGACATCTGAGCTCCCTAGTGCTCAACACAGCACGACTCGGTACGGTCTGGTCACAACATTGGTCTCACACGGAACGGCACGGCAAGATTGTCAGGGCTGCCAAGCTCTGCTTTCGAATGAATTCAGTTTTCGCTGTTAGTGTTGTGCCCTGTGATTTATTCGATTCGGATTTTGGTAATATCATATCAACTTAATAAGCAATATTATCGTTATCTAATTATTTTCACTTGTGGGTGCTATTTATTGTGTTATTATTTGTTATATTTTATCGTCTATAATGTCCTGTTGTATTAAGAGCGAAAGAGGCGCGAATAGTATTAATAATGTTACAGTTGGCAACACCCGTTGGATGTGACGTCAGGAGAAGCCTCCTCTCCCCGCAGCCCGCGCTGGGAGACGTCAAGAAAAGTCGCGCGACTAATAGTTGTGCTGCAGAATGACACAGACATCGCACTAGTTAATTTTCTAACCTCTTTAATCTATGCTAGCTTTCCGGTATTACCCCACCCTATTCGTAGTTGCTACCTATCGGAACCAAAACGATTTTTTTTTCACATTTTCTCAGTTTTTCGATCCCCTAAAAGTAGAATTGAAATACGTCTTTAAACAAATTACAGAAGAGTAAAACAGTAGTATATGCAATATTCATTGAAAAGTTTTGAGCTAGTCATGATCAGAAATGCGCAATTTTGAGTTCATTTTCATAGAAAAATTTTGAATTTTCGAAAACTTCATCAGATATAATTTGAAACACTACTGTGAGCAAATGCAAAAATTATAGAAAATGGCCTTAATGTAAATATCAAGCACGTGAGAGATATTTCGAAAAAAATTACAGTTGTATAATTTGTTAACCAAAGAATAAGTCAAAATAGCATCATGTCATTTTATTCAGTGCATTTACTTTTATCCGTACAAAACGTTTAAAGAAAAAAATTGGAGTAGTTTTTGAGAAAATGTTGGTCAAGCGTTTCTGAAAATGTGGAATATTGAGCTCAAAAAAGTATTGAATTTTCGAAAGAATTTATAAGACGTCATTTGAAGCCCTTGTACTCACAAATACAACAATGCACAAACCACTGACAATCGAAGTTTGTTGAAAAGATCTGTTCCCTTGATTTTTTTGAAAAGGACTCCAAATAGGGTCGAAACATCAAAGAAATAAATTATTGAAAAAATATTTTAGTATGTTTCAATAAGGTAAGAAAACTATTACAATCAAACGAGATAACAGACCTTAATATATTCCTTAATATTTCAAGCAGAAATTACTGAAATTTCTCGTTTCTTTTTTCAAAAAAAGTAGATGGTCATTTTGAAATACGATTTTTAAAAATTTTTAAAAAAAGTCTCTCCATCAATTTCTTTTTAAAATTTTTTAAATTTTTGGGTACGACTTTTTTAACGTCTTTTGATACATTCAAAGAAAATTTTTTAAAAATTTGAGCAATTTTTAAGAATATAATTGATTAAAATTCCCTGTACTTCATGCAAAATGACGCAAAACCGATTCATTTTCGAAAAATTGTACACGAACTTATTTCAAGATCTATCTCTGAATAACAGATTTCATTGAGAAAAAATCTTTATCTTCAATAACGTAGTTGTAGGAAGACGCCATAAACTTTTTTTTTAATTGAGGGATTTCAAAGAATATGAAACACGAGCCATTCATTACATTATTCCAAAACATCGTTTAATAAAAAAATTTGAGATATTTTTGAGAAAAATTTTAAAATGGTATTGAGACTTCCTGTAAAGTACCCTCAAAAATCAAAATATCGTTTTCAAATTCGCCTTCTTTGCAAACTCAGTGTTGATCTCATTCAAATCAATCGAGGAATATCAATATTGGATAAAATCGTGTGAATGGTTTACGCTAACTTTTAACGTTAAACGTTTAACATTTAACGTTAAACAAAATTTTTCATCGTCTCAGTCTTGTGAAATGCAGAATCTGAATTTTCTAGTGATTTGGAAGAAACCTGTAATTAATATAATAGTTATTATTTCAAATCTTTCACAAAAGTCATTAATATATTAGTGAATTCAAAAAAAGTGTCCTAACAAAGTTCAGTTACACCTGTGGTCATGTATGGTGTCACTCCATCCACGTCCTTTCATGCCTCTTGTCCCCGACCGCAGCTTAGATAAAACTAAACTAAGTTTAGTATTTTAAATATTGTGACATGCCCTCTATTCCCTCTTATTATATATCCCAATTTATTTATTTCATTAATTAACTATGAATTTGGCTAGCTCGATATTTATTATAATGGACGTTATTATACAATCTCAGGGCTACTACTTTGTGTTCTTCGTTGTGAGCTGAAAATTAACCGCTCCTCGGGCTGGTGATACTATTTATTATGATGCGAATTGAATTATCTGAATGAGTAATTTTTACATAAAACACGTTATTTGTTAATTAATATTAAAAAAATTCCGCTGCAATTTGTTATTTTATTACTTTCTTTTCTTTCTTTCTTTCTGAATTGACATAAATTTAATCTTTATCTTATTAATTCTCCTACCGATAAGGCCTCGTTAATTTATTCTTATTACTTTTGAAAACTGATTTAATTTAATTTATTTGTCTAATTATATTCTTGGCTTTGAACGGTAAATATTTTCTCTATGTCTTTAAGGGGTTCCTAATTTCTACACTTCTTTTTTATGAACTGCCCTCTTGGCGATGAGTCGAGAATTCCGTCCCTGGTCTTACACTTATATTTCCAAAAATATTTTGGATCGCCCATCAACCATTTCTATACTTAATCAGCTCATCAACAAAAATTCAATCACCTCGCGACCTAATATTTGCATCTATTCAAAACACATTTTCTTTTAAAGACCAACTTTAACAACTTCCTACTGCCCGCGGCATAGCATCCTGCTCCCATCGATAGACATTACGTTCGGTCAACCTTTCACACACCCGCAACTCATCTTGTCTCAGCTTCTCTTTGTTTTTCATTGTTTTACACGCCATTCTGATGCTATTTTATCTGCTTATCTGCTGCACATCTGAGTTCATTTGTCCATCTAACAATGTCTTTTGTAAAAATATTTTACTTGAGTAAAATATTTTTCTAATATTTAAAATATATTTCCCAAATTAATTTTATTCGTATTTTCCGCCCTCTCAAGTCCCTACTGTCGGACTTTTGTCTATATTTCCTAGTATTTCCTCTTATCATTCTAATGGTCCGCCGTCGACATATTTTAATTATTTTTCAAAATATTCCGAGAGGTATTTTGACCTCCGTCAATATAGAATATTATAAAATGAATTTTTCTTAATGTTTTTGGGGTATCTGGAATACGTTAATTAGATTTACATTATTTCTTATAGGAAATATTGCTTCAATTTTTGCATATTCTATTTTAATCAGAATATTTTGAGCGTTTTAATTACAAAAGTCGAGGTTCCGTTGTAACTATAGTGGAGTGGAAAAGTGGAGTTACATCAGTACATACTTTCTTGCATTACTACTAACTTTTGCAATTTTCGAAAATTCAGAGAAATCAACGAAAATGAGACCTGGGTCATTCTTTTAAGCGTTCCTTGTTCTACCCATGGAAAAAAATACAGAAAAAAGGGTCCGGTTTTTTTGAGAAAATTTTGTTTTTTTATAATTTGCATTAATTTCAAACAGAAACTACACAATACACTTTTTTTCAAAATATTGTACATTACCCTTTTAAAGATCTGATTTTTTAGAACATGTATTATTTAATACAAAAATCTCTATCTTTAAATCTTTAGTTTTGTATTAATTTTTGAAAATACAGAAAATGTGCAGGAAATGAGACTAGTAGCTATTATTTTACCGTTCTTTAATACATACGAGGAGAAACATACATTAATAAAGAAAAAATTGAAGCCGTTTTGGGGAAAAATAATTGTTTAAAAATTGCCTACATTTCACGCAAAATTACGCAAAAATTACTCATATTTTTTAAAAATTGTATATGACGTTATTTCAAGATCTGGCTTTGAGAAACAGATTTTAATTACAGAAAAAAATATCAGTATTTAGTATATATCTTCAGTATTTAGTTACAGGAAGACGCCAATAAATTAACTTTCGCAATTTTCGAAAAATCATGTTATTCAACGATAGACATATGCCATTATGCTACCCGAGCACAAACTTTAATAAAAAAATGTGGAACTATTTTAGAGAAAAGTTTGAAAATGTAACTGAGGCTTCATCTAAAGAAAGAAAATCAAAATATCCGTTTCAAATTCGCAGAACTCGAGTTCCTTTAAAATCGGTTCGAAGGACATCAATTTTGGAGAAAATCGGCTGAATGATTTAGGCGCTAGCGTTGACCACAAACAAATGGATGAATAGAGAGTCAGACAGACAGATATTTGGAACAGACAGATGTTTTGCCATCAGTTGATTTTTCGGTGCCAAGGACCAACCAAACATATGGTTTCTGACTAAACAACTTGCTAGAGGACGCAATTTACTACATAGATACACGATTTATCCACGTTTTTGTTACCACGGCCCGGCAAAAAGATTTTTTCTGTCGAAAATTCGCCGTTTTCCGGTGCACGATACAATACTTTCTTTCTTACAAAGTAGCAAAAATTCACTTACATTAATATTTACAATGTCAAGTATTTCTTACGGAGTTAACATCAAAAGTATTTATTTTCTTATTGGAGTTTGAGCATTAGCGCTTGTTGCTCTCGAGATTGATGGTTCACCAGATTATAATGAGATGAGGGCCGACGCAGATGTTTCCACCAATAAAAAACCGACACCATACGGCCTTGAATACTTATGATGCCAAGTTTTATAGGCGGAGACGTCACAATTCGCTCAATCTCATTCTTATTACTTTGCGAAATGCCTACACTGAGTGCATTAACCATCACTGCTTTTATGAGAAAGGTGAATTGGTCAGTGGCGTCTAGTCATCGATAGATGCAGCGATGACCAATCACAACAATAAAAAAATAAATTTTAAATATTTTTATTTACGAATTTTAAACATATTAGAGATTATTTTGGATAGTCAATAAATACACCTACACGTATTTAAACGGCATTAGGAAAGGAAGAGACGAGAAATAGCCATAAAACGAGAAAACTACACGGGAATCGTCTCCTGTATGTATTTCAGTAATATACAGACCTTTTGCAGCTCTCGCACGCAACCAATATTTATAAATGAGGTCTCTAAAGAAATTGAATTTCACGAAGACGTGACTAATAGTACTTTGACGTTAAAAATCTGAGGGATTTTCTTTTTTAAAAAAACTCATCTAAATATTTGTGTCAAATGCAACCCGCAACACTCGCCGGGATTTTTAATCTATGTCGTTAAATAAATCCTAGGCGCAGCGTTTTAGGACCTTAAAAACTAAAATTTTCAACATTCTATTACTTTTCTTCTTGAACATTCTATTACATTTTTGCTGGTTCAACGCTTCTCGATTCTACCCTACCTGTTTAGAGACTGTAGAATCGGCATCTGTATGTGAAATAAAACTAATTATTTGATATTCTACGCTATTGTTGAATTACACGTGCGTAACTCCCTGCACGGTAATAATCTTAAATAAGAATAGTCTGTATTGACAAGAGTGTCTTGTATTGTTATCAATTACAAGGAGACACATACAACAAGTGACGGAGGTTAACAGGGTCTTGAAGAAAAATATATATTTTACAGTCTTAATATGTAAATGGAAAAATAAGGAAGAGGGAGGGAGGGGTTTAACATGTGAGATTTCTTGCACGGGCTAGTCGTTAATATTCGCGCATCGAAGCGCGCCATCGCCGCCACACTTGAATTGAATTTGCCTTATTTTACGTGGCGAGACTCAGGCCATGAGGCCTGCTCTTCCGTCTGACCACGCAAATTTCGTTACACTCCTTTCATCAATCATGGGCGAAAGAAGGTATTACTTGGGCGACGAAACAGGCGATTTTGAATTTAGCTCAGAGGCGTCATTTAGGCTTGAGGATCTTTTACATGCAGTAAATGTACTAACATGGGACAGCCGGCTTTACTTCCCCTCCGAAGGAAGGCGTACGAAGGATTTTTTCGCCCTTAAAAATCCACGGCTTCGATCGGGTTTGAACCCGCAAACTTGGGTATAGCAGTCCGATACGCTAACCGCTACACCATCGCCGCCGCCGCCGACACTTGATGACTCAACCGACCGCAGCAATCCCAATTCTAAGCACTCTCATTGCTGCTTCGGATTTGATTTGATTTTTTCGTGTTTCCTGGCACGCCAACTGCTTTGGTCATTAGTCCCGTTAGTGTAGTGCATGATTTTCTCGAGATATGCGCGCTGATCTTTCCCCGCTGGATGGCGAGATCCGGCGCCCACCTATCGTCGGCTAGCGAGGTTTCTCCCTAACCGGGACTCTCCCACCAGCGGGGCACCGTCCCAGCCGGGACAAGCTCTAAGCTCCCGGCCGGCCTCCCGGAATATGTGGTAGTGTAGTGCACGTTAGTGTAAGTACGTGTGTAAACGGCGAGGATAGAACAAGAAAGAGGAAGGACAGATCGCGCCTGTCGTCCGTGGCCCGTTTGGTAGGGTACTGCTCCGGGATTCGCCTGGTGTTGATCGGAGAAACCAGGGAAAACTACCGATCAGAGCAGCCGGCCGCTAGAATTCTCCTCCAGACAGCGACTGAATTCGACCTTGCTGAAAAGCTAGTGTCGAAAATCCTGCCGCCATCAGGACTCGAACCTGGGACCTCCCAGTCAGAGGCGCTGCAGTGACATCAGTTGATGCACTGAGCTACCGCTCCCGGTGCTGCTTCGGAGAACCTCGGCTGGTTGACTGTTTCCCATTGGGCCTAGTGAACCACGCCTTTCGAACTCCCAGTATGAAATACAGAGTGAGACGGTGCAAGGGGAGTGTTTGAGTGCACCCTAACTCTTGGGCGCATTTACTGAGATTTAGTTGTGTTATCAGGATTTTAAAAATTGCCATGCGTTATGGTAAAACTTAATGATATTGTAGTTTGGCTGAAACAAAAACCATTTGATTCTCATAAATTCGAAGTATCTTTGGCTCCCATCCGGAACAGCTGTAAAATATCTTGGTGTCCTAGTAAATAAAAGACTAACATAAAAACCCCAATTTACTCAATCTATCAAATAAAGCTTACGCCAAAATGAGTAGGCTTAACCCCCTAATCAACTATAAGTCACACCACAGTGCCAAAAATATCTACTATTATTTAAATTAATAAATCGTCCTACATAACATATACACGTCCTGTATGGCACAACTCCGAACCGAGTCACATCAAAGTACAAACGGTTCAAATCAAAATGTTACCTGAATTCATTAAAGTACTTTGGTACATTAGAAATAGTCAAATACATTGTGAATTATCAATTGCTCCAATCACTGAATTTCTGTCAAAATTAAATGAATCATTTTATTCCAAACAACAGTTGCTACCTTACACCCCTATTATCAACCTTGGTAAATCCACAAATTCAAGCATCAGATTCCCCCGTTTCCCTAAAGACAGTTTTTGTCCTCCGTAGACATTTTACTCAGGTCAATGAACAAAAAATTAAAGATGCATAAATTCAAAGTATTTTAAGACAAAATCCCGTCAAAATAACATCTAAAATAATTCAGCAATCACCATTAGGCAAAGGTCTCAGTTAGCTAAAACAAAAATAGCATAAATTAAGATAAAAATCCAAACTGTTAATACCAGTTCAACTCCCTGAAAAGCATCATCTGCTAAACGGCAACGAAATAAATAAATTAAGTTAAAGTAAATGAAGTATCTTTGCCTAAAAACTGATCCTGATCTCTGACCTGATACTCTCTGATCCTGAACTTGATCCTGATACTCTCTGATCCTGAAATAAATTAAGTAAAAGTAAATGAAGTATCTTTGTTCAATGCCTAAAAACTGATCCTGATCTCTGACCTGATACGCTCTGATCCTGAACTTCGTTAATAAGTTCGAAAACTAAAATTACTGTTGTTGGTGAACATCCTACAAAAAATATTTCAAATATCCAGCTTCGAAATCGCTTCAGAAAGGAGAAAACAATGAAACAGTTTCGATTTTAATTGAAAATACAAATATTTGATGATGTTAATCCGCAATTTCTTGTATCTGATGTTACAACTATATTATCATACTCAGTGTGTCACTACTTACGACACAGATGATATGACGTCCATTGGCGAATTCTCCGATACACCACGTATACCGCCGGTATACCTAGTAATTCGAAGTGTATAAGAAATATTTCATAAATTTGGTAATCCTCTAAAAAGTTATTGAGATTTTGAAAGCTTTAAAACAGATGCGAAAATAACTGTTTTTCTACCGAGAGCCAGTCAGTTTTCCGCATCCGTAAGCACTATGAAGTGCGGTTTTTTTTTAAATTTATTTATTGAGTGATTGGAAATTACACAGATCAGTACTAATTACTATCTCATGTGCATTTGCTGGCTTACATTGTTACTTATGATAAACTTAGTACTAAAAACTTAAAACTAAACTACCTTACTATAGGTGTAGGAAACTACAAGAGCCCCTACTGTGGACAATTAGAAGAGAAAATGTTCAGGAACGCTTCGGCAGGAAATCTATTCTTAATTCTAGTAGGGAAGTCAATTATGGTGGCCAGGTTGTAGTGGACGGCTCGGTTAATTGTATTTAGGTTGGAGTAAAAATTATTGGAAAGATGGGCAATATGTTTGATGATCGGTGATATATTCAGTTCTTTATGAAGTTGGGCGTTAGAGATGAACCATGGGGCATGTGTTGTTAATCTGAGGAATCTATTTTGTACAATTTGGAGTTTATTAATGTTAAAAATAGATGCATTGGTCCAGATGGGACATGCGTAGAGCATTAATGGTCTAACTATTGCTTTATAAATTGTAATGGTATTTGTTAGGGATAGCCGGCTTTTGGAGTTGATAAGGCATTTTAGTTGAGCTATTTTTATTTTTGCTTGTTGTTGTTTTAGTGTTATGTGTTTTAGTGGTGTAAATTCTTTTTTTTTAAAAGGGGGGGAAAAGGTTAGTGTTTTTGATTTAGTTGGGTTGAGTTTGATTTTCCACAATGTTGACCACTGGTCTATTTCATTTAAGTGATTTTGTATCCTATCGGTAATGGTCTTAAGTGAGTGGCCGGATTTGTAGATTGCGGTATCGTCGGCGAATTGTGCTAATTGGGTGTGTATTGTAGTGGGTATGTCAACTGTGTATATGTTGAATAGTGTGGGTGAGAGTGGTGAACCTTGTGGAAGGCCTTCTATTATTTTTCGGGGGTTGGAGATGTGATTTTCTACGGAAACTGTAAAGGATCTATCAGTTAGAAAACTTTTGATGAAATTTACTAAATTAATTGATGTTCCCATTGTTCGGAGCTTGTATAATAGTCCTTCGTGCCATACTCGATCAAACGCCTGTGAAATGTCAAGAAATGAAACTATTGTGTGATGTTTGTTTTGAAATGCTGTGTGGATATTTTCTGAGAGTCTGAGTAGTTGGTGTGCAGTTGATACATGACTTATAAAGCCGAACGGTGTAATGGTATAATTTGGGTTGATTGGGTAGCTATTTAACCTTTTTGAATTAGTTTCTCTTTTTAAGTGTGTTTAGTAAACTTATCGGTCTGTAGTTTTCAACACTGCTATGATTTTTATATGGTTTTGGAATGGGCATTATGATTGAGTTTTTCCATACCATAGGGTAATATCCAATTCTTATTATTGAGTTGTAGATGTTGTTTATATATGCTATAGTTGAGGTTGGGAGGTTTTTTAGGATCTTATTAGTGATTTTATCATGACCAGGGGCTTTTTTGTGTGGAAGTTTTTTAATTATGTTTTTCACTTCATTTGGGGATATGAATTTTATCCTCTGTGGTACATCATAGTTCGGGGCTGAAACTGTTTGTAATATCATCGCATGATCGGAATGAGTTGGTGTGTTGTTGAGCGTGAATGTTGTTTCAAAATGATTGGCCAATGCTTCGGCTTTGTCAAAAGGGGCGAATTTTTTCCCCATCCGGGTATTTAGAGGTGGGATGCTATTTTTCTTTTTTAGGATTTTTTTAGTGAACTGCCAGAGAGAATTATTGGTTGTGCTTAATGATTTTATTAGTTTGTTGTAGGTTGAGCTATGAAAGTCGTTTATTGCTTTTTTGTTATTGAATTTAAAAGGTTCAATTCTGTCTTTAAGTGTGGGTTTCTGAGTTTGGTCCATAACCTTCTGGTTCTGTTTCGAGTGTTGATTATTGTTAGTATTTTTCTGGCAGTAATTTGTTGCGTTCTGTGAGTGATGTGGGTCTATTGGGTTGTAAATATTTAATGGTGTTGGTAATTATATCGTGTAAGTATGAAATTTCCCTTTCTATTTCTAATGGGGTGTTAAGATTTTTAAAATTGGGGGTTTTATTTGTTATTATTTTCCTGAATTCCTTCCAGTTTATGTTGTTCGTGTTTAATGTGTGGGTAGGTGGGGTGGGGGTGGGGCGGGGTATGTGTAGAGATGATGATTGGTAAGTGGTCGGAATCCAGTTCAAATAGCGGTGTTGAGTAGTATGTGGTTTGTGTATTCGTAATTGCGATATCCAAAATGTCTGGATGTTTGTTCGTGTCGTATGGATAATATGTTGGTTCTGGTGGGATTAATGTTTTTAAATTTAGGTCAGTTATTAGTTTTAATAAGTGTCTGCCGGCATTATTTGTAATTCTACAGCCCCAACTGATGTTTTTTGCGTTTAAATCTCCAATGAGAATAGTGGGGGTGTTCAGTTGAAATAAAGATTCTATGTCTGTGACTTCTATTTTTATGTGTGGTGATTTGTATGCTGCTATTACTGTTATAAGTCTATTATTAATGGGAATTTATTGTGTTGTTTCTAAACCTCTGATTGTATTATAACCAGGTATGTTGAATACTTTGTTGATTTTCAGATGGGTTTCGGTTATGCAGGCTATTTTGATTTGTTTAGCTTTTAGGAAATAGTTAAGTTCGTTTTTTTATTGGTTATGCCATTTGCATTCCAGTTTAGTAGATTTATATTGCTAAGGCGTTGTACTGCTATTGTTATTATTAAAATACGCTGGAATAATTTTGTTTTATGATTATATATTTTTAATTAGTGATTAATTGAGTGCATAAATGAATTATTACTTTGATTAGGAATATGATGAGTTGATTGCCCGGGGTTTTGATTGAAATGGGTGTTTGGATTTGCTCTAGGCGGATTGTTCATATAAGTGAAGTTTGGATTTGATTGTTTGATTGGATTGTGTCGGTAGAGAATCGGGGTGAGGAGGCCTGGCATCGTTTGATTTATTTTGAGATTCCTTGCATGTGCATTTGTTGGGGGGGGATTCTATAAGTTTCTTGTAGAAGGGACATTCCTCAGTTCGAGTATCTCCGCGGTGGGGGCCCTTGCAGTTCTTACAAATCAGTACTTGTTCCCGCTGGGGACAATTTACTGAATAGTGATTTTCAGCACAGTAAATACACGCGATTGTGTGGTTACAGTTATTTTTAGTGTGCCCAAAGTCCAGGCAGCGCAGACATTGAACAGGGCCTTTGTTTTTCGTCTTTGTTCAGGTTTAACACTCAAATTACAAATTTGTTTAATTTGAAGCACTGATTCAATACTGTGTCGGCCGTCAAATTCCGCGGCAACAACAGGTATGGGGAAGTTGTTTTTATACAGTCGTGTGACACTAATTAATGATGAACACTTTTCCTTCAAGTCTTCGTATATTTCTTCTTGGGTTATTGATGTATGTAGGTTTTTAAACACTATAGAAAACTTCTTGTTAGCGGGTCCTTATACGTGTGAAATCTCCTATTGGTATTGATTAAATATTTGATAGCCTTTCTGAAATCGGCAATGGTTCTGAACATTATTTTGATTCGGTTGTTTTTAATATCTGATGTGAACTGATTAGTTACTTTAGATTTTATTTCCCTGTTGAATTCAGAAATGCTTTCTATATCGTTAACATAGATAGGAGGAATTTTGACATTTTCGTTTTCTTGATTCGAAGTGTCGTTAATGTAGGTGAACCTTAGTTCATTAATTAGTTTCTCTAGTGGTGCGTATCTGTTTCCAGTTGGCACTGAATAGACATAGTCTGTGTTATTTGATGATTTTTTGTTCGGTAATGATTCATCACTGGTATCGTTAAAACTTCTTTTACCACTGTTGTTTGTGGGTTTTGCATTGCTGCTACAGTTACCGGGAGGCATTCGGGCATTTTGGCCAAGGGCGAGGCCGCTGTCTAAGTCATGGTTACTAACCTCGGGAATGCCATTACCGGCATTGCTTACGAGTGGTGTTTCAGTTCCCTGTTGATAGCCTCCGCTTGCCACGATATGGCCGGACGCAGTAAGCTGCTGGTCACGGATTCTTTGCTGTTCTTCCGATTCTAGATGGTCCTCTTCATGAGACTGCGTTGGGCTGGGAGATGTGTTCATGGCGTTTGTGCCGTACACGGTCGCCATGGCCTCGGCGATGCACTGGCCGAAGCCAGGGCTGGGCGGCGCTGCACTGCCACTAATTATTGGATAAAGTAGATTTGCTTTGTGCGGCGCACTGTACACAACACTTCACACTGGCACTAATGCTTTAGAACTGTAAATTAAACAGACTTGTCGAAAAAGTATTTCACTTTCCCTGATGCTGAGCAGAGCGGAGCGCGATGTGTACCCTACCGCTGCTCGGAGCGAACTGATGAAGTGCGGTAGAGAGAGAAGTTTCAAACAGTTCTTAATGCTGTCTAGAGAATTCACTAGCGCAGGCGAAGTCACCGCATGCCAGTCGCAATAACCTGGGGCTCCTCATGTTTCAAGGGCGGGGAGAGGAGAGAATGCTCGTCTGGACGGTCGGTAGGCACCGCAAAATATTGCGGTCCTTCCCTAGTCATTCGTAAGTTACGCTACTCAGGTTTTTGTCAAATCAATAGAATGGTCCCCCCTCCCCCAATAAACCTGTAAAATGTTTAGGCTTATATCTTGATACCAAGCTAACTTGGGGAAAACATATAAATGCCAAGCTAAAATAAAACTGGCACAACTACGACCACTAATTTACAGAAACAGTCCAATACAATATAAATCAGCCATAGCAATTTACAAGACAATTTTAAGACCATTAATGTTGTACCAGCCCAATTTGGATCAATTCTGCTAAAACTAACATCCTTAAACTACAAGTCCTGCAAAATAAATTCTTAAGAATAGTTGCTCATGCCCCATGGTTTATAACCAAAATCAACTTCACAACGAATTTAATTTGAAACCTATTGAACCAAAAAATTACAACGAATTTAATTTGGAACCCATTGAACAATACATCACATATCTGGCCACCAACTTTTATCATAACCTACCTCAAATCCCAGCCCTATCACCATTCAAACTAGCCAAAAACCCCAATTACCAAACACGAATCAAAAACAAATATCCATATCATATATTCCTAAAACAATTTGCAGATTTAGATCCGGGCTGAGGACCCGAAAAGGGATTTCCTCCCCCTTGTTAGTATGTAAGATTATATTTAAGGTTAACATATAAGTATGTAAATACATATGTATAGTTATATTTACTGAGCTATGTATATTCTTAAAAAATTAATAAATTAAAAAAATCTCACGTTTTTGTGAAAATGGAGTGTGTTAATGACCCAGAAGTTAGTGGTTTGTGTAATTGTCTTATAGAACAATTATTCAGGACGGAATTTCATAGTATTAGGACTTCAGAAAAGCTTAAAATAAAACGTGTGCCGCCTCAGAACACCCAATTTTTGCAGCACCAGGACCCCATTGTCCACATACTCAACAGTATATTTGCTGCTGCAGACACTAGTATTGTTCGAAATGCATTAGTATATGTGGCATTATTTTCTTGATAATGATCACTTCTCTCCCAAATAAAGACAATAGGTGTGTTACACAATTTAATAATTCGTTTGATAACTTGTGTTGGTTTTTCATTCCCATTCTGTTTATTGAAATTTTCATTCCCATTCTGTTTATTGAATTGGAGCTTGAATAGTGTCAAGTCTCCATTGAAGCAACTCGTATGTGAAGTAACCTTGAGTTGTCACGTGGTGCGATCATCGGAAAGCGAGTGTTGTTAGTGTACTGCGATAGCAGAGTGATAAGCTGCTCCACTATCAATATGGGCCTTCAGGGGTTATTACCCCTTTAATGAACTTGGCGCCTTTTGCAATCCATGGTGTTT